>OZ030011.1:13276430-13366430 GCA_964023405.1 Apodemus agrarius
GACACAGAGTCCAGGGGGACAGCCCAGGGTTTGATCCCCAGCACTGGAAAAGGAATCGATGAAATTTACATAAAATTCTCCAAGAGAATGAGCTCCGTAAGTTATGGGATATAAACTCAACACACAGAAATGCAGACAGCAAGTGTATTTTTATATATTAATCAAAACACATCAAAATATAGGGATACCGGCTGGGGGCAGTAGCTCACGCCTCTAGTCCCAGCACCCGGAAGGCAGAGGCAGGTGAATCTCCATGAGGCCAGCCTGGTCTGCAAACGGAGTACCAGGACAGCCAGAACTACACAGAGAGAATCAAAACAAAACAAAAAACAGAACAAACAAAACAAGACCAAAACATGACAAAAAAAAAAAAAAAAGGCTTCGGTGAATTATTAAGTTGCACACTGAAATATGCAAATATTGCTGAGAGGAATTGAAGATGTCACCAGGAAGTGTAAAAACAGACCACCTCAGGGGGCAGGACAGACATTATTTATAGACTAGTTCTCCTCTGGTGGCCGCAGGGACAGGATGCAGCTCTGATCAAAATACCCCCGTTCCCACTCTCTCTTTTGCCTCTCTCTATCTTTTTGTGGTTGATGGTTTTTGTTTGTTTTGTTTTGTGTGTTTCTCTCTCTCTCTCTCTCTCTCTCTCTCTCTCTCTCTCTCTCTCTCTCTCTGTGTGTGTGTGTGTGTGTGTGTGTGTATGTGTGTGTGTGTGTGTGTGTGTGTGTGTGTGTGTGTAGTGTATGTGGAGTGTATGTGGTAGCCTGGCATTCACCACGTAGTCCAGGCTGGCTTCAAACGTGCAAGGATTCTCTTGCTTCGGTTCCTGGAGTATAGGGATTCCGGGCTGGTGCTGCAATACCTAGTAGATTATTTGGGTTTTATTTTTACACACAGCGAGTGACACTGGAAGAGGAGACAAGTTTGAACATGATGATGAACGCTGTTCACACCAAGGCCTCTCCTTACAGAATGGTACCCAAGTGGTGAAGCCTTGGCTTGAAATAGACCAACTGGAGGAAGGGGCTCAGACTGGGGGACACGCCCATGTGTCTCCGTGCTCCTCATAGCTTGCTCAAGCATGTGGTCACTTTGGCACACCCGTGGAGAAAGGACAGCACTTCCCAAGAGCTGGGGCTGAGACTTTAATCGAATCACATACCAAAAACTAATTGGAGGTGATGTCTACACCTAGACATAGAGCCCCATGCTCCAGAGCTCGCTCAAGGAAAACAGAGGGATCCTTGGTGACACTGGGTTAGGCAAAGGCTTCAAACACTACAAACTGTGATCCCCTGATGATCTGATTGCCCAATTGGACTTCAATAAAATTGAGAAAACTTGTCTTCTTCCAAAGACATTTCTGCAAGGATGAGAACCTGGGAGGGAATTCTTACTGTATATCGACCAAAGACTCAAAACCCACATGCAAGAAAACAAATGCTTTAATTTAAATATATTAATTTAACCAATGGCAACTTCAGATGGTCTTTTCACCAGAGACAATGTGTAGGTTGCAGGTAAGGGTGTGTGTTGGCCTGTTTTATGCCAACAGGGAAGTATGAATTAAACACATCATGTCAGGACACACCCAGATCATGGGAAGAGAGTTGGGTAACCATTCCACTCCATCCAAGAGAGATAACATACGTGACATGTATCTGCTTAGACTTGGACACAGATACTCAAAGCAGTTCTGGTTGTAATGGCTGCAATCTGTGAGTATCAGCTAGGGGGGGGGGACACCTGTGGGAGACACACTGTGGATCACGACTCAGTAATGAAAAGGATTCTGTCCTCCCTATGTGATGCCAAGTACTACAGTATGGGCAGATTTCACAATGGCTGTGCTGAGCGGAAGGAGCAGTTCCTGGTTCACGAAGAGTTTATGTCTACAGGTACAGAGAGCAGGCCTGTGGCGAGGGAAATCAGGAGGCAGGAGGATGCCTTTGTTGAGAAGGAGAAGGGTACTTTTTATTGGGTTAAGTGCAATGAGGACCTTCTAGGTGTGTGTGTGTGTGTGTGTGTGTGTGTGTGTGTGTGTGTGTGTAAAACCCACTTAAAATATACAAAAATATACAAGGCACCCAAACAACATGGCCAGGTGGAGTATTCCCCTGAACTTTCTGAGATGCCCACAAAGACTCCCCTCAAGTTCCCGCTGGAGCATCGAAATCATCATAATTGTGTCACGAGAGGTGTTCGGTGAATGTCCCAAGTGCCAAGCCGCCAAGCCCTTGCTTTGCTCCTTGGGGGCCAACCAGGTCATCATCAGCACAGCAATGGCACGATGTCGCCTTCGCTTCTGCCCACAGTTAGAGAGGATCTTTAAGGCTAGTCCTGGGTTTCAACCCGTCACTTGTGGATCTTGGCTTTCCTGCCTACTGATTTCTACTTTCTTTGTGTTCCGGGGCTGTATGTGGTTTAGTGGAAAGCTTTTGCAAGGCCACGTCTCCGGTGTACGCTCGGCTCCCCTAGCTTCTGGAGGCCGGGGAGGCAATGGTCTTTTCTGCTGATGGTTAGCGCCCAGCCTCATAGAGGCTGGATTCTCTGAAGACACATGCAGATGGCTATTTTGCATCCTTTGCTGATGGCTTTCTGCACTTTTCCATGTCTGTGTCCTTACCTCTAGCCGGGGTCTCGCAACGAAGAGGTACTTACTCACTGGCTGGTTTTGAGGGGGGCATACGAACCTATTAAAATTAGCAAGTAGTGTTGGCTCTTTCTCCCCGTGTGGGACCCGCCTGTGAAATCTGAATGCTTTCCCGATGTGCTTGACCAGGCAGAGCCATCTCTCCCGTAAAAAGTGAAACCAGAAAAGAGAGTGTCTAGGCCTGCTCACCCCGGTTACTTCATTCCCGGAACATCTGTTGTTTTTATTAGCTGTGCTCTGGCACGATCTACATAACATGGACTAATTAATTCACCTACACAGACACGGCACCGGTAGGTGCGCAAGGCGTACTCTTTGTGTGGCTACACACATGTTATGTCTTCACAGTACTTACTTTTACGGTAGAATCGCTATCACGAAGATTCCTGTGAATTCAGATTTGTTTTTACTGAGTTGGGAAATGTTAGCATCTGAGAGCACAGGGTAGTTTTAGGACATAGGAAGAGAGCCGCTGAGCATGCCTTCGGGTGCTGTCAGGCAGCCGTTGCACACGAGAGATGATGCATCCTCCGAACATCCATGACATCATGCGTGGTCCGGCCACAACTGGCTATTAAGGAAACTCAAGAATGTCTTTTGGGGGTGTCAGTTTCCGCTCTCTTGGAGCCTGGTTGCTGGGAAGACAGTGGAGAGGGCTTTGGCTTCACACACCAGCTACCTTGTCAGTTAAATACACTTTCCCAACTCGTGATCATCCACAAAAACCAAGCGGGGTCCTAAAGTGAGATTGCTGCTGAGAACGAACGAGTGTGTAAATAGATCGGCGGGGCACTCAGACCTCATCAAAGGAGTTTCTTTGCGCCTTGTACACGGGTTAGCATAGAAGCTCACAACTGCTCAAAGTGTGGAGACTAAGGGTATATGGAGGACTTGGTCACAAATGGGACATCTATATCATCATGGCTTGGGACCACCACAGAAGAGGGGCAGGAAGATTGTAAGAGCCAGGAGGTCACGGAGGACCAGAGCAAGCAGTGACTTCTGGGCATGCCAGGATGGCTGAACGCAGGGATTCAGAGCAGCTGACCGCACCAGACCCGTGTAAGATCAAGCTGGTCAGCATTCTACCAGCTGTGCATTTTAAAGTTTTAGGAACACTGGAATGAATTTTCTGGAATGTGTGCACGCTCACAGCTCAGTTCTGCTCTTACCGTTTTGCCATGCTTCCTTGGATACCTATCCAGTCCTCCATCCTTCCCCAAACACATGTTCCTCTCTGGATATATCTCTGCATATTCCTTTCTGGACATACATGCATCTCCAGTGTATACAGTCGAGGGTTTAATCTATTTTTATTTAAAGTGAAATGCCCAAAGCAGAGTAGGTCCAATCTCTACTACAGCAGCCCCAACGATACTCGCCCCAGGTGTTTGTTCCCTGACCAATCTCTTGTACTTACAACCAGAGGCTCAGAGAGAGGTGCTCAGTCACCACCAAGATGGTGTTGCAGTGTCCTTGAGACTCCATTTTGCTGGTAAACTAGAACCAGAGACCCGTGTAGGGTTCATGAAGTAAGGGGCCCTGTCAGGAAAGTCTAGGTGTTGGGGAACTGGGTGTGTCCTCTAGCACCTGAGCCTAGCCTCTGGTCAGCACCTGGCAAAGAGATGGACCCCGAGTTATACAGCTGGAAGGGAGAAAAAAAAAACCCATCAAGCTGTAAGATGAGGCCTACATAGAGACTCTTCCTGGCTTAGCATCCAGAGAAGCCACCGGTGTGCAGAACGCTGCTTAAAAGGTCTGGGGAAGTCACGTCTGAACTTCCCTCTGCCGTGACCCCGGTACAGAGGGTGCCAGAGTTGTTTTAAGATGCTGAACGTGTGGGATTTTCTTACACAACAATAGGAAACAACACAAATATTAGCACTTGGAGAAGTGGGGGTGTCACTGTAACAAACACTCGAGAATTCGGGGCGGTCTTGGAGCTCATCAAACATAAGAGAGAAAGCTTCTCTCTCTCTCTAAAATAAATACAAACCAGGGCTTCAGGGGCCCTGCAAGCCAGTGCACAGAAGGGGTGAGGACCAGGAAACTAGAAACTGGGCACCGGGAAGTCTTTGGGGTGTGCCAGCCGAAAGCTTGCCTATTTGGGAACCATCCATGTCTACATCCTCCACTGAGTCTGGTAAAATAGGACAGGAAAGACCAATGGTGAGAACACCTGAAAAAAAAAACGAGGGTGGGAGGGGCAGAAAGGATGGCTCCGGCATGAAAGTGCTTGCTGAAGAGCAAGCAGAACCCACACAGAAAGTGGGTGTGGGAGGCGGAACCTGGGAGGTTCCAACGAGAGACCCTGCGTGTCTGAGGAATGACACCCGAGGTAGTCTTCTGGTCTCGTGCATGGGCATGCACACCTGTCTAGCAACAGATGTTACAACAGCATCGTCTAGGAGAAGTGAATCCAAGGGATGATGGGACAGCCTTCAGCTGGAGCCCCAAGGACGGAAACAGGAGCTGTTCCGTTACACAGAGGGGTCTGTGGAGAGGGTGTGGCTCATAGGTCCTCTCCTCACAAAAGGACGGTGGAAGGTTTCAAAGCACTGCTGTTGTACTAGCAGCAAGCCAGAGACTCTTAGGGCCTCAGGGCATCAAATGTAGTGTGGGAGGGTCCACAGGACAAAGGCACCTGTTGGAACTGTGAGGTTGTCTCCAGATGGTGGCCCAGGGTCTGATAGAGAGATCTTGGGGGGTTGGTTCTTTCCCAAGTGAGGCTGCGGCTTCTACGCTGTCACAGACAACCTTGTGGATCCTGAGGAGGGACCAAGGAGGCTGTGCTTGCACATCTGATCAATCAGTGCGGTCAGGTGACATGCGGGTGGAGTTCTAAGCGCCTAATTCTGTTAGCTTGTTATACAGAGTAGAAAACATCCTGAAATCATCAGAGGCAACAGATTTCTTCAAAGCTTCTCACACTCTAGATTAATCTTGCCTGCTTTAGGATTTCATATAAATGGAATCATATAGTAAATACTTCGGAGGGGTCTGGCTGCTTTCAATAAGCATGTTTTAGAGACTGGCTCACCATTTTGTGTGTTCTAGCTGGTCCTTTACATCACTGAATCTTTCTTAACCACATACCTTTATCACTGTCAACTTCCCATTGATGAATGTGGGAGCAGTTTCTAGTTTTAGGATGGTATGAATAATTTGTCATGGTTTTTTGCATGTCTTTTTGTGAGTAGACGTCTATTTTTGATTCCCTTAGGTAAATACCCAGTTGTGGATTTACCAGGTCATGGGCAGCTCTTGATTAGACTCTGGGATTTTCCAAAGGGGGCTTCTCCAGTTTTTACTCTCACTACACCACAGGACACTTTTCTCAGCAAGTCCTTCCAGCCTTCTTGATTCTAACAGCATGGCGCGGGACACAGCTGCAGCTCAACTTCATTTCCTGGCTTCTGAGGACATTGACTACTGCTTATTTTTCTTATCAGACCCTTGTATAGATTGTTCTGGAAAAACTTCCTTTAAAGAAACTTTACCTTTTTTTTTTTTTTTAAAGGAAACCAATCGTTTGTGTTTTCTTGTTGAGTTGGAGGGTTCTTCATGTTTCCTGGACACCCGCCTCAGGTCACACATTTGCCACACAAATATTTTCTCTCAGTCTGTGGCTTGCCTATGAATTTTCCCTCTGACGTTGTTTGATGGACAGAGGACTTTAATTTTGGCGGAGTCTAGTGTTTCAGTGTTTTCTGTTATGGTTATTGTTTCATAGGACTTGTCAAAGAAACATTTCCCAGTCCCTGGTCTTAGCACATTCTCCCCTAGGCTGGGAGTGCTGCGTCTGATTGTGGCAGCCTGACAGTCAGCTTTGAAATTAGGTAATAGAAGTCCTTGGCTGCTGCTGCTTCTTATTTAAGTTGCTTTGAGATTGGAGGTCAGCACTGTCCTTATAACTTTCTGCAATGGCGAAAGTGTTTTTTGTCTGAGGTGCTTTGGGTTTCTCTTTATCTCATCCTAAAATACAGTTGATCTGGTAAGGAACTGGATGTGTGTGTGTGTGTGTGTGTGTGTGTGTGTGTGTACAAATGAATAAATGAGTATTGTATGTGGAAGTGTATGTGTGGGTGGGTGACTTTGTGTGCATACATGTGGAGGCCAGAGGTAGGCATAGATGTCTTCTTCTATTGCTTTTACATGATGGTGATGGTGGTGGTGGTGGTGATGGTGGTGGTGGTGGTGGTGGTGGTGGTGGTGGTGGTGGTGGTGATGGTGGTAGTGGTGGTGGTGGTGGTGGTGATGGTGGTGGTGGTGGTGGTGGTGGTGGTGGTGATGGTGGTGGTGGTGATGGTGGTGATGGTGATGGTGATGGTGGTGATGGTGATGGTGAGGGGTGGGGATGGTGGTGGGAATGAGGATGGGATGCAGATGGGGATGAAGATGATGATGGGGATGATAGGGATGATGGTGAAGATTCAGACAGGGTCTCTTTGTAGCCCTGACTGTCCTGGAACTTACTACATAGACCAGACTGGCCTTGTACACACAGATCTACTTGTCTCTACCTCTTGAGTGCACCATGCTGGCTTCCAACTTATTCTCACAGACTCTAGATCTCATCATTCTGGCTGGCTTGCCAGTCAATCCAGTATTTGTTGCCCCAGCACTGGGGTCACAGTCATACGTGGTCCTGGCTGGCTTTTGTGTGAATGTTGGGAACTCAAGCTTGGACCTTGTTCTTATACAGCAAGCTCTCTTTTCCGGTAAGCCATCACTCCATCCCAAGTAACCGATCATTAGTTATGTGCTCTCTATGCATGGATGGGAACCACAACAGGCACAGTTTATCTCTAGGTGCTTGAACGTCATGGGCATTTAAGAAGGAGCTGCCAGTCTATTAGGCAGTGACTGGCAGGCAGAGGCTGTTCTTTATTGGTTATTTTATTTATTTACATTTCAAATGTTATCCCCCTTCCCAGTTTCCCCTCCACAAACCCCTTATCCCCTTCCCCACCCCCTGCTTCTATAAGGGTGCTCCCCCATTGATGCCCAACAAGGCCATACTCTGCTACATATGCATCTGGAGCCATGGGTAGCTCCATGTGTACACTTTGGTTGGTGGTTTAGTCCCTGGGAGCTCTGGGGCTGGGTCTGCTTGGTTGATGTTGTTGTTCTTCCTAAGGGGTTGTAAACCCCTTCAGTTCCTTCATTCCTTCTCCTAACTCCTCCGTTGGTATCCACACGCTCAGTCTGATAGTTGGCACCTGGAGACTTACTCTGAATGTGTATGGTTATGTGAGTCACTCAGCCATAATCTGCCTTCTGGCCTCAATGAAGGCACATTGCTCAAATTAGTCATTTAATTTCTGTAATTTCCCCCAAGATATTTTGTACATCCCAGTGTGCCAGTCTTAAAATGTCTTGGTTAAATCTATCCTTAAGTGTCTTGTATTTCGTTTTTTTGGGGGGTGGGGGTGGGGGGAGTGATAGTGTCAGCGAATTGTTTTTCAAATTTTAGTTTTTGGTTAATTGCCACAATAACCTTTGTGCATCTGTCTCATATCTTTTTACTTATCTATTTATTTGTTTGTTTGTTTGTTTATTTATTTATTTATTTATTTATTACTAAATTCTTTCCTTAGTTCCGGTGGCAATCCTGTTGATTCTCTCAAATCTTCTAGGCTTGTGATTGTGCTGGGTGACAGATAATAGGTACCTTTTTTATCTCCTCCTTTCTAATTTGGATGACTTTGTAATTGACCTACTGAATTGACCCTCAGGGACAGAGCTGAATAAGAATGGTACAGCCCCCGCCCCCACAGGGCTCAGGGTCACTGTGGAAGATCAGAGGAAAGACAGCAAGGGCTTGAGAAATTGATAGACGGGCTATAAGGGAACATTTTCCTTCTAGCTTGGAAGAGGGAAGTGGGTTTAAAGTCCTACCCCTAAGTACCTATTGATGGGGAGGGGAGGGGAGGGGAGGGGAGAGAGAGATAGACAGAGAGAGAGAGAGAGAGAGAGAGAGAGAGAGAGAGAGAGAGAGAGAGAAGAGAGAAGAGAGAAGAGAGAGGAGAGAAAGAAGAGAGAGAGGAGAGAGAAAGAGAGAGAGAGAATATTATTTTTCTTTAAGGGTGGTCTATGACAGACCATGTTTGGTCTATCATAGTCTAACATACCCAAGAGTCTAAGAGTATATGGGCAGCAATAATGGATTTGATGGGTTTTGAAAAAATTGAACACACAAGTTGGGTGAATGTGGAGCAAGGGTCCTTCTGGGAGGAGATGGAGGAGAGGAAAGGGTACGGTCAAATTACATGGTGTGAAATTCTCAAAGAACTAATAAAAGATTTTAAAAGAAACAGTGCCAGGCGTGGCCATCTTCACCCTCCTTCTGTTTTCTGTGGGGGAAGTGACAGTCTATCAACATTAAATGTGACAGTAGGTATGCACAGTGTTATTTTGAGGTTTTGTTGAGGATGGATGTTCAGTTTTGTTAAGTGCTTATTCTGCATTTATTGGAACCTTGCTAGGAATTGTCTTTACTCTGCCAATACAGTGAATGACGTTGATTGATGGTTGAATGTTAATTCAACCCTAATTTCTGGGATGTGCCCCGCTTGCTTATGATCTATTAGCCCTTTACATGTTACTAACATTTTATTAAAAATTGTAACTGTGTTTATGAGTGGTTTTAGTCTATAATTTTTTTGTTGACAGCTTTTCAGAGCTTGGATTTTAAAGTTTTAGTGGTTCATAAAACAAGTTGAAAAAGGGTTTCTTCCTCTGCCTCTAGGAAGAATTTTTGCATTGTTGGTGAACCACTTCTTCACAAGTTGACAGAATCAGCCAGTGAAGCTATTGATAAGTCTTGTCATTTTCTTTATGGACAAGTTCTTGACAAAGAGACTGTTCTGTCTATTTTGGGAGATAAGGTCTTGACTGTAGCCCTAGCTGGCCCGGAACTCCTGCAGCATTATCCAGGGTTGGCTTTGAACTTTCTGTACTCATCCTGTACCAGTCTTCATAATGGCAGGAGGATAGGCATGAGCTATCACACCTGGCTTAGAAATTAATTTTTTATAGATAATAATTATTGAGATTTTATGTCATAAGGAATTAGTCAATGTCGTCTAAGTTGTCAGATTCATTAGTGTAAAGTTGACACAGTCTATAATTATATCTTTAATCCCCGTAGACTTGGCGCTGACATCTCCTGTCTCAGGCTTGATGTAGTTCATTAGTGCCTTCTCCCTTTTCTAGATCAGAACAGGTATGTTAATCATATTTAGCATTGCTTCTGATGTGTCTACTTCTGCTTTAACACAGCATTGGTTTCTGCTCTCATGTTTAGCTTTTCCTTCCGTCTGCCACTCAGATTTCAGTTTCCTCTGTTCCTCTTTCTCTAGCACGGCGGTTCTCAACCTTCCCAATGCCACAACCCTTTAATACAGTCCTTCATGTTGTGGTGACTCCCATCCCTAAAATTTTTGTTGCTACTTCAATTTTGCTTCTAAGTTGCAACTGTAATTTTGCTACTGTTATGAATCATAATATAAATATCTGTGTTTTCCGATGGTCTTAGGCAACCCTGTGGAAGGGTTGTTTGACCTCCCAAAGGGGTCAAGATCCACAGGTTTATAACCACTGCTCTTAGACCCTTAAACTTTAGCCTTGGGCCCCTTTAAATCTTCCATCTTTTAAAAAAAAGTTTTTAATTATTCGAATTTATGTGGCTGTTTTGTTTGACGCATGTATAGGATGTATGTGTCTCATGTTCTGAGGATCTAGAAGAGCACCCTCTCACTTGGAGCTGGTTATAGACAGCTGTGAGCTACCATGTGGGTGTTGAGAACTGTGTCTTTTGGAAGAGCCCCGAGTGCTTGTAATTGTTGAGCCATCTCTTCAGCCCCAAAACTTTCTTCTATTATATGAACACTTAAAGCTATTTTTTCTCTCTAAGGGATTTGTCTCAGTTCTGCAAATTTGGATATGAAATCAGCTCAAATGTTTTCTGATTTCTCTTGAGATTTATTCTTGAACCATACGCTACTTAGAAATGTGTTATTTAATTTTCACATATTTGGGGTTTTCTGTTTTTTCTCATTATTTGATTTATAATTCCATTGCAGCTGGAACCCATCCTTGGTGTGATTCTCATGCAACTCGTAGTCTGTCTGTATTTGTGCAGCAATGTATTTGAGAGAATGTGTGTTCTCCAAGTTTGGGGCCAAATCCTGCCTAGGCTGTGGCTGAAGTTGTCTGTCTGATGTTGCTGTAGCTCCCTCGGTCTTCTCCTACCTGCTCTTCTCATCTCTGTGGGGCTCTGGCTGATAGTGCCTCCACAGGCTCACACATTATGTTTGATCCCCGTAAGTGGAACTGTTTAGGAAGGATGGGTGTGGCATTTGTGGAGGAGATGTATCAGTGGTGTTGAGCTCGAGGCTTCATAAGCCCACTTCAGACCCAGTCTACTCCCTCCCAACATGTCCAACCTGCTGATAAGGATGTAAGCTCTTAGCTACTGCAGCAGCAGCATGCCTGCCTGCCTGACACCATGCTCCATGCTGTAATCGTCATGAACTCTAACCCTCTGAAACTGTAAGCAGGTCCCAAAATTAAATGCTTTCTTTTTTAAGTTGACTTGGTCTTGGTGTCTCCTCACAGCAATTGAAAAGGAACTAAGACAGTCACATATATGTCATTCATTTACTTGAAGCCTACCTATCTTCATTGACAACTATATGTGGGGTTGGAGAGATGGCTCTGTGGTTAAGAACACTTGCTGTTCTTCGAGAGGACCTGAATATCTCACTATCCATATGGTAGCTCACAATTCTGTAACTTCAGTTGAAGGCAACTTGACACCTTCTGTCACCTTCTTCTGGTCTTGGTGGGCACTAGGCACATTCTAGGCACAGCACCACACATACAAAATAGTAATAGCTTAAAGAAAACTATGGGTATTTATATTTTTTATTTTGTTTGCCTGTTGGAAGCATACAGTCGAATCTATTTTTAATTTTTTCCTTTTCTTTCCCTACCACCAAGTTTCATGTGTATATGGTATGCATGTATGTACACATACATGTTTATGTGTGTGCATTTGTGTGTTTCCACATGCAGGTATGCAAGTAACGTGTGTACCTGTACCTGAAGAGGTCCCAGGTTGGTGCTGGGAGTCATTCTTATCACTTTTCTACTTTATTTATGGAAGCAGGGTCTCTCAATCAAACCCAGAGCTCATCAATATGGCTCTTCTTGCTAACCAGCTTGTTTTGCTACCCCCCACCCCCACCCTCTTTCCATCTTCTGTCTCTGAAGCTAGAATTACAGGCAGGCCACCATGCCCATTTACATGACTTCTGGGGATCTGAATACCTGGCCTTATGCTTTGATGGCAAGTCCTTAATCACTGAGCCGTCTGCCCAGTCTTTCTCTTTCCCCACATCCCCACCCACCTCTTTCGGATCTTCCTCCTCAGACAATATTTAAAGCACTTTTATATGATTAGACCAAGCTCTCTTTTTTGTCCACTCTCATTCTGTGTGTTCGTCTTCCATCTCTTCTTCCTTTCTCTCTGAGTGTAGGACTACTTTTGAGAGATAATTTCAATCTAATGATCTTAGGTATTTCTGTTTGCGACTGTAGTGGATTCTAAGCTTTGGGTGACACCCTCTGCTTATCAGGCTCTGCTTAGTGCTCATGTTGTGTTCTGCATGTGACCCATGTGAGCCCATGGTTGCTACTACTATAGCCATATAGATTACACCCACATTCTAAGTCTATCCGTGTGAGGCTACACTCTTCACTTCAATTGTTATGTATTTACGAACATACATGAACAAAGGAGCATGGCTTTTGAAGTTATTCAGATATTTGCCAAATCTACTGTTTTCTTTATAAAAACTATTTATGTGTATACATATCGCCTGCATGGATGTCTGTGTACCATGTGCATAGCTAGGGCCTGTAGAGGCAAGAAGAGAGTTTTGGGTCTACAGATGGTTGTAAGCCGCCGTGTTTCCGTGTTGAGAACCAAACAAGAGTCTTCTGGAAGAACAGCCAGTGGATGTGACCACTAAGCCGTGCCATGAGCCTTGCCTCCTCTGTTTTCAATAGCTCTGTTTTAGCCTAGGTGATCTGATTTCTTTTTAACATGAAAAATTCTATAGCTTAGTGCAGGTCTGCTGTCAATGAATTTTCAGTCATCTTTTACCTGATGTTATATTTGTCTTAATCCTTCACAGACATATTCATGAATGGAGGTATCCTAACTTGCTTTCTATCCTTGCGATCATCACAATAATCTAAAGCGACAGAGAGGAGGGACGTTTCTTTGACTTGTATTTCTGGGTCACAGTTCATCAGGATGGGATGTTAAGACAGGAACTCAAGGCAGGAAGTTGAGGCAGACTATGAGGAAGAAGGCTGCTCACTGGCTCGGTCACTGGCTCATGCTCAGCTGGCTTTCTTAACTAGCTCAGATCCACCTGCCTAGGCACGGTGCTGCCCACAATGGGCTGCCAGCAACCATCGGATAAGACAAGTCTTCACAGACGTGGCACAGGAAATCTGACCTGGCAATTCCACATTTGAGGTTCAGTCTTCCCAGGTGACTCTAGCTTGTGTCAAGTTGACAATAAAGACTAGCCAGTACACTGGATTAGTGGGGTTAAATTCCAGCATTTTAATGTTTTAAATTCATAATTTTGAGGCTGTTTTGGCCTTCCACGGGCTGGAGGTCATGCACGACTGGCTGGTCTTTTCCCCTTATGGCTTTCAGGATTTTCTCTAGTCTCTCAGCTGCTGGTTGATTTGTTGGCATTTGTCTTAGTTAGGGTTCCATCACTGTGAACAGACTCCATGACCAAAGCAACTCTTATAAAAGAAAACAGTTAATTGGGGCTGGTTTACAGTTTCAGAGGTTTAGTCCATTATGATCTTGGTAGGAAGCATGGCGGCCTGCAGACATGGTGTTGGAGGAGCTCTACATCTTGATCCACAGGCAGTGTTTATCTCACTGAGCATAGCTAGAGGATATCTATATATCTAGGTATCTATCTATCTATCTATCTATCTATCTCTCCAAAGCCCACCTCCACGGTGACACACTTCCTCCAACAAGACCACATCTTACTCCAACAAGACCACACCCACTCCAACAAGGCCATACCCACTCCAACAAGGCCACACCTCTTAGTAGTGCTACTCTCTATAGGCCAAGCATTCAAACACATGAGTCTATGGGGGCCCAAATCACCATAGCATTATCCTACTGGTCTCAGTCGTGTTAACTATATAAAGTTTTTTTCTTTATATTTTTCATTTTGAATAATTTTTATTGGAACTATTTTCAAGCTCACAAAGTCTCTCATACATTACACCCATTATGCTACCACACCTAATTTATTTTTTACTTAGATTTTTTTTAAAAGAATGAGTTAAGAGATTATTTAGATTTTGTGTCTGGTACTTATGCGTGTTTGAATGTGGGTGTACACATGCCAAGTCCTCATGTTCAGGTCAGAGGACAGCCTTAGGAGTCCACTGTCCTTGCCTTCTACTTTGTTTGAGACATGGTCTGACTATTGCTAGCCATTGCATTTGTTGGATGAGCTTGTTTGTGAGCTGGGTTTTCTTGTCTCTGCCATAGGAGAACTGGGGTTGCAGGCATGTACCCCCATTTCAGGTGGCTTCTAGAGGGGGGAATGGGACTCGGGCTCTCCCACTTTTACAGAGGGCTTTATCCACTGAGCCATCTCTCCAAGCTCAAGTACTGAAAGTTTTAGAGGAGCATTAGGCCTGAAGCAATGTCAAAGGAAGGGTCAGGTATTTCGTCAGTCTCCTGGCACCCTTGAGTGAAAAGCTTCCCCCATTATCAGCATCTTTCAGGGGAATGCTTCCTTTCTGATCAGTGATGAATCTCATTGATGTGTTTCCTCAGTAAAATCCGTTGTTTACTTGAGAATTCCCTCTTGGTGGCTCCTTCTGTGGGTTGGCAGGTGTTTACGGATAAGTATTAAATGCTAGACTGTTGTATGTTTTGCTGTTCCAGAATTTCCCTTTAATTCCTTTTTACCACTACTTATACCTTGACAACTCCTGGGTTTATAAGTGCACAGAGAACATTTCCACCTTTGTTGGTGCTTTTGGATCTTTGTAATTTAAATTTTTCATTCTTTTTGGAATTTTTATTCATCCTAGATGTTTTCTATTGGGGAAAAATCATGTTTTTTAGTTTCTTTTAAGTATATGTAATCTTAAATTTTATCTTGAATGCTGGGAATGCCATCTGGATTTTGTTACATTTCTCTGAAGAATGTTGATTTTATAAAAAAAAAGAATATTATTTATTTGGACTCAAATTGAGTCTTGAAGCAGCTACAGCGCTTAGGTCAGTTCATTTTTTTTCTAACTTTAAGTGCATTGAGTACATCTCCTACATGTAACTTAGTTATCAGGGAGAGAACTTGGCCCCTCCCAGTTCTTTTTTCCAGAATTATACCCTCACGCTGCAGTATCCCTGGCTGTTTTGAGCTCTATTCCTAATGGGCCAGAAACATTTCCTTTAGATATTTAGCTACCTGGTTGGTTACCACTAACAAGCCCTCAGGGTAAGCACTTCACAATTTTGCCTCACATCATTTTGTTTTCTCTCTAGACTCTGCCTGTTTTCAGTGGAAGTCACGCTTTACATTTTTCACCTGGGCTCCTAGTTGTTGGGGTTTTTTTTTTTGGGTGTGTGTGTGTGTGTGTGTGTGTCAGAGATAGGGTCTCTCTATGCAGCCACAACTGTCCTAAAACATGTCATTAAGTAGACCAGATTGACCTTGAACTCAAAGATCCCCTTCCTGTGCCTCCCGAGCCCTGGGATTAAAGATTTGCAGCAGAGATAGATCCAGAAGCTGACTCCCTCATAGCAGAAGGCAGGCGATGCTTCCCCTTGGCTTTAAGATTAAATGTGTTTTGATATTGGGCAACCTGCACGGGACTTGATGTCTTCTTAAAAATAACGTCTGGACTTCCCTTGAGTCAATGTCAAAGTAAATGAAGACTCAAGATGCTATCAGCCCTGTTTCGTTAGGTCTTGGCTCACTTTTAATTGCATAAGAAGGATACAATCTTTTCTTCATTTACAACGTGTTCTGTAGCTTTGTGTTCCACTGCTTATGGGCATGACCTGTATCATAAAACGCATTTGAAAGACAGTTTTAAATCTCTACATAACATTTTGTTACATGGATGCAAACTAATTGACTTAACTATTTCTTAGCTATTATAAATTCAAGTTTTTTTTTAATTAAAACCTTTTTGTTTTTGTTCTTGTTTAGTTTTATCTTGTCAATATCAGGTACTTTCTCATAAGGCATCCATGCATATAAATCTTTAACTGTAGAAAAAGTCTCTCTAACTGGCCCAGCCTGAACCAGTTTGCTGGACTGATTGCTGCTTTCTGAGTCTCTGTGTTGTTGGCTTTTGGAGACCTTCCTCTGCTTATACTGTTTGTGATGCCTGCTAACCCAGAGCTAATTGTGCATGTTTCTGTGGTAGTTAATCTTGATTGTCAAGTTGATTAGGTTGAGAAATGCCTGGGAGATTAGCCAGGCTCACCTCTGGGTCTATCTGCCAATGAGTTTCAGAAACAAATACATCATCAGGGTTCTGAATTAATGAATGGATTAATCCCTTGATGGAGTCACACAATTATGGCACTACTGGGGGTAGGAGAGAGAAGATGGAATTTACTTGTAAAGTAACTCATTGGAGGTGTGGCCTTGGGAGCTGTTTCTTGCCTGGACCCCTCCCATACTGGTCTACTTGCTCTAGATCATGATAGGTGCTAGTCTACCTCTTACTGGAAACCATTTTGCTACAGCTACCCAAAGTAACAATGCAGATCAAAAACCTGTTTATGCCACAACATGGTGCTGTGAGGTGGCTGGAAAACTGACTTAGTGATTAGGAGTCAGAAGAGAAAGGGAGAGGCTCTTTGTATAAAAGTGAAGTTGAATGCTTAAGAGAGACTCAGGAAAGTGAAATAAAAATAAGGCTGCTATGAGATTAGTTGACCAGCCAGACAATTGAAGATACGATAGAAACTATAAAGGTGCATTATTTGTGTATTTGCATGTGTGTTTGTATGGGAAGTATAAGCATGAGCACAGGCCACGGAATGGATGTGTAAAAGGAAAATGTTAGGGAGTCAGTTTTCATCTTCCACCGTGTGTGTGTGTGTGTGTGTGTGTGTGTGTGTGTGTTTCTGAGGATTGAACTCAGGTCATCAGATTTTGCTGCAATTGCCTTTATACACTTAAGCCATCTCACTGGCCTAAGAAGTGTACTTTGAGATGGACATCTTTAAGCTGGTGATCCATTCAACTGAAAGCAACTCAAAATGATGTGTGGGTCACTGGGGTGGTTGGTCTAAGGATGTTACTGAATTCTAATAGGAGAGTATAGGGAGGCTTAACCTTTCACTATAAGGTGGTTGGGAGAGAATTTATAACTTCATGTTGTAACTTTTAGACAACTGCTTTTGGTCATTTGTGACATTTGTTGCAGCTTTCCAGTTTGACCTTTTGTTGGGTTGACCAGTTGTCCCAATTTCTGATGGCAAAATTGTGAAAGAAGGAGATTCCATTTTCCCTCTGTATAGATTCCTAAAAGTGTAATTACTGAGTATTTTTGAGGCCATTAATCCACATTACCTAATTTCACATTTTAACTGTGTCTTTGTAGCATTTATGCCAAGGAACGTGATCACTGTATGGTTTTAAAGCTATCAATCTGTATTACCTCATTTCCCACCGGAGTGTTTGTATCATGTTATGCTGTTTCTTAACTTTTAGAAGGAACGTCCAAGCTGCTGTCTTTTCTCCAGCTTCAGCTGGCAATGACAGAGTGGGGTCCAGAGCCATTAGGCTGCAACTTCTTGGAAAAAGTCCCAGGATTCTCCTCTGCTCCAATGAAGCAGAGTCCTATTCCTTTTTCTGTCCATGACAGATATTTGTGAAGCTCCAAAGAAAATCCTAACCACAAGAACATTGGAACTGTTTACCAAGTGCAATGTAGGCCTTGCCACCACTTTATAATTCCCAGGTAATTATATATTAGCTGTGATGGGGATGAGGACTGGTCTCAGTAGCTAGGTGTAATGGCTTCTTAGCTGAGCTCAGAAAACAAGTCCCAGCTCCACCCAATCTGGTTGGTTCTTTGATCTCTACCACACTCCATCTGATTGTGCAGGGACACAATGCTAGGCGAGTCTGGTCATATCAAGGGACTGTCTGCAGTGTTATAAGATCAGGTCCATTGAATGAGCTAACTCTTGCTTACAAGCACCAGGTACCGCTGGGAGTGCTTTGGGGGGATCACATCACCTTATTATCTCATGTAAACTTCGTAATTATCTCAAGCAAATGTCATAATGGCTCTCTGTGGTCACTGAGCCTGGAGCCATGCCTGTACCTTCCAACTGTAGTGGAGTGAGGTTTTGAGTGTCATGCTCTCCGTCCCCAGCCTGGATTCCTGTAGTTCCTGTTAGTTTCCTCTATGTGTGTTGAGAGAATGGAGAGATAGGATTATTGGATATATGTACTTGAGGCAGGCATTTTTATATGTTTTACATAGTTAAAAAGATATACCTACACCATCTTATTTCAGATTTGAGAAAGTATCAGATAAGTTAAATGACCTGCCCAAGGGCATCGATGGGAGGTGGAGAAAATGGAAATCTAGCAAAGACTGGACTGATTCTGAACCTGGCCCTGGCTGCTGCTTCACCTACACAGCAGGGATGTCTGATGTCTGGCTGCTCACTGACATCACCCACAGAGGGTTAAAGCATGTATGGACAGAATCTACAGTTCGGTTGGTAGCGTGTTGGCCTGGCATGCACAAGGCCCTGGGTTCAAGCTCCAGCACCTCATAAACTAGGCATGATGGTGCACACCTGTATGCCTATGCTTAGGAGGTTGAGGCAGGTAGATCAAAAATACAAGGTCATGCTCAGTTACACAGGCCTGAGTCATCTCACCAGCCATCTTGGAGCTGGCCCACTTTGAAGCATGTCACAGCTTTGGTCATTCTGCACCTTTAATTCCTTTCCACACAGGTGAGAGCAAGGGCCAGGTCTCATGGATGAAAGGAATAGCTTCAACAGTAGCTTAGTTTGCTAGAGCGGTATGACCGACAAAGAATTATGGACTGGGTGGCTTAGGAGGGGAAATGTAATTTGTCATAGTTCTGGGTTTGAAGTCTGGAGTTAGCTGCACACAGGGCTGCATTCTGACTGCGCTCACCAAGAGTCTTCTGTTGCCTCTTCCCCATTCCTGGTGGTCTTTAGTGCTCTTTGGCATTTCTTGAGTTGTAGCTTTGAGGCTCCAGTCTTTGTCTCCATCAGCACAAGGCTGTCATTCTCTCTGAATCTGGATGTCTTTCTGCTTTGTCTATGAGGACTCTAGTCATTGGAATTAGGACCCAGTCTAACCTACCATGACTTTATGTCTGATTTCATCTGTACCGACGCCACTGTCAAATAAAGCCAAGTTTGCCAGCAAGCATTTTAGGGGGACACTATTTGATGGAACAAAAACAGAAAATCAAATAATATTGAAAATTTGAAGACTACGTGAGTCTCTTAAGAGCAAAGACAACTGGTTTTTTTTTTTTTGTTGTTGTTGTTTGTTTGTTTTTTCTTTTTGGCATTAGCAGAAATTCAGTTGGCCTGGTTTGGTGGCACATGCCTTTGATCCAGCACTTGAGAGGAAGAGATAGGTGGATCTCTGGGAGTGTAAGTCAGGTCTAGTCTACCAAGTAAGTTTCAGGCTAGCCAGAGCTAAACAATGAGACAGTGTCTCAAACAACAATTCAATGGTCCAAAAGAAGGGATTTCTTTACAGTGATTCCATATGTAACTAGAATGTTCTCTGATGCTGTCCATGCTCCATGCCCCTTCCTCACCCTTCCCTTCTTTCTTTCCATGCTGACAATGGTTCCCTCTTACACATACGTCTATCCCCGAGATTCACATATGAGAGAGACCAGAGCATTTGATTTTGTGAGTCAGACTGATTTCTCTCAATGCAGTGATCTCCAGTTCAACTCATTTTCCTACAGGTGATATAATTTCATGGCTTTTCATGGCTGACTAAAACCCCATTGTGTATACACCACATTTTCTTTACCTATTCATCCATCAGCAGGAACTAGATTGCTCCCATCACCTGGCTGTTGCTAACAGAACCGCAAACAAAGGCGGACGTGTGAGTGCCTCTGTAGTAATTGAACTTTGTTTACTTTTGGATATACCCAAAAATACTGATTTAAAATAAAATCTATTTTAAATGTATTAAATACCCCATGGCCCCCCAGCAGAAGCATACCTATACCATTGAATTTTGGAAAGATCTGTATATGCCAACCTCTTTTCTCTGGGTTCATTTGTTAAGTTTGGGGCTATAGGAATGACACTCAGGGGACAAAAGCCCTGGTCTGAATCATACAAGAACTTCACAAATGCTGCAGAAAAGGAGACTTTTTGAAGGAAAAATGGGCTTGGATCTCCTTCTTCTAGAAGCTTGGGAGAGAATTTTTTTAGTGATGTGGGAGGTATCGCCAGCCTTATTACAAATATGGCTGGTGAGATTTTGTGCATGAAAACAGTAGAAAGGGGAGCTTTGTCCTCAAGCCATCCTTTTAGTCAAATGTTTGTTTCTTATGATGGAAACCTGACAGCACTTTGACAATACAAGGTCCCAAACAATCTGACTCCTTAGGGGATGTTCGTACGCTGAACTGCAATGTCAGCTGTCAACGCACCTGTCTTATTGAAATACCCTCTCACCACAGCGGACACCATTCCTTCCTATTGCCCCCTCATGGGTTCTCCATGTTCAGTGTCTTGACTTTTGACAAGCTAGTAGTTTTCAGTTTGAAAATGGCTACACAGGATTTCATTGTAACAAACAAACAAACCAGTAAACAAAC
Source organism: Apodemus agrarius (assembly GCA_964023405.1). Taxonomy (NCBI): domain Eukaryota; kingdom Metazoa; phylum Chordata; class Mammalia; order Rodentia; family Muridae; genus Apodemus; species Apodemus agrarius. The sequence continues at coordinate 13,297,036 of OZ030011.1, forward strand.
CATCACTACCACCACCACCACCACCACCACCACCAACAACAACAACAACAACAACAACAACAAAAACTTATCAGTTTTGAGGAGTAAGGCGATGGATCATTGGTAAAAGCATATGCTAGGGAAGCCAGAAGACCTGAGTTTGAATCTCTGGGACCCATGTAGACGCTAGGCAGGGACACATTGACCTGCAACCCCAGTGTTGTGAGGGAGAGGCAGACGGACCCTAGGAGCTCACTGACTAGCCATCCTTCTAAACCAGCGAAATCCAGGTTCAGTGAGAGACCCTGTCTCAAAAAATGAGGTCAAGAGTGATAGAGAATACCATACCTCTTCTTGCCACCACATGTGTATACTTGTGTGTACACACACAGACATGTACACACATATATATGGTACACACCACACACGCACACACATATTCATGCACCACTCACACCTGCTGAGTCACCTCACTCCAAGTTCTCATCAAACCGCTACCCTCAGCCCCAGCATCATCTAAAGCTGTCACCGAATCTGGCTTATTCTGCTCTGGACAGTGTGATGTAGACACACACAACTCACAGTTGGCAAGGCTCCTATGTCAATACAGTAATTGGTATGGAAGCAGGGACTCTTCTTTTTACAGAGCTCCGTGAGCCTGCAAAGTCCCAGTAGCAACAGTTAGGCAGTTTCTTAAACAATCATCTCCATTTCTACTTGGGGAGAACCCTTGGCCTTTCTGTCTCCATTTTACTTTCCTTTAAAAGGTTACAGCTAGATGTAAGTGTGCTACAGCAGTCCTTAGGCAAGAAAGAAAGGCAGGTTGACAACCTATTTCTCCGTAAGTGTCCCTGAATCAGATTTCCCAAGGTTCGTCAGATGATGTTATTGCAAAGTCTTCGCTGGGCGTGCAAGGCTGCGGAAAGATGAGGGCTGGCTTGTGTGATTATGAACTGGGTCCCAGTGAGGACTTTGGCAGTGACAGCAGGGAGGAGGGAGATGCGTTGCCATGGCTTGCAAGCCTGCTTTCCAGCTAATGTGCATTATTAAGAGTGTCACAAATCCCTAATAAGCTGCAATTTATTGTGGAGTCTTAAATTGCTTACCCATTTGAGAATGACATGGTGCTGGTGAGGTCTTTTTTTTTCTGTGGCCCCCTAAGTCGTGGAACAAACACCTGTTCACTCTATAAGGGAGGGGATTAACCCGTGCGGTACGTGATAAAAACATAAGCCCACAAAAGGGGTGCTTGCGTGGCTGTTCATTTAGTGAAGCCATTAAGACTGAGGCTAGTGATCTGGAGAACTGAGGCCTCTTTCTGTCTTACAGAGGCACGATTTTGAGCCCATTAAGTGCTGGTAAAATAGATGTGGACTTGAATTTCACTCTAACCAATAATGCTACTCACTCTCTGATCACTGGAATTGATGAATGTCTCAAAGCTATCTATCTATATCTATCTATCTATCTATCTATCTATCTATTTATCTATCTATCTATCTATCTATCTATCTATCTATCATTTATCTATCTCTATATCATTATCTGTATCTATATTTATATTTATATATATCATCTATATCTAATCTATATCTATATAGATCTTCTTTGAGTCCTAGGATATGTCCTAAGGGAGTCTACTGAGTATCAGCATATCTCAAGTGACCCCTGGTTGCAGCTGGATGGGCCATCTTCCTCTGATAGGGACAGACTCGGGACAACAGTACTTGCTTTGAGAGCAGAGGGTCTGAGTGGAAGATGCCAATGTTCATGGACATCTGTCCCTTTGTCCGTGGCCACGCTGACATTGCTGCCTGAGTTGCAGTCAGCTTGAAGCAGACAAGCACAGTCTGTGTCAGACCCGCTCCGGAAAGCGATGGTGACTGAATACAGGGGAAGCATGGTGTCTGTCTCCTCTTCTACCTCGGAGTCCTTGCCTGTTGGGGGTTTTAGACAAGCATTGCCCAATTTGGCCCTTTGTCTATGTGGATGGGAGTAGGAAGGATAGGGAGGGAGCTGGGCTGGCTTTCTCTAGTTCATCTTGGCAGAGAGCCCTGTGGCTGACCTCGAAGCACAGGTCTTCTCTCTGATCCACTTATGAGGTATAGCTGTGAGCAGTAAGAAGGTAATTTCCATCCCAGGTAAAACGGTATTTGAGACTGAACTTCAAGCTTTTGGTAGGCTTGGGTGCACTGTCTCTGGCTTTAGTGACACCCTGAGATGCCTCCTGTCAAGCGAAGGGTTTGTGGATCAATGCCACCCTGCCTGGGCAGCACTGTGCTTCTGAACATGAATCTGTCCCTCAAGGGGAAAGGAACCATTGTGTGCAGCTATGGGCCATAAATGGGCATTCACTGCAGAAACTCTGCAGCAGCCACCGGTGGCCCTTTGACACCGTGGGATCATCAGGGGTTTCGGCTGAGACTCGGGTCTCATACAGCCTCTCTCTTCTGCGTCTATGTCCAGCAAGTGATTTGACATCTCTGTACCTCGATTTTCCAAATGTGAAGTAGGCGTGATAGCAAACACATCGACAAGAGCCAAGAAAGGCACCTGGCCACACAAGCCTAATGGCCCAGCTTCAGCCCCTGGAAACCACGTAAAATCCAGAATCTGGAGATGGTGGCCCGCATCTGGACTCCCCGCACCTCTACAGCAAAATGGCATTGACAGAATTACCCAGGAGCTCAAGGGATGGCTAGCCAACCTGGAGTAGACAGCAGCTGCGGAGCGACAGGAGAGACCAACCCTGTCACAACTAGACATGAGGCGAGTACTGGAGTTCTCTTAATCTCTAAAGCAAGTCCCTCTTTCTCTCTCCATCCCTTCCCATCTCATTCTCTCTCTCTCACACACACAGCTTACATGCATGCATGCATACATACATGCACTCATGCACATGAAAGTACTAAAAGAGAAAACAACAACAACAATACAACTCACACCCCTTTGTTCCCATGAGCAGCAAAGTCTCCCTCCAGATCTCCCCAAGCTCCTTCAACTCTACAAGAATAGCATGTCTGCGTGTCTGCAGGGAGCTGTGGTCTCTTTGAGAAGGAGCAAGGCCCAGACACAAGTTACGTGCATTCAAATGTAAACAGCAGTACAAAGAATTTCCTTCTCAAGCCTTAGGGGAAACAACTGGTAATCCATGAACCAGATGGAGGGGTCATAACAAGGCAGGAGAGAAACCCATGCACATCAGGGGCTAAGAGGGCTCTGGGGGAGGGGGGGACTCCTTAGCACGTGGGGAATTGCCATCCAGCTACCTGCAGGAATGTTTTTGCTCCTGGAGTCTACAAGTCCTGTGTCTCCACCAGCCAGAGGGAGCAATGGGAAGGTTGTCTGTTCCTAAGAAGGCATGTGTGGCATTCGTCCTCAGTAGCAGGAAGGGTGTGGGAGTTTGTGGGGAGATTATAGTTTAGGTACAAGTCACAGCAGAGCAGTATCCATCTGTATATTAGGTTCCTGTTCTCCAGAAGCCACGGGTTATGGGGAATAAAATGGAGATGCTCAAGGGAGGAGCTATTGTCTCTTTTTGCTTGAGATGGTGATTGCTGGTTGAATTTTGACATTCTTCCTCTTGACTTCCATCACCCAGAACCCATCTCCATGACTTCAGGCTGGCCAGACAGATTCTTTCAGCACTTGGTTTATGCCGTTAGAGGACCAGCATCCTGGAAATGTGTCCTGGCTTTGAGTCGATGCTTGATCCTGCTACTGTCTGAGGGATGGAGGGGCGGGGCGTCTACCTTCTTGTCTCTGATGATGTCTCTGAAGACACTCTTGCTTCATTACTGTTTGTAACTGTGGATTCTGTGGCCACACCAAGAGTGGCCTTGAGAGGTTGGCGAAGGCTCTGATGCCCTGGCTTGCCCCCATTCCTGAGCAGTGTAGCCCTGAGTCCCATACACTTTCATCTATGTTGTTCCCAGGGCCTTCCTTGCGATCTCTATCTTCCTATTCCAGTGTTGTAGAACCTTGGAGGCAATCTGCCTCAGTAGAGGGAGGGAGATTCCCTTCCTGCAGCCCCTCATCTCTGGAGCCACATTATGGTGGTCTGGGGGCTGCGGAACAGAGGTAGCTTCATCAGTAAGTGCTTCTCATGCAGGCGTGGTGATGTGAGTTCCTCTACCAGAACACATGCAAAATACTGGGCATGGCAGCACGTGGTTTAAACCCAACTCTGGGGAGGCAGAGACTGGACCGTCTCTGGGATTCACTGACTAGGCAGCCTAACGAAACCCATGATTTCCAAGTCATTGTGGGACCTTGGGGAGGGGGTTGTCACAAAACAAGGTAGACAATAAATATCCCAAGGAAGGACACCCAAGACTGATCTTTGGTCACCCTGTGCAGACATACATATCCACCCCAAGGATCTTGCACACACCCTGAGGCAGACAAAGCATTTTACAATGAGTGTCTGTCTCGGGTTATGTCATGACCCAGGACATGGGGTGAACGCTGATTTCAGGGGTTCTCTGTTCCCAACCTTGTGCTCTGGGGTAGGGTGAGAGCTGAGAGCCATGAGGGTCACCAGCAAGGCTGATGCTCCCTGACCCCTGACGAACGGACGTATTCATTACACCAAAGACGGGAAGCATAAAATGTGGTTCAGACTTCAGGGACCGTGCCCACAGCTAGGTTTACTTTTCTTATCTGATTTTTGCTGGTGCAGTGTTAGAACACTGTTGAATACTTGGCGGCTGCCTTTCCATACTTGACTTGTTTGTCATTTCTGGGGCTGCTGTGGCTGTTATGATTTCCCTTTTGGGAGGAATTTACAGGCACATGTTGACCCAGCTGAATGGGAACAGGGAACAGCAGGGATTTTCAAACAGGGACCATCATGGACTGGAGAGCATGGATTCTTTTTTTCTCTTTTGACAAGCGTCCTGCTGGACATTTATGGCATTGTCCGGTTGGTCATTTCATGCACTACAACCCATTAAGGAACTCAGGTACCCTCCAGCCTGGGGTTAAAATCAGCCTGACTTTCTTTTCTGTCGATGTCTGCTTTGTTGTAGAAATTTCAAGAAGGTTGGTTCTTGGTAGCAACAGTTGCTAGGTAAGGTATGCCTGCCTTCAGAGCCAGCAGAGAGGGGAAGGTGAGACAGAGCAGGGATGGGGCAGCTGGGACAGGTAGGGGCCTGTAGCGAAGTGTGAGGCTGGCTGGTGGCCACAGTGCTCTACCTGCCCCTGCTAGGATCTGCTCTTAACGACATTCTCATCAGCTTCCATTTCTCCAAAAAGCTGAACGTCATCTCCCCCAGGACCACTTACGGGCTCACTGGCAGCATGTTTGGACATCTCCACTTCCCAGGGACTGGGACTCAGGAGCACATAGATGTGTGGACCAATCAGGCACAATTGCTAGACTGCAACCCCACCCTAAGGCTGCTACAGCGTCAGCTGCTGTTTGTGTGGCTGGACTTCGGGTCTTTCTGACCACATGTTCTACCCAGCTCCTTACTCTGAAGTTTCATTTCAAGAGAAGCAGCCCCCCCCCCCGCCTGCCCCCTCCCCCACCCTGCATTTTCTTGTCTTCCTCATTCTACATCCTTACTTCCCCATAGCTTCCCAGGCACCCCTAGAATACCTTACAGGCCTGCTTTTGTGTTTTCAGGCTGTCAGGATGTGAGGACCCTTCCTGAGGGTCCAGGAGGTAGGGACTGCTGCCTGGAGAAAGGGGCTTGGGTAATGACTGTAGAGAGGACGCGCCTAGCTTGTTTCCAGAAAGACAAGTTTTCCACGGGAAGAGTGATATTCTCCTCAAGGCAGAGGCCAGTCAAATGGAAAAAATGGGATCAATCCACAAGGACACTGGAGAGGAAGATTGGGAAGTAGGGAAAGATTGGGGTCTTACTGTCATTGGTGGATGTGGTGGTTTGAATATGCTTGGCCCAGGGAATGGCACTATTAGGAGGTGAGACCTTGATGGAGTTAGTGTGTCACTGTGGGTGTGGGCTTTAAGATCCGCATCCTAGCTGCTTGAAAGCCATTCTTCACCTAGCTGCCTACAGAACAAGAGGTACAGCTCTAAGCTCCTCCTGCACCACACCTGCCTGGATGCTGCCATGCTCTTGTCTGGATGATAATGGACTGAACCTCTGAACCTGTAAACCAGCCCCAATTAAATGTCATTATTTTCTTATAAAAGTTGCCTTGGTCATGGTGTCTGTTCACAGCAGTAAAACTCAAACTAAGACAGTGGACTTCTTTTTCCGAGACTGGAATTCCCCTGTAGGCTTAGGAGACAGGCAGATTGGAGCTTGGCAAGAGGTGAGGGGTGTTGGGAAAGTGGGGCGGAGCCTAGTAGGAGCAGGTGAGCCATGCACTGCTAAGAGGAAGGGAAATGGAAGAGAAGCCTTCATAACTGAGTGTGATTGGAGGGAGAGAAGAGAGGCCATCGCCTCCTGGGAGGTAGCTAGAAACACATCCCCACTTGACCTCTAGTTCGAGGCCAGTTTCCTGGGGTCCAGGGCTCCTGTTGTGCTACCTGTTGCTTGGGCTGCAGTCAGAGCAGAGGACTGTGGGTTTCCTTTCCATTGTTAGCAGTGACTCTTTGGGGCCACTGTCCATGGCCACTGTCAAGGGAACACACACGGTGGATAGTACAACCTCTGCAGGAGCAGTTGACCAACTCCTTGTGTGTGTGTGAAGGCTAGAGTTTCTGAATGGAAATGGTTGAGATCCTACCCCTCTTGAGGATTTATAAGCTGTTGCTGGTTGCTGGAAGAGGAAGGGACACTTTCTTGAGTGGTATAGCTATTGGCAAAGTAAGCTGCCCATACCTCCGTAAACAACCTTTTACCTATACTCCTGTGAGAAACCCTAATTAAACTTACTGGATCACACACGTTAAAAACAACAGTCATGAAACAGTGGAAGGGGATAGCTGGTAGGAAGGACTCTAGCAGGGGCTAGCTGGTAGGAAGGACTTTAGCAGGATTAAGGAGGGATCAAGAAGACAACGGGGGTGTGTGTGGAGTAAGTTTGCTCTTATGCATAAATGAAAACATCATTACAAAAGCCATATAATTAATATGTCCCAATACGAAAGAAGTCATATTTTAAAGTGAAAGGGAAATTTGTGGGAAACTACAAGCCTCACCTTACTGATGTCTGGCAGATGTGCCTGTAATACCTCTGTCCTTGGTTGGCCTGACCTTTAGAGTTCACTTCCGCCTACTTCTCAATTACTTTACCTCACGGCTGCTGCCATGTTACAGCTTGCATGCTCTGAACTGTCCCCTCTTCCCTCTGCCCACACTCATCATTTTCAGGAACTCTTCCTTGTAAACTGAGCGTTGCAGACTGTAGTCACAGGGCCAAGCCCCTCCCACGCCCTGGCTTTGTAAATAAAGTTTTATTGGGACACAGCCAAATGTACTCATCTACATATCATCTATGGCTGTCTCTGGCGGCACACAGCGGGGTTGAGTGGTTGCCACAGAGGCCACGTGACCTGCAAAGGCAGAAATATTTACTGTCTGCCTCTTACAGGAGAGGTTGCCAACACCCCTGCTGTGAGAGGTGCTGGTGTGGTTAATTAGTTGAGGACTGGAGTACAGAATTGTGGAGTCCCCCCCCGCCCTTTTATTCCAACACACTAAAGAAGGAAAGTATCCATAAAGTATCCTGTGACAGGCAGGAAGCAACCCCCTGCAGCAAACTCTGAGCTCACATTTGAAGTTTAAGGAGCTCCTCTCATCAAGTGGAGGACACCCGGGGGAGGATCTAACAGGAGACGCTGACACATTCCGTCCAGATTCCCTCATCTGGGCCGGTGAGATGGCTCAGCATGTTGAAGTGCCCACTGCCCAGGTTTGACTACCAGAGTCCAATCCCTAGAACCCACAGTGGAAGGAGAAAACCAACTCCTCAAAGGTGTGCTCTGATTCCATATATGGAATGTGCACGCCTGCACATGCACACGCACATGTGTGTATGCACATGCACACACATGCATGCAAACACATGGGACCACCAAGCTCCGGTTCTATCTTGTCCGCATCCCTAATAGTTTGTGTGTTTATGAGCATACACGCAATGAAGGAGGTGAGCAGACGTGTAAGCGTAACCAGTTATATCAATTTTGCCTTATTGACATTGTGAAATAGAATATCAACTCTCCAGAAGTGCCCAAGGTGTTCCAGTGTTCCAGGCCCAGAGAGCTCCCTGCTTGCCTACCTGTCTGTCTATCTGCCTGTCTACTATCACTCTATATGTAACCTGTCATCTATCTATCTATCTATCTATCTATCTATCTATCTATCATCTATCTATCTAGTGTCTATTTTTCATTATTTATCAATTGTACATATCTGTTTAGCCAATCAATATGTATCAACCATTATCTATGTACCTACCTATTTGTCATATTTTCTATCATCTTGTTTTCATCTAGTATCTATCATGTATTAGTCATCTCTCTCTCTCTCTCTCCATCCATCCATCTATCTGCCAACCATCATATTTATCTATTCATTTATCTGTCTACCATCAATTGCTATCTATTAATAATAGTCACAAAAATTCCGATCAGCTAGGCCAAGGTTTCTCAACTATGGCACTGCTGACATTGGAGGCAGGGAGTTCTTACGGGGTAATGGCAAAGGGTTAAAGATGTGGGATCCTGGACAGACTTGGTCTATTAGATTCAGTAGTTGGTGAGGCTGTCCTCCACTACCTGCCCTAGTCTGGTGGTTCAAACCATATCCAGATATTACGAAATGTCCCCTTGGAAAGAAATATCTATAAGTGAGGAAAGCAGACTAAGACCTTCGATAGCCACATGGTGCCTCTCTGGATGTGTGAGTGTCTCTGCTTGACACTCTGGGGACCCATGGCCTGACCTGACCGCCCCCCCCCCCCGCCCCCAGGCTCCTATGCACTTGAGTGCTGTCTTTGTTCTAGGCTCCTGGCAGCTTTGAGTTTCAGGGTCTTTGTCCATGGAAGGGCACACAATTCATGCCTTGTTGACTCTCCAAGAAAAATTGCAGGAACCAGGTAAGATGGTTCATCTCCACAATCCAAGCACTAGGAGGATGAGGCAGGAGGATCACCATGAGGGCCAGGCCAGCTGGAATACTTGATAAGACCTTGACTCAAACAAACAAATAAAATGAACAACATACACAGACACACACACACACACACACACACACACACACACACACAGAGAGAGAGAGAGAGAGAGAGAGAGAGAGAGAGAGAGAGAGAGAAAGTAAGGGCATCTCTTTAGTCAAAAGGAACCATAAACTACTTCAGTGATGGGTGCCTTCCACCCCTAGACACACAGAAATATCTAGAAAATAGACACTCGAATATCAGATATACTTCTAAGAGGAAGCAGTTAAATGAAACGCAACAAAAAGTTAATAAACTTGGGGTAAAATATTTGATAATTAGATGACTTTCGGAGGCACTCTCTCTGAGCAAGTACCATTTTATGTAATTTCCTGACATCGAAACAACAGCTCTTCTCCTTGTTAAAAAGAAGGAAGCAAGATTCAGTCCCATCTCAGTCAACAGGATCGGGGTCTGACTAATCCCTATAATCAGAAGCTAATTTGCCTTAAGAATAATAATAGTAACAATATGCCTGTTATGAAAGAGTATGCCTTTATCGTTTTATTTGCCTGCGATTATGTAAATCCCAGATCCAAGGCAGTGTGGAGAGGCTGCAGAGAGCTGCCCTGCCTCAGCTGAGGAGCCCCGGGGAACTGCAAGCAGGGCCTTCTGCTGAGAGGCAGAGCCAAATTTCTTCCCCTGTGCAAAGAATTTATTTTCTGCAGATTGGCGAAAACATTGGATAGTTTAAATACAAGATGCTGGAAAAAGAGCTGGGCTGACAGCCTTCTCCGCTTCTCTCTCTCCTTTTCCTCCGCCTGGTAGAACTGTGTGTATTCTCACCCGTGCCTGGCAGTGGCCCTGAACCTAGTGTAGGAAGTCCCTGGGATCAGTTCTGAGTGGGGCTGGCTCAGGACCGAGGTCTGAGCTTCTCCTAGTCAGAAGGTCAAGTGCTGCCTGGCTCCTGCCTCTTCCAGGGGGTGGCCCTTTGCCATTGCAATTCAGTTCCCTTAGGGACTCTTCTTGCCGTCCTTGTACAGTGAGCAGCGGGAGTGGCCCTGGTGGGCCCTGCTGTACCCTGCAAAGCCAACATGGGTGCTTGGACTCTTAGGTCTGTTGACGGTCATTCTGTGAGTCTAGAGGTGGACGGCTGCTCCTCAGAGCTGTGGTCTGGGCTCCGGCCAGCTCAGGGACCGTCCACTGTTGTGTGGTAATTCTGTGCGTGAGCTTTCCCTATGTCGTAGCTGGTGTGGGGTTTAAATACTTGTTCAGTGGTCCTCTCGTTCTCTAGCCGTGCAGCCCAAATCCTAGACATTTTGGTGCCTCAGTTTCCCTTCCTGTGACAGGGAGCTGATGAGCGTTTTTGTGGCAATGTTGATGGTAATGCCAGCCAGGGTCCCGGCTCTAGCGTACACGCAGGTATCGGTGGCTTCCTGGAAGTGTTCTGACCTTGTGCAATTCTAGATCAGCTCAGTATCTGAGATCTCCGGGGAATCCGTTTGCCCCAGAGCTGTCCAGAGGTTTGAACAAGGTGGCAAACTCTCTCGGTAGCTACCGTTTTTCAGTATACTTATCTCTGCTCACTTGAGTTTTCATAAGCACGCATAAGGAAAACAAAATTATTATCATAGACATGGCATGAAGAGGGGCACCCACGCACTGAGATTTGTCATTACTGAGAGTCACTCTGCAGCTAAGTGGCAGGGTCAGAATCCAAAGCCTGAGCTACTGCGAACCAGGTAAGCTTTAGAAAGGTGGCTGCCAGCACGTTTCATACCTGTTGCTGTTTTCAGATCCCTTTCTATGCAGTAACAGAACATTTTGGACCAGTGGGAAGTAGCTTGTGAAGTTAGAGTGGTGTGCATGTTTATTGGACACAACCCCCACCCCATGTCAGCCCTACGTTCTACCCTAGCTGATGCTGGCTGTCCCCTAAGCTAGGAGCCTTCTCCTTTTCTGGGTTTGGTTTGCTGTGGACTTGATCTGGAAACTTCTCCCCTGCTCTTATCAGTCTGTGTCTGTTTATTTATCTATCAAAATAAAACAAAACATGTTTTTTGATTGATCAAAAACTGATTTTGACCGGTGTCTAGTGATCTCTGAGTACTTGGAGGCCAAGATCTAGAAGACATCAAGGAAGCCGGGGCCCTGAGAATTCAGGTGGGTTTGGGCAGGGACTTTGCTGGGTGTTTAAATGTAGAGTTCATCTGGCTAGTGCTGAGCTCCCTGCTAGAAAACATTTCATAGAGAAAAGTACTTGCTGAAGAAATAAAAATGACATTTCACCAGAGACAGTTTGAACACTGAAGACAATGTTCTCAGCTGTGGCTGTAAACTACCTCTTCCCAAAGCGAATAACGGTGAAGCAGGCCAAAGGGGCCCAGATTTTGATTGAAAACTTTAAAGTTTTAAAGTGTTGGAATTACAGAAAATGATATAGACACAGGGGGAATTTGCTACAGACAGACAAACACCTCCTCCTGAGAAACCCCACAAATAAAACCAGAAAACAACAACAAAAACAATGACAGCAACTGATTGCAGGGATCCAACCATCACCTCACACTCCAGACAGTCACCCAAGGTCGGTAGGTCATCTAAGTGTATTGCTCATGGCCTCTCTTCCCTGTCATCGTAGTGACCCATCTGAGACAAGGCACCGCATCCTGACTGGACTGGTGTCACTTGGTGATTGACGTTGAAGCTGACGGGAAGCAATCCCGTAGCCTTTCCACAGAACCCGAAGCGGTCTCGACGCTGGAGATTTCTGCCCCCACACTCCAGAGGCATTTAGGGACGTGGCAGAAAGCGAGAGTGGAGAGGGTTACTCATCTCCTCTCGCTGGCTGTTCTGCAATTATGAGGAATGTTCCTGAGGCTGGTGTTGGTTGGGAGAGCAGGATTGCAAGGCAACAAGATAATTAGGCACAATTGAATTAACTAACGAATAGTGTCAGCCTCAGCTGCCATCCTCCTCAGGGGAGTTAGGCTCTCCCTGTAATGCCACCCCCAACACACACACACACACACACACACACACACACACACATAGTTTAAAACATCAAGATAAAGAAAAAGTGAAAATGTGTGAGAAACATGCTTCACAAAGTCCATTCAGACACTGCTTCAGTGGGACTGTCCCTTGGCGTGGGCATGGCACTCAGCAACTGCTCTGTGAGTGTGTGTGTGTGTGTGTGTGTGTGTGTGCACGTCTGTGCATGTGTATGTATGTCTGTATGTGTGTATGTGTGTGTATATATGTGTATGTGTGCATGTTTGTGTGTGTATATGTTTGTGTGTGTCTGTGTGTATGTGTGTGTATGTGCGTGTGTCTGTGTGTGTGCAGGTATGTGTGTCTGTGTATAGGTGAGTGTATATGTGTGTCTGTGTCTCCATGTGTATGTGTGTGTCTGTGTGTGCATGTGTGTGTCTGTGTGTGTCTCTGTGTGTGTGTCTCTGTGTGTGTGTGTGTCTCTCTGTGTGTGTGTCTCTGTGTGTGTGTGTGTGCATGTGTGTGTATGACTCTGTGTCTCTGTTCCGATTATGCATCCCTTTAGTGGGTGTGGACAACATGGCAGCAGAGATTTCTGCAGCAGGTGAATGACTCCATTTGAAGGTGGCTTCCTGTGCCTCAGTATTTACCCAGCATATTAGGACTGTGTTGGGACGGAAGCCAGGGATACCATCTACAGGGTGCCGCGGAGCAGGTCCTGAGAGCTGGGCAGCATCGGAGCCCTGGCCCTGTCTAGCCAGGCTGAAGCCAAAATACACTCGGTCTGGGAAGGAAGGGACGTGCTCAGATCTACGCACCAGGAGTGGCTGATCCGATGACCTCTGGAGGGGCGGCTAGGGATAGAAGAAGCAGCAGGCTCCTGCTCCCTTAGCTCATGTAAGGGCTTTCTGGATCTCTGGAGGGTCTACAGTCAGAGAGGGCTGATCAAAATGGGAATCTAGGGCTAGGGAAATGGGCCGGCAGTTAATAGGGCTGCTGCTCCTCCTATGGATTCCAGTTTGGCTCCCAGGAGCCATGCTGACCGACTCCTAACTGCCTGTAACTCCAGTGGATCCGATGCCTTCTCTGGACTCAGCAGACGCCTGTACATCAGTGGCAGGTACTCACACCCAGGTAAATAAAAGATAAAAATAAGGATTTAGAAAATGGAATCTCGTGCTGCCATCATCTCTTCTGGCACCCGCTTTCCTCCCCCCCCCACCCTCCCCATTCTTCACGGTGGACTTTCCCCTTCTGGCTGTTGGAAATACTCGTCAAACTAAACCAGGCCAATGAGGAACGTGTCTGTCAGGCCTGCAGTTTTGGGGAAGGGGGTCCATGTCTCAGCAAGGGAAGGGTTAGCTGTAGAAGCCTGAGATCTGAGTTTGATGGAATTAGAGTAAAGGTGCAAAGTGGGGGGCAAACCCTACAAAGTTGTCACCTCCATATGTGCACCTAGGTATTAAGATGCCCACTGCATCCCATGTGAACTCATGTACATGTGCACACAAATGCATGCATGTGCACACGCACATAATCCTTGGAGCCATATCCTGGGTTTGTCTCAGAAGAGCAGGTTACTGTTGACCTGGAAACACCCCCCCCCAAGTGTACCACCGAGGTACGTGGACAGTGTAGTGCACTCTGCTGCACCTCGGATAACACACACTGTAGGGCTTCTATGCTGCTCGTCTGCTTTAACGTTTGTCCTCCGCGCATTGCGGGTTGGGAGAATGTCCCCCCTTCTCTGAGTAAGATTGAGCACATTTATCACATTTAGCAAAAACAGAAACTAAACTCCAAACAAACACAAAGCCACAGGCTCCCCACCCACCCAGGATGGCTGTTCAAACGGAATGTCTGATAAGCAGGGTATAGACGCTAGTTAGTGCTCAGAGGCTCTAGGCACTGCTCAGGACCCACTTATAGCCAGTATTTTGCACTGCTTAACCAACACCGGAATTTGGCTAGGAGCCCTGTCTGCTACCTGGCAACATTTGTCAAAAACCGGGCAGAGATTAAGAGATAGGCGGGCGCTGTCTCCATGTTTTAATTTTAAAGAGAGGCGGAAGCCAGTCACATTGAAACAGAAAAGTTTAAAGCAAGAATGTAGCTGTGGAGTTTACCCCACAGAGGGCTGGAATATGGGTTGTGGGGTGGGGGTGGGGGTAGGAGTGAGGGTGGAGGCAACAGATCAGTGTCCTCTCCAGGACACTGTCTAATGTGGTGGCCCTTGTTGGTGGTCACCAGGTATGTCTGGCTTTCTTGGCTCCTAGGAGGATTGTCAGGGCCGTGTGAAAGAAAGTGGTGGCAGTTCTTTCCAGGTGTTACCATGACCCTCTAGAGGTATCCTTTCCATGGTCCTCAGGAATAGGAATGACAACAACCCAGATCTGAGTTGCCAACACATTCACGGTGGTCATACACAGAGCAAGAGAGGACAATTACGTATTAGCACAAGCCACCTAGACTGGGGGTGGGGTGGGGTGGTTCACGCATTGTTCCAGAGCTTTTCTTGACTGGCAGAAACTCTGTGGTCACTTTGGGGTAGATCCTTATGTCCCATGATCCTTGATGTCTTAATCTGGAAAAAATAAGGTTGACATAGGAGGAATGCACATTTTTTCTTTGGAGTCAAGTCTCTTAAGAAGTTGCAAAAAACGGTGTTGAGTTTTGGCACAGCCCAGGACTTAAGTAATGAGCCCTTAACTCCGTTTGAGGGAGGTGATGGTTAATCTTAATTGCCAAATTGATTGCATCTAAGGGTGCCCTGAGATTGATGGAGCTCAGTCCTGGATGTTTCCTTCGAGGATGTTTCAAGAGCTCACTTCTTAATGGATGGGTTAACCCTTGATAGAGTCACAATATGGGGTGTGACTGGAGAGTGATGAGGTGGGGGTGGGGACAGGCTGGAGAAAGCAGTGACATGACAAGCCCCGGGGTGGAGGGGCTGTATCCTGCCTTGGCTTCTTCCTGTTTACTTCCCTCTGCTTTCTGTCTGCCGGGGAGTGAGGCGAAGCTCTTTGTCAGGTTTCTGTTGCCAAAGTGTCCTGCAATCAGACTAGCCTGAAAGCACCGCCAAGCGACCCAAAACTGAGTCCTCTGAACCCGTGAGTCCGAATAGAGCATTCTTCCCCGTGTTTGCTTTCTTTGGATATTTGGTCGTGATAAACAGAGCTAACACTGCTTTAACTGATTCACTGGAGGACCAAAGTGGCCCTTGAATCCATAATTCTTACTGTAAGTCAAAGTGGTTGAAAGTTGATACTGGGCAAGCTCACACTCATCCCGGGAGACAAGCTCCGCCCCCAGGAGACAAGCTCCGCCCCCTGTGGCCGACCAGCTGGCCTGCCTCACCACTGTGGCCAGCTGAGGTCCAACCTGTGAAGTAAGCCTCTCTCAGAAGAGCCTGATCCTCATTAGCTGCGAGTTGACATTTACAGTTTCTCCTTTCCCGAGGGAAGTGGTCCAAAAGGTTATGTAAGTTTTCTGTCTTAGACACATTCAAAAACATGTTAAAACAATACAAAATGTCTACTGGAAACCACACACAAGCCCAAAGAGTAGGCGAGGGTGCAGCCTTCCATGGAGAACATATCCTTGATTGGATGAGGGTGGGGTCCCTTTAGGGAGTTCTGTCCTGATTCTGGGAGGGCTGGGTGACAAGTCACAGGATGCCACAATTTGGCCATAGCTGTTGCTTGTCTCCTCTTCAGAGGCATTGTTGAGAGAGGGCTGGTCCAGCAGAGCTCCTGTGAGTTCCAGGTCAGACATGCTACAGAGAGCGGGAGGCAGTCTGGGCTTTCGCTGGTGCCAGCATCCAAGAAATCCCTCTCATCTGTACATGTTTATTACACATCTGTCCATCTCCGGAGTCTTCAATTTTTAAAACAAAAGGTGCTTTCTTTCCAAAGCATACCCCTTGTCCTTTAGCTCTTCGTTTGTTAGCTTTGACATTTTGAAAATCCTGTCCAGAGTATGGCTCTAGCCCAGTGAACAACCCCATTACTAACTGACTTTGAAGTAATTGCAGGCTGGCCTTCCCCTGCTGCTCCAGGGACTCTGTGGGGAGACTTTGGCTCCCTGGGACTCAGATTATGTTATCAGCCTTGTCTCACTAGTGTCTAAATCATTTCAGCATTTAAGATTTTTGTTATTTAAAGATCAGGCTAGGCCCTTGAACAAGTGAAGACAGAGAGAGATGGGAGATAAAAATCGTGTTTACTAGGAGCTGTCTGTGTCAAGTGACAGCTTCAGTTCCTGCCGAACCAGTGCAACCTTTAGCCCAGTTTTAATGCTCGCAATGGATGAACGTCTTGTTTCCAAGTTGTGCTGTGTTTGGGATCTGAGACTGTGTAGAATGTAGCTTGTTTCTTGGACTAATTTCTATGTATTATATAATTTCTCTCTGGGTACGCTTATTTAATGCCATGCCTTCATGCAGAACTTGGTTTCTGAAGCTGCCAACGGGTGTCTGTTCAGTGCTTGGATTCATTTCAAGCTTGGGAAAGCATTAACTTCCAAGGCTGTGCAGGCTGAGGATTCCTACACAGGTAATAGGGGGTGGGGAGGGGACGGAGCCAGTGTGGAGACAATTATCTCAAGGAGACTAGTGTTGTGATTAATGAGAGGTGGTTAAACCAGGTAAACTTGGGGCATGACGGAAGTCGGGCAAATGTGCCGCTGTCCTGTTCCTGAGGATTTGCATGGCACATGTGATGTCCTAGCACATGCTGCCCACCTCATTTCTGCTAGGCATTCACGGTAGCCCCGCCTACTGAGCTCGCAGTAGCCCCGCCTGCTGAGCTCACAGTAGCCCTGCCTACTGAGCTCACAGTAGTCCCGCCTTCTGAGTGCCATTTCCTTTCCCCATTCCTCCTTTTCCATCCCTATTCAGGGAATACCCACCATCTGTCAGAACGGATGTTGGGACTTCAAGAACTTAGTAAGATGGGGTTCTTCCCCTCCTCGAACGTATATTTGTACCAGATGCACAAGACAAAGCCATCTCCGAAGGTCACCGGAGTCGGTAGCAGATGGAGGACAGGCAGTGGTGTTTGCAGATTCATTTGGGGGGAATCCATTTTGGTCCCATGAGAGGAGCTTACGATCGCTCTGTAAGCAAGGAAGTTTACAAAGAACCCCAGCAAATCAACCTCAAGGTGGGAGAGAGTGCATTATACACGTGGGAACAAGACTGGCTGTGTTATGCAGGAGTGGTAGCCCATGGTTAGGGAGAAGTACACAAGATTTGACAGGAGGGACCTTGACTGTTTTGGTACTTAGTGAGGTGGCTTAGACACCATCTGGCAGATAAACAGGGCATATTTCTGGGTTCCTGCTTAGTTTTGTGCTATAAATATGTGCTCTAAAAATGTGTTTTGAGTTATGTCATAGGAGAATCCCCCTGCTGAGCTTCACTGCTCACAGTAACTAGAAGCTTGCCACTGGGCTAGGAGACTCGTGGGGGTACTAAGGTGAACAGGAAGTGTAACATTCCCATTGGGATCTAACCTCTGCTCTGCGGTCCCTGCACAAGTATTCAGGTCCACTCTAGACTATTGTATGTCATAGAAATCTTTACTATATTTCAAACATACACAGCTGCTCAGGCTCACACACGCCATGTTGTTGAGTGGCGAACCCAACGATCTGGTATCCATCACTGTTGCCCCGGGTCTTTTCAGAATGGGTTGATCTCATTCCTGACTGGACCTCGGGTAGGAGTTCTAGTTTCCTTCCTGTTGCTGTGATAAAACACCACTACCAAAAGTAACTTGGGAGAGTGGTGGTTTGAATGAGAATGGTTTGCATAGGCTCATGTAGCCAAATGTTTGGTTCCTAGTGGGTGGAACTGTTCTGGAAGGATTATGAGGTGTGGCCTTGTAGGGGGCATGTCACTGAGGATGACCTTTTAGGTTCCAAAAGTTAAAAACGGTACCCAGTTAGTTCTCTCTCTTTTTATCTCTATTCTGGCTTGTGGATACACATGTAAGCTCTCAGCTACTGCTCCACCACCGTTCATGCCTGCTGTCATGCTCCTCACCGTGACGGTCACCCTCTGAAACTGTAAGCCCCTGTACAAGGCGCCTTGGTTACACAGGAATATAGGAAAGTAACTAAGGCAGGGTAGAAAGAGTTCATTTCTCCTTTCAAGTCACAGTTCATCACTGAGGGGAGTCAGGGAAGGAATCCAAAGGCAGGGCTGCTTGCTAGCTTATGAACATTACTGATGACAAGGGAGCCACCCATGGCCAAGGAAGTAATCCATGGAGGATGCTGCTCCACAGCTGGCTCAGGCTCACACGTAGCTAGCTCCTTATCCAGCTCAGTACCTCCTGCCTCGGCTCCCTCCTGCATCCATTAAAAATCGAGACCGTCCCTCGCAGACATGCTCACAGAGCAACCTGGTGAAAGCAATACTTAGTTTATACTCCTTCAGATGACACTGGACTGTGTCCAGTTGTTTGTGGATGACTAGGATAGCGGATTGACTGCCCCACATTCGCCCTTTCTCAGCTCTCTCTGAAGCCCCAGCACACTCTCATCAAGCTGGTCTTCCTCAAGACCCCTGTGATAGCTATTCCTGGGTGTCAGCTTGACCTCATCTGGAATGAACTAAAATCCAAAAAGATGGCTGGGCACACTTGTGAGGTGTTTTTTTTTCTTAATTAAAACATTTGAAGCAGGAAAATCCACTTTAAATCTGGATCTTTGGAGTTGGAAAGACTTAATCTAGATCTTTTGATGTGGGAAGACTCACTTCTAATCTGGGCTGCACCTTCTGCTGGTGGCCCGTGTAAAGGGCATGGAAGAAGGAATTGCCTTCCTTGGCTGCTTGCTTTCTTCCTTGTTAGCAAGCGCATTCCTTTGCTGTCATTAGAGCCTACTGATTTGGGATTCCAGTAGATACTAAAAATCGGCTGCAACATCAGCCTTGTGGACTGAAGAATGACTGGATTCTTGAATCTTCTGCTCATAGGCAGCCATTGTTTGATTAGCTAGACCTCAACTTATAAGCTATTCGAATAAATTCCCTTTCTAGACATGCAGATTCATTCTACAAGTTCTGTTACCCTAGAGAACCCTGACTAATACATTCCCCTAGGTGTGTCCTGCCTTTCTCAGCCATAGCTGATGATACTTAAGGATCAGCTCTGCATTTCTCTTGGGAGGAAGAGTTCTCTTTGACTTGGTGGGTAATTGACCTATCTGAGCCTGCGATTTCCTATCTGTGTAACACAGACAATAAAAATAGTATGCTACAGGCACTGGGCCAAGTGATTTGCATATATTAACATATATAATCTCCGTGGCAACTCCGAGTTAGGTCTTGTTATGATCGCCATTGTACAACTTGAGGAAATAGAAGCAAAGGGAGATTAAGTCGGAAGAAATGGATACACTAACGTGGAGTCAAAATGGAGGGTGAAAATACAAAAAAAATGTGAAGTATTTGGAAAATAGTGATACTTGGAAAAGTATTAAACAGGTATTGGGACAAAACTAAAACCATGTGCTTAGATATAAGTACCTATGTAATTGGAGTCTGAGGAGAAGAGAAATAAGAAGAAAACTGAGGAGAGGAAGAAATGTTCCAAGTTCTGAAGGTTTTGAATGCATCAAACATGGATGAAAGACATCAAACTACAAACCCCAGAGAATACACAACCCCAGTGAGTGCACTGAGGATTGTGGGAAAGGAGCAAGCTGTGAGATACAGCAAGCAGAACTGAACAAGACTTCCTAAGAGAGCCCCAAAGACAGTAGAAACAAGGATCTTTACAAAGAAGCATCAAGAGGAGGAACAGGGGCCAGAAAAGGATGGGAGCATTGTCCTTAAAATGCCAAGAGAAAACAACCAAATTCTATATCATAAAAACTGCCAAAAAGGGACCACGAAGGAGTGAATCTCCCACCAATATTAACTGAGGAGACATGCAATAGGCACCTAACACTAAAGATGTTCATCAGATAGAGGAATGGGATCCTAACTCAATGGTGTTGATAGAGAAAGGAATGTGAAGCAATGCAGAGGGAAAATACAAAGTTAAATAAAATAGTAGAAGGTAGGGCAATAGTAGCATCTGTAAAAGTAACTTTTATTTGTCAGCCGTAATTGTCCTCTCTGAGGCTTGCTACTTCCTTCTGCTAACCTAGGCTTAGTCCTGGAAGCTTCTGGCCTTCATAAAAATCTTATCTAGGCCCAGGATATTTTCAGCCTCTGAGACTTACTGGTAGAAAAGCTCACCCTTTATAGTTTTTTTCTGAACTCTGGCTGGCTGAGTTGATTCAGCTCTTCAGGCTCGAATTTCTCTCTGAGTGGACTGATTCAATCTGGTTTCTCTCTCTTGGCTTCTGACTTTTTTCTCTTCTTGGCTTCAGGCTAACTCTAGCAGTCTGTTCTAATCTCCTGTCTCCTTCTCCGTCTCTGGCTTGTTCTGTCTTTACCCATTTCTGGCTTGTTCTCTCCTCAACCTGGCTTTGTAAAACTCTTCTGGTGAAACTGCCTCCTTCCCTTTCTTCTTCACTGCTCTCTTACGTGGCCTCCTCTTTCTCTTTCTTCTCACGAGAGTTGGGCATATCCTATTCTGTCAAATCTTTCTCTGATTCATCACTTTGTCTGCCACTCAAATAGACAACACTTTCAAACATGGCTGTTTTCCTCTACAAACTAACTTTAGGATTAAAGGTGTGTACTAACGCCATGCCCCTATTACAGTCAGAGGGATTAAAGGTGTGTCCTAAGGTGTGAGGGACAGCACAACTAGAAACAGGTTTTTCCAGTAAACAACACAATTTCAAGGATCAAACATCCTGCAACAAACTTTCTGTCAAATTGAAATTATATAGTGAGTTAAGATACATGAAAAATTATTAAAATGAAGTAGAAGCTGTTGAATTATCTAGGAGGTGATAAATGTATTGGAATTTGATAACTTAATTAAGAACAACTAGTAAAAGAACATCAAGAATTAGCAGATATGTAAAAGAGCAGGAGGATTATAATGGACAAAAAGTTCATTCAAAATTAGGGGAGGGAAGAGATTTAAAAATATTTAAAAGGGAAGATGGAAGCTTGATGGAGGGTTATGTGAGAGGCTGATGGAGGCTGTGATGGAGATGAAAATAAGGCGGATATGAAGACTAGGAACCAAATTGGGAGTTTAGAGAAGGAAAGCAAAAGATCTGAGATGAATGCACTGCACATAAGTAACAGCTGCTTAAGATTATCATTACAGTTATTTATTATGTGTGTGTATGTGTGCGTGCGTGCGTGCGTGTGTGTGTGTGTGTGTGTGTGTGTGTGTGTGTGTTTACACCATGGAACATGCATGAAGGTGTCTTAGTCAGGGTTTCTATTCCTGCACAAAACATCATGATCAAGAAGCAAGCTGGGGAGGAAAGGGTTTACTCAGCCTACACTTTTCACACTGCTGTTCATCACCAAAGGAAGTCAGGACTGGAACTCAATCAGGGCAGGAAGGAAGCAGGAGCTGATGCAGAGGCCGTGGAGGGACACTACTTACTGGACATTGCTTCCCCTGCCTTGCTCAGCTTGCTTTTTTACAGAACCCAGGGCTACCAGCTCAGTGTTGGCACCACACAAAATGGGCCCTCCCTCTTGATCACTAATTGAGAAAATGCTCCACAGCTGGATCTCATGGAGGCATTTCCTTACCTGAAGCTCCTTTCTCTGTGATAACTCCAGCCTGTGTCAAGTTGACACACAAAACCAGCCAGTACAGGAGGCCACAGGAAAGCATATTTTCCTCCTTCTACCATGTGGGTTCCAACATTTTCAGGGCTGACAACAAGCTCTTTTACCCATGAAGGCTTCTTGCTGGCCCTCGCTAGTCAATTTGATACTACACGAAAGTCTCCCAAATGGCAGTATGTTTGAATTTGTAATAGTGAGATAGACATCTAAGATGAGGTACACATAGGCATGTGAAGATGGCAGCTTGCCTAACACACACTTGACTGTCAGAGCAGAAGGAAACGGGGTGGAAACAGAAAAGGTTTAAGCTCATAATGTATACAAGTTTGTCTAGTTTGATATAAGAATCTTTATAAAACCCAAGGTAAATCTCTCTCTCTCTCTCTCTCTCTCTCTCTCTCTCTCTCTCTCTCTCTCTCTACACACACACACACACACACACACACACACACACACACACACACAGTATCATATTATAGTCATATTGATAATCAATGAAAAAGACACATCTCTAAGCAACTTGAGACTGAAGATTCGCTATACACAAAGAGGTGAGATAGAACTATGGCAGACATTAAATGCAAACTTATAAAAGTCAGGAACAATGGAGGGAACTCCTGTGAAGTGCCAGAAGAAGAAAGAAAACATTCAATACAGAATTAAATACCTGATAACATTATTTTAAAATGGAGTTGAACTGTGCATTTTCCCACGCACACTTCGTATGTCTTTGCTGTGGGCAGAACCACAGTCACAACTCTGACCCATAATTGTGCTTCTCTGAAAGAATTACAGAAATGGAAATGGAGAGGAGCCTGAAGAAAAGAAGGTCCAGTGACAGCCCCAAAGTGGGATTCAGCTCAAGGAGAGGTCCCAAGTCCTGACACTATTACTGAGGCTATGGAGCGCTCACAAAAAGGGACCAAGCATGACCACACTCCAGAAGACCCAACAGGCAGCTGAAAGAGTCAGATGCAGATATTTGCACCCAACTAATGGACAGAAGCAGCTGACCCCTGTTGTTGGGTTAGGAAGTGCTGAAAGAAGGCCAGGAGAAGGGTGATCCTGTAGGAGGACCAGCAGTCCCATTTAATCAGGACCCCCAAGATCTCTCAAACACCGGAACACCAAACAGGCAACATACAACTGGTGCTGATATGAGGCAATAGAGGACTGCTGGGTCTGTGTTCATTCAGAGATGATGCACCTAACCCTCAAGAGATTGGAGGCCCCAGGGAGTTTAGAGGTCAGATGGGGTGAGGGGTGGGGACATCCACGTGGAAAAAGGGGTGGGGAGGAGGTACAGGGTGTGGAACAGTCGGAGGATGGATGGGGTGGGGGGAATAAAATATGGAGTGTAAAAAATTAATTAATTACTTAATAATAAAAAAGACAAAAATGGTAGATGCTCTTTAGGCAGAAAACAAGAGTTAGGGTGAGATATGAATCTGTATAGAATAAGAATGTGGTAGACATCCAAAGGACATCAGCATGGTGAACATTCAGAGAACATAAATTAAAAGAAAAAATTTCTTTATGGACAACTGAATGCCTAAAACAAAGAAAGAATGAGTCGTGGGGTTTCTTACATATGCAGCAGTTAAATGTGTGACAGCCAAGCCACTAAGGCAAGAGAGGGTGGATAAAATGCTAAAAGTTATGTGTCAGGTACCATGATGTCTTTTCAAGGTCACTGTGTCGCGTTAAATTGCATATGGAGACTCACAGTCCTTTAAAAGAGGCACAGTCCTTGTCAGAAAGACATGGAGATGGATTGTTGAAATGTATCTAAGTAAAGGGTAGCACGAAGAAGAAGAGAACAAGATAAGAGGGCACAGAAAGCACAGAAAGATGTAATGCTCAGTCAGGAAAGCTAGTGATGCAGTATAAATAGACATGGGTCAGTTTATTTATGCATTAAAAAAAACCCCACAATACTTCATTTCAAACAACTGAATGTTCTCTGCTTAAAGCTGTCTTCCTACCTAAGCTACTTTTATCCAACATTTCTGTATGCCTTAGGGGGTATAATAAGAGAAATGATGAGAGTAACAAGGAGTATAAGAAAACCGTGGAATACACACCGAAAAGATGAATTAGGAACAAAAGAAGGAAATTAGAATTCACAGGTGTCTGATTGCAGAGAATTCCAGGGAATCTAATTTAAAAAGTTACCTTTAGCCTGTAAATGTAGTAGGGTTTTAGAAGTCTATATTTCTATAAATTTTTTAGTAATGAGCTGCAGAAGCATAAGAAAGGCTTGAGTTAGGGGAGGAATTATCTCCCCTAACTCAAAATAGGCAAACATCCGAACACTAGAAACAGTATGCTTTTGAGGGTAATGAAAGAAAGCTTAGATAGGTAGGGAGATAGATGATGGATAAATCAATACACATAAACACACATACACACACATTCACACATAGATGGATTAGATAGGAAGATCAATGCAGAGATGGATAGATGTAATAGGAAGATGGATAAATAGATGCTGTCATTGGTAGGTAAGACTGACAGATAAACACATACATACATAAGTAATATATGTATACACACATTATATATAACATATATAATTTATATATACATAATGTGTGATATAGACAGCTAGTATAAAGATAACTATATAGTAGATGTTATAGCCAGATGGATGATAGGTAGGCTAGGTAGATAGCTAGTTAGAAGACTATATAGATAAATACATACAGACCATGTTGGTGGTCTGAGAGAGTTAATCATGTTAACCTGGCCATTACCATCAAATTAACAAACACAATGCACTCCTGGAAAGATTCTTTAAAAATAATAATACAATATTTCCTTAAGTATTTGAGAATTTCATACATATATCTTGACAATATTCACTTACTGCTCCTCCCTCCCCCAACTCCTCCCAGATTCTCTCCCTCCTCCCCACAAAGCCCCCTTCATGTCCCGTTTGGTCTTTTGTTTGTTTGTTTTAAGATGGGACTCTTTTGCAGCAGGCGTTCTGGTCTTACAATCTTTCAACACCCTTCTTCCTCGATGTTCCCTGAGCCTTAAGGGTAGAAGTAGTACTGTAGATGTATTTTAATATGCTTTCTTTCTCGCATGAATTATTAAGTTGATTCAAGAAATTATCCAAAGATATGTGGGATCAGGAAAAGCCAAGGTGATTGTGCATGTGAATGGCAGTTCCTGGAGACCACTGTCTGACTTTAAAGCTACAGATGTGATAACAGTACAGTAGCTCCAAAGGCCAGACAGGTAGAGGAACCAGACAGAACAGGCACCCGGGATAGACACAGCTGGTGGGGTCAGCAGGGTTTTCATAAAATACAAGGTTCCTGAAGAGAGATGTGGCTGGTGGTATGGGGCAGAGTCCTTGCCTGCTGTGCACCAAGCACAGGGTTCCACTCTCAGCATGGCGTAATAGGGGGTGATGGTGCACATCTGTGATCCCAGAACTCTGGAGGTGGAGGCAGGAGGATTAAAAAGATCATTCTTAGGCACATGATAGGTTTGGGCCAGCATGGGCACATAAGACCAGTTCTTAAGGAACATAACAAAAAAGTAGCAAGCTTCGTGGGTGGAGTCAAGGATCTACAGCTGTTACAGAAACACCTAGCAATCCTTATGGAAAAGTTTGACCCTTAACTCTGTCCCATACTATGCTTAGAAAATGGACTGTGTCTGGTGAGCAGAGGTTGGATATGAGACACTGAAAATCTTACCATTTGTGTGTGTGTGTGTGTGTGTGTGTGTGTATGCTATTCTTTCCTTTCTATAAATATTCACAAGTTTTCTTGAAACCACTTGAAGTGGATATTAAATTAACTTCAGGTAAGATATAGATCTGTACTCCATATACGAACAAACTGTGCTTGTGGGGAAACACACTGGAAAAGTTTCATGACTCTGGAGGGAAGCACACTCCATAGATAAAAATAAGACATAAAGATCATACCATTGTGAAAAGGTTAGACACCATTGATCATGTAATAATAGAACTCTCAAATATAACCCCACCCTCCCTCAACAACCTGAATTTTGATAAAGAACCCAAAAATACACATTGAGGAAAAGACAGCATCTTTGCCAAATGGTGCTAATTGAACTTGTTAACTGGATGTCAAAAAAAATGAGACTAGATCTTTATCTCTCGTACCATACAAACCACAACTCCAGACAGACCAAGGACCTCAGTGTAAGACCTGACACTCTGGATGTGATAGAGGACAAAAAGAGCATCCATACACTCCTCAGCATAGGAAAGGACTTTCTGAGCCACTAAGGACCAACAATACATAAGCGGGACCTCATGAAACTTCTCTATAGTGATGAACAGCATCATTAGAGAGAAGAAGCCTACAGAGTTAGAAAAAAAAAGGCATTGACCAGCTACATAGCTAGAATATACAAAGAACTAAAAGAAATTCTAAACACCAAGCAAACAGCCCAATTTTAAAAAATGGGGCATGAGAGCAGACAGAGTTTTCGAAAGATCAAACACGCACGGCTGAGGAACATTCAACATGCCCAGCCATCAGGGAAATGCAAATTAAAACTACCTTAAGACTTCATAAAAAAATCAATTTGAAATTCATCAGACTCGCAGATTTGCTCTTCAGAGTTCACGATTGAGAAAATGAAGGCGCAAGGTAGGGAGGGTGGGAGGATCTCACACCACACTGCCTCAAGAACGTGTTGAGGGAACTGGGGAGGCAGTGGGCTTGGTAACGAATATTGCCTTGTGATCAGAAAAATCTGAGACTGATCTTTGGAACCCATCAAAAAAGGTGAGTTTGACTGACAGAACAGACTTTAGGCCCAGTGCTGTAGAGGCTGAGACAGGCAGATCCCTGCAGCTTGCTGGCCAGCCACTTGGCCCGCTTGACATATCTCATGCGAGGGAGAGATCATGTCTCAAAAGCCAAGAGAGACAAGACCGGAGCGATGAGAGCTGAGGTTGTCTTCTATCCTCCACAAGGAAATGCACACGTGCGTCTGCACATACATGAATATGCATACAAATAGAGCCTTTAAAATTCAGCTCTGGGGGGCTGGGGAGATGGTCAGTGGGTGAGAAATGCTTGCTGATCTTGTTGAAGACCAGAGTCATGTTCTCAGCATCCCTATTGGGCAGCTCAGCTCACAACTACCTGGAAATCCAGCTCCAGGGGATACAGCATCATCTTCTGGTCTCCACAGGCTCTCTCTCTCTCTCTCTCTCTCTCTCTCTCTCTCTCTCTCTCTCTCTCTCTCACACACACACACAAACACACATGCACAAACTCATATGCACAGACATGCACATACAAATAAATAAAAATAAAATAAATCTTAAAAAGCCCCAATACCTCAATACCTCATTTAAACCTGGAAAAATTCTGAAGATCTCAGATGGTTTATGTGTATGTATGTATGTATGTATGTATGTATGTATGTAACTCCCCAAAGTAGAGAGGATGTTTTGTTTTGTCTTGGATATTTCAACTTCCATTTAAATGGAGTCCCAGAGACAGGAATTGCTTTCCTGGCTGCAATCATCAGAAACTTTCAAACTAAAACCCAACCAATTTATCAAGCAACAACTCTGTTCTATTTTTTCCACCTCTACTGCTGGAGACTGAACCCCAGGGCTTTCCAAGGCAAGCCCTTCACTATTGAGCTACATTTCCAGCCCTGGAAAAATAAAGTTTTGCAGCACTGACGACGAGGCAGCCGAGAACATGGCTCCCTGAGAAGTGGGAGCTGTTGAGTGGGCTCTCGATAGCCCAGGTTACTCATGGATAGCCCAGGTTACTCACGACTCTGACATCTCCATGGGCAAAGTTTCCAGTTTCAGTAAAAGGATGGCAATGAGACAGAGCCAAACTAGCTTTCCCAAGAGGAGGCTGAGGAGCCGAGAGTCTGAGGAGTCCAGCTGAGTGTGGTCTGTGCCCTCAGGATGGCAGTGGAGAGGAGGAGTCACAGAATGGGCTGCAAAAAGACCCACTGGGGCACCTCCTGAGACAGCAGAGCGCTGGCCCACTCAGGCGTGTGGGAATGTTACTGAAAGTTTTGGGGTAAGCATCCAACAGTACTCAGACAGAGCCAGGAATAATGGTGCCCCATCCACAGAAGTGGAAAAAGCCATTACTCAGAGGCATGGGGCGAATACCCTGAAAGGTCCTGCTTTCATCGTGAGGGAAAATGGGACATGGTTCCAGGCACACCTAGCAAATAATAAAGCAAGAACAGACAAGACCAACCATTTCCAAGTAACATGTCACTTTCAACGTATGTCAAGAAAGCACAGGATAATTCATAGAAAACAGAAAAGCCCATTCAGGTAAAACAGTGTGTGGCATTTAACCAGGGGTTACCAAACACGAAGAGAAGCATGAAAATATGATCTATCTTAAATAGAATCATCTGTCTATCTATCTATCTATCTATCTACCTATTCCCATCTGTGACTTTTTAAAAATTGACCTAAACTTAAGACTTAACAAAGGCATTAAAATGGCTTATTTTTTGTTTGTTTTTGTTTTGTTTTTGTTTTGCCATCCCAGCCCTCAGGATACAGAAGCAGGTGGATCTGTATGCATTTCATGACAGACCAGTCTATACAACAACTTCCAGGCCAGCCAAGGTTACACAGTGATACCATGTGTCACAAATTAGTTATTACCATCATAACTATATTCCATATGTCCAAACATTAAGGAAAACACACAAATGAGCCCAATTAGACTTCTGGACATAGAAAGTATAGTGCGGAAGATGAAAATATATGGAATGAGTGAGCGGGAAACACCGGAGTAAATGTTACAGGACTTAATGACATGCCGGCAGAAACGGTCCAGAACAAAGCACACCGGGGGAAAAATGAAAACCAAGGAATCCTTATCCGTGAGGGAAAAAAATCAAGTGTCAGAACGTGTAATTGGAAGCCGTGAAAATGGAGGGAGAGGTGGAGACGTGAAAGTCATTTTGAGAAATAATGGCCCCGAGTTTTCCAATTTCTGCAAAAACTATCAACCTACAAATCCCAGAAGCTCACTGAGGCAAGGACAGGAAATGCAATGAAAGATCAATGCTCACCATAAGCAAGTTGGTCAAAACCAATAAAGAGAAAGTGCTATAAAGGCCCGGGGAAAAGGCACATTATGTACGGAGGAACAAAGATAAGGACGACAGAAGATTTCTCCTGGACTCAATGCGAGTGGGGAGTCGCCGACCGAGCATCGGGGGCCTGATGGAATGCTCGCAATCCAGCGTTCTAGCCCAACGACGTCGTTCTTCAAACATGAAGGGAGGAAATAAAGTTGATTTCAGACATACAAAAGCCAAGGAAATTTATCACCAGCAAAATGGCACTGTAGGAAATGTGAGGACTCTTTGAGGCTGACCAATAAGGCAGGCAAAATGGAAATACAGATCAACCCAGAGCTCCGAAGTGTGCGGGGGCTTGGTGAATGCTGAGGATAGTTTATTACTTTAACGTCATTCTAAGATAGCTGGCTCTTTGTACAGGAGCATAATGCTGCGGTTATGAGCTTTCTGTGATATGTGTGAGTTAAATCTACGAAACTAGCATCAGGATTGAGCTGGAAGGAATGGATGTCGCATTCTTAGATGTCAAAGTGGGTTCGCTTGGAAATGATAATCTCTTGCAGGCAATAACAGAATGAGATAGTTTATCAACTGCTAGGAGCCCCAAGGCTGTAATTTGATTGCCGTTGCTCTCCACGCGTTCTCCTGTGCCCTGTGTTTGCAAGAGGTAACCGAGAGGTCTCTGCCAGAGCTGAATCCAGTGAGGGCTGGGAACTCGTGTTCCAGCTCTTCCCTAGAGGGCCCTGTCTCTGACTCCCTCCACGCCAGTGCAGCCTCTTCTTCCTGTGGACATTAGAGCCTTAGCTGTACAGCTTGGCACCCTGGTAAGATGTAATGTTCTGTTAAGTTTGAGTATCTGATGAGCAACAGGTAATGTTTTAGTATAAGTATTTCCAAGATGGGACATTTCAAGGGACACGAGGGACATTCTCATGCCCTCCAGGTGGCAACTTGCAGTCTTGGAAGATGCTATCTCTTACTCCAGCCATTGAGCTCCCTCTGGGACGTGCAGGATTTTTCTCCTCTTGGGAAGTTAGGAGGGTTTTTTTTTAATTGGTTATTTTATTTATTTACATTTCAAATGTTATCCCCCTTCCCAGTTTCCCCTCCACATACCCCCTATCCCATCCTCCCTCCCCCTCTGCTTCTATGAGGGTGCCCCCCCACCTACCCACCCATTCTCACCTTTCTATCCTAGTATTCCCTTATGCTGTGGCATCGAGCCTCCATAGGACTGAGAGCCTTCCCACCCACTGATGCCAGGGAGCCACACAAACATAATTCTACCTCTAACAACAAAAATGACAGGAAGCAACAACCATTGGCCCGTTGATATCTCTTAACGTCAACAGACTCAATTCCCCAATAAAAAAGACAAGACTAACAGACTGGATCTGTAAACAGGACCCAGCATTTTGCTGCACACAGGAAACGCTCCTCAGTGACAAAGATAAACACTACCTCTTGGGAGTTTTTATCTCCACTCTCCTCAATACCCTGCCCGGACAACCTGTCTGTGGGAGGCGTTCTGTGAGCTTTCTCAGCATTAGTTCTTCTACTCTGAAGGCTTCTGGAAGCTGGGATGGGGTTGGGAATTACAGCTTCACACGCCATCAGCTGCAGTTTCTGATGAGGCTGATGTGAGGGGGTAACTGCTGCTGACATGCTCTAAGGGCTCTGTGTCAGGAGATGCGGGGGTTGGGGGGGGAAGAGGAGGCTCAGTGTGAACCCCTCAGTCTGACACCTTCCCCAAAAGTACTGCTCAGTCATTGTTTAGTGTCTGAGGGGACAAGTCTCGGTATCTACCATGATGACCGTCATTGAGAGACTGTGGGGCAGTCAGTCATTCCCTGCTGAGGCAAGGCTGTCACCAATGTGGAATACAAGGGTGCTTTGTCTCCGTGTGTGTGTGTGTGTGTGTGTGTGTGTGTGTGTGTGTGTGCATGAAGACCTCCTTCAAAGCAGGCTTGGGCTGTTGAGCCTTTCCCACCTCTGCTGGAGGGATGCCATTTGTGACTCAGATAAAGAATGGCGTTTAAAGGAGAAGAAAGAGATGTGAGCCTGGTGAAGGGATTAGAGCTTGGGTCCCACCGACTGTTAGCATGGGACACTGTGGTAGGAATACAGAGTCACAGGGCTTGGCTCTGCCTTGGGCTGCATGAAATGGACACCGGAATTTCTGCAGAGTTCTGGAGGTTTGCTTTAGTCTTTACTGGCTGATCCATCAGGAAAGCAACGGAATGATTCTATAAACAAAGTCTCGAGGTAAGGACGGGAAAGTGGGTTGGGGCTGGGGGATGCCTCCGGCTAAAGTGCTTGCAGAGCAAGCATGAGAATCTGAGTTTGATCAGGCACAGTGGGGTGCCCAGTGGAGTGCGCCTGAAATCCCACACAGAGAGGACAGTCAAGAGGACCCCTGGGGTTTGCTGTCCAGCTAATGGAACCAAGTTGGTGAGCTTCGAGGTCCCGGTTTGGTGAGAGGCCCTGTAAAGCAGACAGTGGTGGAGGAAGGCCATCTGTATTGGCCTCTGGCTTACACACACACACACACACACACACACACACACACGTACGCATATTGGCATGCACACTCACATGCCCATGTCTGCCCCGCCCTGTCCCCAAGACGAGAAGAGTCTACCAGATACTCAGGGCGTGGACTGAGAGTTAGGAGATAGACCTGCTAGGCTGTGGGGACAGGGAGATTTGGAGGTACAGAGAACTGGGAGGGTTCAGTTTGCGAGACACAAGAAGGCGGTTGTCTCTGATACATCCTTTGGCTTAACTGTTTGAACCGTTGCATTAACCTTTTTTCTGAGGTGATGTCAAAAATATCTCTTCACCCCAGATAGGGTCCGAATGGCAAAGTGACAGGCCCATCCAAATCTAGCTTGGGGAACCGAGGGCTTCACTTCCTTTATAGCTGCATAGTGGGGTCTCCCCTCTGGTGAGACTCTGACGACGCTGCCGTTCCCTCTTTCTACAGAGGAATATCAACAGGCTGGGCCTCCTGAGAGTTTCCAGTGTTACCAAAGGGACTCTGACTAAGGCAGTGATGGCTGATGAGCCCAGAGACTGGTGTTCAGTGACTTAGTGCCTGTTCAGTTTCTAAGTATGCACTTTGCTCAGGGTCAACCACCCCTGACATCAACTGGAAAGCCATGCTCAGATTTTATGTACCTCTGAAATGGCATGGCTGTCTTCAAAAACCCTCCAAGAAGAGGGTGTAAGGGACTTAGCCCCTTTCTGGGAGACATGAACCCTGAGAAGGCACCTAAGGAGGTTGAGGCTCTTCCCGTGTGGAGCGAGTGGCCACCATTGCCTGTGGAGCTGCCTCATTCGGAGCTGTGTTTGCACCAGGTAGACAGGCCTATGGTGCAGAGTTCTGGTTCTGGACACTGTGCTGGGCTGTCAAGATTTAGAGCTGATGAAGCGTTTGGCTCTTCTCCTCCAGAAGCGCATGATCTCTAAGAAATAACCAGCGAAAGCCATAGGATCCAAGCACTGGACTGCACATAGCGGCACCAGATGTGGCAAGTGTGTCCCACTGTGCTTGCCATACACCCCCTGGCAGGAGGCATACCACACCATCTCCTCCCGGAACCCCAGGGTCCTCCTGTGGGCAGGCAGGGCCAGCACTGCTGGGAAGAGAAGCCCTTTCTCATGAACCCACGTAGGTTGCTTGCTGCACTATACAGATTTCTGCCTTAGGAACTAGACTCAATTCTGGTAAAACAAAGAGGAAATCTGAAGTAATACAGGGCAGATGAGCAAGCCCCCTTCAAATCGTCTTTATCTGGAGCCTCTGCATGTGATCTAAGGACTGGATTCCTAAAGAGGCAGAAATACGGCCAGCAAGACGGCTTAGCAAGTGAGGGTGTGTGCTGCCAAGCCTGATGACCCCAGTTCAAACCTGAAAACCCACATGTATGGTGGAAGGAGAGAAACAACTTCCACCTCTGACCTCTATTTGTATGCTGTGGCACGATCACACCCTTCCTATACTGTGAGTGAGTGAGTGAGTGAGTGTGTGTGTGTGTGTGTGTGTGTGTAAGCACATCGTGTGTGTATTAGCATATATATGTATGTGTATGTGTCTATGCGTATGCAGAAATGGAAACACAAAGCAGGCAATGAGAAGACAGGCTAAGACTGGAATAATGGAGCCACCAGAAGCTGAATGGGAAAGGAAGGGCACTCACCTAGGCTCGCTAGAGCCACGGTTCTCAACATGTGAGTCTTGATTCCTTTGAGGGCATCAGAACACACAGATATTTACATTACAATTCGTAACAGTAGTAAAATTATAGTTACAAAGTAGCAAGCACATTGATTGTACGGTTGGGGTCACCACAGCATGAGAAACTGTATTCAAGGGTGGCAGCATTGGGAAGGTTTAGAACCATGCTCTAGAGGCCTCTAGAGGGAGGAGGCACTACTGTGCCTTGTTTTGGGATGGACGGTCATTTGACCCAACATTTCAGAAACACCAACTTGCAACATAATCCCTTTAAAAATAGTATGGAAGCCTGTGCGAGGTTTAAGTTGTGGCCTCTTTCACTCAGTGAGGAGCAAAGGACTGGCAAGAGAGAGAGGGCTCAGTCGCTAAATGCTTGATGTACAAGAATGAGGGCCAGAGTTCAGTCCTCAGAACTCACCGGGAAAAATGGGTGTGGTGGCGTGCATTTGCAGTCCCAGCTGTGGGGTGGCAGAGGCGGGCAGGTCTCTGGTGTTCACTGACCACTAGTCTACCCTGCTTAGGGAGTTCCAGGCCAGTGAGAAGCCATCTAAAAAAAAAAACAAACAAACAAACAAAAAAAAAACCGTGGGGCTGGAGAGATGGCTCATCTGTTAAGAGCATTGTCTGCTCTTCCAGAGAGAGGTCCTGAGTTCAAATCCCAGCAAACCCCATGGTGGCTCATAACCATTTGCAATAGGATCCAATGCTCTCTTCGGGTGTGTCTGAAGACAGTCACAGTGTACTCACATACATAAAATAAATAAATAAATAAATAAATAGATAGATAGATAAATAAATAAATCTTTTTTTTTAAAAAAGAAGAAACAAAATGGATAGTACCTGAAGCTACCACTTGCTTCCATATGCATGAGTGCGCATGCGCGCGCGCGCACACACACACACACACACACACACACACACACACAGTGGGGAAGAGAGTTTGGCACCCACAAGCTCCCTCTCAAATCCTATTCAGACTGTCCACCACCCTTACCTGCTTCCCACAGGGCTCCCTGACCCCTGGTTAGCCCGTGCACCGACTCCTCTGGATCCGTGTGCATTTATGCCTGGACACTATTTGGACGTCAGACAAACCAATGATTATTGCTTTGCTCATGGACCTGAAGGTGGACAGAGTTCCTGGGGATCCCGGCTTCACCCGCTGCCATCTTCTCGTGCTGACCCACGGAGGGTCTTCAGACACGCCAGGACAGCAGCATGGAAGCCCCGACTCTGGTAGCAGGAAGCCCCGTGACGTTTCCATGCGGGAGTTCCACTTGGAGCTTGTTTCTTCATCCACGAACTGAGACTCTGTGCGTCTTTCCGGGTTTACTGTGAGGATGAGCCTGAATCGCAGCACAAGAGCAACCCGTAGATGTCGCCATCACCGTCCCCTGAGGAAGTTGACGGGGACTGAAGATGTGAGAGCTTAGCTCAGCAGACGTGATCAGGGACGGCTGGGCGGAAGTTCCTACTGCCCACTGTGTTAGTGATGTCTCCGTGGCTGTGATAGTTATGCAAAGAGCAGGCATGCGAACACTCAGGGGAGGAGACCTTGGGACTCGTGGTTTCTGAGGTTTCAGCTTCCTGGTGGCTGGTTCCTTTGCTGTGGGAATGAGGTGAGTCTGAGCACGATGGCAGAAAGAGTGTGGTGGAACAGAGAGGCTCTTCAGAGTACTCCTCAGAGGCACGTCCCTGATGGATGACCCATTTCCTATAATCAGGCCCCGCCTTCCAGTCTCACTACCATTGGGCTGTAAACGGAAGCGTGGGTTAATGCACTGATCACATCATAAATTTTTACAGTCTAGTTATTGTCCTATAGCCCACCTGTGGACATCACATCGGGGAGCAACAAGTCAACGCATGAACCCTTGGGAAACATTTTACATCCAAACCAGGACCTCACACCCTCCCTCTCACCTCCTGCAAACACACCAGAAAGGCCATCTGCATCCCTGAGGCTCAGGCAGACCAGTGTGGAGGGACTGAGAAGCTTGTCTTCATCTCTGTCCAGCACCTCAGCGGTGTATGAGAGTTCAGTGGCACACCTGTCCCCCGTCTGTGTGCAGCAGGGGCCAGTTGGGCTGCTTTGTAAGGGCCAGCTGATAAATGTGACCAGCTCCAAGAGTCTCTTGTCACTGCCATGAATTTACTTTGGCCGTGGCATTGTGAAAGCAGCTACAGGAAGCTGGTAGGAAAATGGGCATGGCTGAGTGCCTAGAACATCGTGGACAAAGCCAGCCAGACGGTTGCATCTGGTCCTCCAGCTGTACTTTTTCATCTTCTGGTAGCAGGAGGGTTTCGTCGGGAAGCTGGGCTGATACACTTTGCTGTAAGTCTCACTTCTGAGACTAAGGCCATCCAACTAAGTCAACAGTTAACAGGGCTTGATAGCGAGGAAAGGAGTCTGGCTCATGGGCCCGTCTACCAGAGGGGCTGCCTTCTAGTGATAGCTACACTGCACGTGTCCACAGGGGCTAAGGCTCTGCTGCAGGCAGGGCCAGAACTGGGACTCGATTTTCTGCCTGAGCTGACCTGACCATCCACCCAGTGGCCTGACAGCCAGTGGTTTCTGGAAGAATCTGAACAGCACTCCTACAGAGGAATGTCTGATTCTACTTCCTCCTGCATCCGATGGAGCCTCTAAAAGCCAGCAGATACCGGCCAAGCCATGGTGGGGCTGGCAGCCAGGCTGGCAGGTTTATAATTGGGTTCTGACTCAAATGGCTGGATCCTCTGCTTTGTCGGTTAGACTACAGAGGCATGATCTGGTCACCTGCCTGTTTTCATTCTTATTTTTCACAGTAACTTTTTTTCTGGACAGGGTCTCATTATGCAGCCCTGGCTGGCCTGGGACTTCCTCAGTAGACCAGGCTGGCCTGGAACTCACTGAGACTTGCCTGCCTCTGCCTCCAGCAGGCTGGGATTAGAGGTATGTTCCTGGTTTTGTTCTTGATGTATTACCACCAGTGGTAATAGCCACACATTATGCTAGTTCTCTGAGTCAGGCATTGAGTTAGATGCTTTATCGCCAGACCACGGCTCAGCTGGAACACAGTCTCGGGTGGGCAGAAGCCCTCTCTGTGCACGTGAGGACAGAGTCTTAACAACCGAGATGGCTTCTCCTCACCCAACACTGCGCACATCACTGGGATAGGGTGGGAAAAAAGACACATGGGAGGATGTCAAACCAAAGGCTTCTTTACAGAAATGAAACATTTATCAGAATGAAAGAGTCTATACAACAAGAGAAACTCTTTCTCAGCTGTTTGTGTGACCAAGGATTAGTATCCAGAATATAAAAAGAACTAAAAAAATTAGACACTGAAATGACAAATAGTCTCTTTAATAAATAAGCAATAATCTGAACACACCCTCCTCCTTTTCCTCCTCTTCTTTGCTTTTTTGTTTTTGTTTTTGTTTTTGAGCCAAGGCTTCACTCTGTCCAGCTGTCCTGGAACTGACTGCGTAGACCTGGCTGGCCTTTGAACTCACAAAGATCCACCTGCCGCTGCTTTCTGAGATGAAAGGTATGCACCACCACATCTGTTTGAGCAGACATTTTCAAATGAAGAAATAAAAATGACCAATGGATTAATGAGGAAACAGTCAACATCTCTAGTTACCAGGGAAACGTGAACCAAAAGCTATGCGAGATTCCATCTCAGCAGATTTGGCGAGGCCTTTGAAAAACCAACAGAATAGATGTCAGTAGGAACTGGTGGACACTGGGGAAGTCCCTGGACCACTCCTGGACACTTGGAATTGTGAGCTAAAATAAACCCTTCTCATCTCCATCGCTTTTTGCTGGGGTGCTTTATTATGTTAACAGAGATGAACCCAGAAGGGTTGCCCTGTTACCCACACTTGGCCTTTCTTCCTCCGACAAATGCCTACCAGTCTGTCACCTCCCTGTGCCTTAATTTAACAGCCCACCTTCTAGGGGAACAATGGTGTCTTTGGCTCACAGTTCCAGGTTTCAGTCAGAATGTTCAGGCAGGAGCGTGAAACAGCTGGTCACATCACATCCACAGGCAAGTGTAGAGAGGAAATGTGTAGGTGCCTAGTACTCAGGTTTCCCTAATCTAGACAGGCTAAGGCCCTAAACCAAAGAACGGTGCCTCCCGCTGTAAGGCTGGGTCTTCCCCTATCAATTAATGCAATCAAGGTGATTCTTCATAGATGCGCCCTCAGGCAGCCTGGTCTAGGCAATCCCTCAATGAAACTTTGCCCTGAGGTAATTGCAGGTTAACTCAGATTGGTCATTGAAACAGCATCCCAGCGGGCAGGGTTAGCATGTGTGTGGTCACTCAACCATCACAGTGAGCAGCCATTGGCAGGTGTGATGATCACTCAGCGTCCCAGTGGGCATGGATGGCATGTGTGACCACGGTATCTCAGATACATGTGAGAAACTCGCGTGGCAAACCCCACCATTTTGTATAATGAATACACAGTCAGAAGGCCCAAGGAGAACCCTTTTAAAAGGAGAGAATGAGTCATTAAGAAAACAAACAGCAAGGCTCTTGCAACACAGGGATAATCCCTTCTCAGACCAGAACTTCAGCCTTGCCTTGCTACGGGCACATCCCACTGGCCAATGGTTGGAGCAATGACAGTCGTCTCTGAACAGGCTTGTCTTTTCTGTATCTTCCAACCATTGGTTCTGTTTGTGGCTGTTTCTCCATTGGCACTTTCCGACAAAGGAACCACTAGCCATAGTGACTATCAGCCCAGACTGAGGCGTAGAAGAGTCTACACCAGCTTTCAAAGATAGATAATTTCAACAAAATGGATCCCTAATAGCTCAGGGATGCTTAATAGTGGTTTATGTTTTAGGCAAATTCAATTCCACATTTTCCACCAAGCTGCCTCCTCTTAGACTCACTGAGCACCTGCCACTGAGTTGGCAGCCATCTGGCTGGGTTTCTACATATATAGAGCTCTGAGCCCTTCCCTATCACATGTGTGGGGTTGGGCATAAACCGTGTGGGGCTTCGTGCCCACTCCTCTCCCAGGTTCCTTCGAAAAGCATGGATTCCTTCAAAAGTGGCCACAGAGATCAGCGTGGCCCCAGATGTTCCAAGGTTTTCAGGATGGCTAGACCTCATAAAGTCTGGGTACCTGACTGAAGAGCCCCGTTCTCTCCCCTGGACCTCCGTTTACGCCCACATAGATGCTTCCTTGTGCCTCAGGCCTCCATGCCTTCTCTCTGTACCCAGAGTCTCCTGGACACTCATAACACACTCCCTCTGCTTGCCTTCTTCCTTGACATTTCAGTTCGAGAAGGTTCTGCATGCTCTACTCCAGGGTCTAGTCTTGGCTCCTGGGTGTTCTCAGCACCCAGCAGGGTGACAGGCACGCATGCAGCAGTGAGTTCTCTGTGATCAGAAGAACAAACTCCCTGGTTTTTAAGAGCAGAGATACAAGCCATCATTCAGCGCTGTGACGGGGACAACACTGAGCCGAGCAAAATATACATGGTCACTCTCTCCTTACACAAGAGGGGGGATCCTGTGGTGGGCACACATCACACGTACCGAGCATGTGTTCTGGGCCGAAGCATGTGTCCTCTCATTTGCACAAATCCTGGAGGAGTTTTGGTTCTTCCTTTCTCACTTTCCATGCATGGGTGAAGAAACGAAGGCAAAAGGGTGCTCAGGACCTTCCTGTGGTTGCACAGGCTCCTTAGGGTTGGTGAGATCAGAACGTGAGCCTAGGAGATGGCTCAACGGCTAAAGACCCTTGGCCTGCAAGCCTGACATGAGTTTGATCTCTGGCCTCTGTGAACAAGCTGGGTGCAGCGGTCACATCTGTGAGCCGCACACTCCTGTGGCAAGATGAGAGGCAGAGTCCCGAGGATCTGGGGTGAGTCCAGCCCGCCTAGAGCACACCGTGAAGAAACAAGCAGACTCTTCCTCAGAGACAAAATGGAAGGACAGAACCAACTCCCAAAAGGTGTCCTCTGACCTTCATAGGCGTGCTGTGCCAAGTATCAGTGTGGGCACTTAGTGCCACACCCAATGCTATAGACAGTGACCCTAGGAAGGCGACCTTGCCCTTAGAATTGGAGACAGATACCAGTCCAGGAGCCCTCCTCCCGTGAGTTCCTGGGGGCCCTGGTCCTTGCTGTCGGGTTCTGGGTGAGGTGCAGAAGAGGCAAAATGGAAGAGGGGGCACCCTGCTCTCTAGTCCTCCCTATATCTTGTAGCAGTTCATGAAAGGAGAGCCATCAAGCGAGTGAGAGCTCGCTCATGGGTTTGGCTGCAGGGAGGCTCCATCACAGACCCTCCCCCCCTCTTCCTGGTTTGGCACACATTACAGAATCTCTCTGAGGCTCGGTTTTCTTATTTTCATGTCTGGGGCAGGGACACAGAAGTCCCTCGTGACCTCTGGTCTTACTTCCTATGGCTTTAGTCACCCGCCGGTCAACTGCAGCCTGAAAAATGCTCTCCGAAAAGTTCAAGAAATGAACAAGTCAAAAAAGTTTTCACCCCATCCCCCAACCCCATTCTGAGCCTCCTCCATGGTGGTGATGCAATCTTGCAACTCCCCCCCTGGGCCACAACCAGGATGTGAGTCAGCCCTCTGCCCTCCCTTCCAAGATGTACTTACTGTCCAGACACCATCCCCTCATTGATCTACTGGAGAGAGAGGACGGCATTGATTCAAATCTTTTGTAATATATTATAATTGCCCTATCTTGTTATGTGATTACTAATCTCTCAGATTAAACTATTTTGATTAATTTGAATTAATTAAATTGGGTTTTATTACAGGTCTGTAA
This sequence comes from Apodemus agrarius, assembly GCA_964023405.1. NCBI lineage: Eukaryota > Metazoa > Chordata > Mammalia > Rodentia > Muridae > Apodemus > Apodemus agrarius. The sequence goes on from OZ030011.1 coordinate 13,336,915, forward strand.
ACATAAAGACAAATTTTCTGTAGGGTTTGATTTCTATCCATTCTCAGGTAACCCTGGGAGGGGGGGGCTCATGAAACATGACCTTCTGAGACAGGGGTATCCAGTACACTGGCTTCAGGGTCATCTATGACACCCTCCTAACTACAGAGTGTCACGCTTTGTGGTGTGCTGTGTGGCTCTACTCATTTGGAATCACCGGACTGAAGAGGTGACCTGGGAACTGTCAGGGACCCATGCTAGCGCCACCTGAGAGCAGGTTTAACAATTGCCCTCGTAGGGAGGAAGACTACAAACAGGACTGTACACTCTGAGGTGATACTCTCGTGATCCGGCCCGGGGACCAGCTGCCTGTCAGCCTCTTTCCTTCTGTTGGGCAGCTATTCGCCCCCAGCACAGCTGGGCCAGCTGCCCCTCCCATTTGGCTAATTTCAGACATACTTTGTAAAAGTCTTGCCGGTCTGAAGGTTAGGAGTGTTGGTCAGCTGGGAGTTTTCTCTTGCTTTTTACTTTTTTTCTTTCTGGATTGTTATTTTACATCAATAAAAAAAATGAAAAGAATTTAATTCATCACTAAGTGCTGGGGGAGAAGAATTCAGCAAGGGAGGGAGCCATGGCCAAAGAACAGTATGAAACTAGAAGCAAGTCTGAAGGCCAATAGGCCAAGGGCCACTGGTAGGGCTTCTGCACTGGCTGGTGAGTTCCTGAGCCATATGGAGACTTGGCATGTGTCTTTGCTAGGGTTTTACTGCTGTGAGCAGACACCATGAGCAAGGATTCTCATAAGGACATTTAATTGGGGTTGGCTTACAAGTTCAGAGGTTCAGTCCAGTATCATCAAGGCAGGAACATGGCAGCATCCAGGCAGGCATGGTGCTGGAGGAGCTGAGAGTTCTATACCTTCATCTGAAGGCTGCTAGGAGAAGACTGGCTTCTAGGCAACTAGGACTAGGGTCTAAAGCCCATGCTCACAGTGACACACCTACTCCAACAAGGCCACACCTCCTATCAGTGCCACTCCCCGGGGCCAAGCATATTCAAACCACCACAGCAAGTGTTCACAAGAAAATCATATGCCCCAGCTCTGAAGTTAGGGGTGAGATGGTTTGAAACCTGAGGGTACTTCAAAGTTTATGTGGAGATCGGTGTCCTGACTCAATGGTGTTAAGACAGGGCTTTTAAGGGGTGGTTAAGTCTGAGGGCTCTGTCCTCATGGGCACAATCAGTGACCTTACTGAGGGCTTGAGACAATGTGTGTTTTCTTTTTCTCTGTCACAAGAGGATCATGGGTAAGACACTGCCTTGGGACACAAGGCAGACCTCACTGAATGTTCTAGGACGCTGCACTTCCCAGCTGCTGGGATGGCAAGAGGTAAGTTTCTAGGCTTAGTTGTCTTGTTGCAGGGACAGGGACAGGGACGCACAGGGATGGGACAGTGCTACATCTGTGCAGTGTGGCTCGGGGTCTAGAGCAGACAAGCACAAGAGGTCCAGGAGGTTGATGGGGGCAAGGTGGATGGGATACCCACCCACAATGGCTGCTGGTGACATGTGTTCCCAGCTCTAGGCCTTGCAGGGAAAGGTCAACCCCTACAGTGGATTGGTGTGTGCTCTCTGTGGAGCCTAGAGAAGCTGTGACCCTTTCTGCACTCCACGGTTTGCATGCCAACATAGATCTATGATATGGTTCTGGTTCTCTGTGTACCTGGGCAGGGCCATGCAGGCCTCAGGGTGTGTGTCTAGCTGGTTCATGAAGGCCAGAGGCTGGAGGGCTCCCATTGTGGGTCTTGCTTGTGTGATTAATTTTCTAAGGTTTGTGAAGGGGCATTTTCTATACTGGATTATCTTGTCCTCACTGAAGTGCCTTGTACCCACACCTCTGGGAAATCCCTCAGGAATCTGCCCTGTCCTTGTTCCTGTGTGTCTCACATGCTCCACAGACACCCCTGCCCTGGCTCATGCTGCTGGGATTGTGTAGGCCTCCTCATGTCAAGACTTTCCACGGCTGGAAGCTTGCTCTGTTTCTTCTATGCCTAGTGCTGCATCTGGGCTTCTATACTTCTATAGAGGAATCTAGAGCTACCGTTGGACAAATAACCCACGCACACAATGAAACTAAAAGTTCCAAGGTAGGGAGCAAAGGCTCTTGTGCTGAGGATGGGAATCTACCGTGCTATACGTATTATTCGAGGCTGAGTACCAGGCAGGGTTCCGATGAAACTCAGCCATTCCTCCCATGGTGATAGACATGTTTAGCCATGGGACCATCTGGGGGCGTCCATGGCCCTGCACTGAATAGTAGATTTGGGTATCATATCTTCAGTGACCAGGAATACATCAGAAAGTGGACGCCAGGGTTGGCAGATGAGGAGGTTGGATGGCGGTGTTTCCAGAGTGTATGAGAAACAGGCTCTCTTCCAGTTGTCTTGAGGCCTATACTCCCCTCCCCTCTCCTCTCCTCCATGTGACACAAGATCATCCGTGAAGCCCACTGTCTTCCATTTCATCCAAAGGCTCAGCGAGAGCGCCTGCCCTGCTCACACAGCCACTGCCCCATACAACATAAACAATGGTGTGGCGTGGGGTGGAGTGGGATGGGGGACAGATGAAGGCGACTCCTGCTCTTGTCTGTCTGATTTCATTCCTCCCTTCCTGGTCTCCAAGCACAGGGGCTGGGGCAGGAAGGAGGTGGCTCACAGAGGGACAGAGAAGCTCAAGTTGTCTCCGGCTCACCCAGCACTGCAAAGTCGGCAGGAACCAGGGGGAGTCAGAGACACTCATTTCATTTGCAACTTGGGTGGGTCCAAGGCGAGAACTCCAGGAAGAGGTTTTCTCCTAGAGAGCTGAATGTCTTCATTAGAGAAACCTCCAGTAGCGCTGCACTGCCCCAAGGGACACACAGACAGGATTCCATGATGACAGAAGACCTGGGAGGGAAGAGCTGCATCCCCACCTACCTCAGCTCGCCTCACTTCAGGAGAACGCTGGTCCTAGCTATTCATTCAGCCGTTTACGCTCCTCGGTGCTCCTCGGTGTAGAAGCTGGGGTTTGGCTCTATCTTTGTTCCTGCTGTTTGCCATACTTTAAAGCTTTACTTTTAATGGACACCTATCGATCATGTGGATACATTTCTGTGGACAGTGCACAGATTCACTTGAGAGAGAGAGAGAGAGAGAGGGAGAGAGAGAGAGAGAGAGAGAGAGAGAGAGAGAGAGAGAGAGAGGTATCAGTATTCCATCACCTCAAACATTTATCGTCTCTTGCTGGGGAAACAGTCAAAAATCTCTTCCAGCTATTTTGAAATACACAGTACATGTTTTTGTTACTTTAAAAACTTTAAATGTGTTATACAATTTCCACACCATTTACATAATGAATTAGATTATGTAAGTGACACCATATATTTATATATAAGCATAGTCTACCTTTTCTTGTTAAGATCTTCTCTCTCTCTCTCTCTCTCTCTCTCTCTCTCTCTCTCTCTCTCTCTCTGTGTGTGTGTGTGTGTGTGTGTGTGTGTGTGTGTGTGTAGAAATGTACCCGACATAAGTTACCCTGTGGTGGCGGATGGGTGTTCCATTGCCATGGTCCACCTCCAGAAAACTTCCATCTTCCTGAGCTGAAACTCTCCCCATTTACCACCAACCCTGCCTTGCGTTCCTCCTCCGGGGCCTGAAAATGGCCATCCTATTTCTTGCTTCTATACCCCCAGTTAAAGGCTAGACTGTCCTGTCCTCTGCTCCCTCTCCCTGGAGTGTCCAAACTCCTTTTAGTCTATGGCCCTACTAGGATGCCACCCACACTGTGCCCAGGACCACACAGTGGCTGAGCTATAGTTCTCAGGGGGCGGGGAGGCTCCCACTGGAGATTTCCAGGACTCCACAAAACCTCTGTGTTTCTGTCTTTCTTCTCAGGTGTGAGGACTTATGGGATGTGACAAGCAGACAGAGAGATCCTCATAGGACAGACGTGTCACAGTCCACTGCACTCTGTCCCTCTGGCCATTCATACCTTAAATGCCCCTGTGCTCCCCCTGACCCCTGCGCACTTGACACGGAGGGATGAGGGCGCTGGAGTGAGCTCACCTCCCCAGAAGGATCCCCTAGGCTCCGGTGGCCCGGGACGAGTCTCTGCAGGAAGGGTGTCCGTGTATCCCTCTCTGACCATTTCTCCTGGAAGTGATCTTTCCCAGCCGTGGCTGGGGTCACCCTGGGACAGCTGATCCTCGGCTCTCCTGAGATGGTTTAGGAGCCTGCAGGCAGCGTTCTGCTTTGAGTAGCAAGATTCCTGGCTGGACATGAAAGGGAAGATTATAACAGCCCATTTTCTCCAGGCGGCTCACCCTTGATTCAGTGAGAATCAAGGAAGAAGAGGAAGAAAAAAAAAGCATCTTCATCCATCCTTTCCTTCTTGCCTTAACCCACCAGTCACTGTGTCCTGCTGAGGCTGGTGAGGACCCAGAAGGGTGAGGGGTACACCGAACTTGTAAACATGTATACTTTGCTGAACCCCTCCTGCCTTGCAGTCTAGGTGTGCACAGAGCGGTAGCCACCGTGCCTATCCCATACAGCACGGCCAGCAAGTGACAGCTCAGCTTGAGGCCAGATCTGGCTGGATCGCACCTAGGGGCCTTCCTCCCTGCTGTTTGTCCCCCGTGGGCTGAGGGGCTGGGCTTTGCCTGGACACGATGTTCTCTGTAACATCAAATGAGCTTGTATAACCATGTGACTGTGCGGTGAGTAGACACGGAGTGTGTGGGCTCCGGCCGGGGTCAGGCCAGGTTACGCCACAGTCCCATGCTGCACCCAAAAGGATCTCGGGCCAGCAGCAGCCCCCTCACCCATGAGTGACCTGGCCGGGAAGGGGCTGGTGAGGCAGCCAAGGCTTGCCATGATTTATGGAGGGTGGCGGCCCTCGGCATCCCATAGATACAAGCCTTTCACACTCCTGCTTGCTGGCTGCGCCACAGGCCCTCAGGCTGGCCCTGCCATGGCTGGGCTCGGCCCGCACCTATTTTGAGCATTTTGATGTTTTCATAGGGACTGTGGGAAAGATGATTTATGTCCATCTCCCTCTTCCAGCCCTTCTAGGGTGGCACACTTCCGAAAAGGAGGGGGTAAGGCTCCAGATCCTGTCCATACTTACTCTCTTTGCAAGGGGAGCCCTCTGAGGACCCTCATTCTGAGAAGTGAACTCTGGTACACTCGGTCCCATAAGTGGGTCTGCTGAGGCCAACTCTAAAAACACTCCAGCACAGCCAGTCTGCCTACTGGCATTCCAGTGCCTTTCCGTCTTAGGATAGTAATTCATCAGTTAGATGGAAACTGCTTTGAGGTAACTGAGAATGTTAGCCTTCTACACTTACAAGTGAGAGGTTTCAAAGGAGCGGCTCCTCTTGGCCCTGGAGTCGGCGGACGCTGCCTGCTCTGTGCAAGGGCTGGGGCTGGAGACTGCCGTGTGTTGACATTGCAGGGCTGGGTGTGGGACCTCATGTGTGACTCCTCAAATGTTATGCAGGGACAGGTTCATGCCTTGGTGAGGGGATGGGGCATGGGGATGGGGGATGGGGTGGAGGTAGGGGATGAGGGATGGGGTAGGGGATGGGGGTGGGGGAGAGCCAGAGTCTGGAATCTTACATCCAGGTTTAAGGGGTCTTATGTGTGCCTGGCTGCGGTTGGTGCAGATTGGTAGGCAAAGCTGGTCAAGCTCCCATGGAAGGCAACCCAGCTCCTGTCGGAACGGATGCCAAATGATGAGAGCGGAAGCTGAGGTGTGGGCTGGAAGCAGGAGCTGCAGCATGCTCCCGGCTTGGTATGTGAGGTATTGCAGGGAAAGTCCGAGGAGGTCCTGAAGTGGGCCATGGGTGGCTAGGGGCTTGGCACAGACAGCACAGGGTATCTTATTGAATGTTCCAGGCCTTGCCCTCAAGACAACAAATGGACACACACATGTGGAGGTCAGAGGTCAACGCTGGTATCCTTCCTCAGGCACTGTCTATCTTGTTTTTAAGACAGGGTCTCTTCTGTCAGTGTTCTGAAGTTTGGCCAGACTAGGCTGGCTGGTCAAATAAGTCCTGGACCTGCCTGTCCCCCCACATGGTTCTCGTGGTGGTTTGAATACGATTGGTCCCTTAAGCTCATCTCTTTTAGTGCTTGGTCACTAGGGTGTCATGGTAGTTCTTCAGAGGAGTAGATCATTGATTAAGACAGGAGCTGGTGCGAGGAGTGGAGTATTGCTGTGACAGGCACGGCCATGCTTCTTGCTGGCAGAGTGTGAGTTTTGGAACTTTGGATTAGGAAGACAGTTGGTGCTGTAAGTGGTGGGGCTTAATAGACCCAACCAGCATCGGAGACAGTGGTGCTGAAGGAATGTCGATTATGATGGCCTGACTCAAGAGTTTTCAGAGGAGAAGAATATTAATAAGGCCTGGAGACTATTCTTGTGATATCTTGGCAAAGAATGTGGCTGCTTTCTCCCCTTGTCCAAAAGAAAAACTGTATTTAAGGTTAAACTGAAGAGTTTTGGAGTAATAGCATTGACAAAGGAGATTTCAAGGCAGCCTAGTATTGACTATATTGGGAGGCGATTAGTGCTCACTCTTAAACGGATCTATCAGTAAGGAAAAGGATCAAGCTGAAGAAGGGAAGAAAGAGAAAAAGAGCAGCAGCCAGTGTGGCAAATTACACCTAGGGCTCTAGAAGATACCCTATCCTAAGTAGATACACCCAGGGCTCTAGAAGATACCCTATCCTAAGTAGATACACCCAGGGCTCTAGAAGATACCCTATCCTAAGTAGATACACCCAGGGCTCTAGAAGATACCCTATCCTAAGTAGATACACCCAGGGCTCAAGAAGATACTCTTGTCCTAAGTAGATACACCCGAGGCTCAAGGAGAAACAATGTTTAAAGAGAAGCCTGATCCTAAATGGAAGAAAGGAGTGGAGGCGTCAGCGGAAGACTCCATCCAGCTAGGCTTAAGACTTGTGAAAAATCTAAGGAGTGAAGGAAACCGTCAATAACAGAACGCAAATCCAAATGTAATTGAATAGGGCGGAGGGCAGGAGGGGCGTGTTCCAGCTTCAGCAAGTAACAGAACATGACAGCTCCAGCCACATGGTTTTGGCTTCAGAGTCAAGGCTACAAGAAAGGGCCCATGAAATCTCAGTCTGCAACCAAGGAAAGCCACTGAGCCCAGACCCACGTCATGGCTGCCCCTGCATGGAAGCCTAGAGAGGCCAGTGAGGCTGGGATGGTGAAGCCTCCGTTGCCTTGGAGACCACAAGACGCCAGTGATGCCAGAGCCCTGGGGTATTTGTGGTGGAAAAGCATTAACAGGGAGTGGAACCAGCTCAGTCAACAAAGCTGAAGAGAGTTGGAGCTCTGAAGAGCCCATTGACAGCAGAGAGAGATATGGAGTTTTCAGTCTTGCTTCGGACCAGGATTTCCTCTCTTTCCTTCCTTTTGGAACAATAATTAATGTATACCCTGTATCACTATATATTGGAAGCATAGGATCTACTTTTAAACTTTGATTTCATAGGTGATTACAGTTAAGAGACTGCCATGAGTCTCAGAAGAGACTTTGAGCTCTGGACTTTTAAACAGTGTTGAGATGCTTTTAAACTTGGACTAGACTTCACAGTGGAGTCCAGCGGCAGGAGTGCTTCTGTGTCCCTCAGCAAGCGGGCGGGAGCAGTTTCTACATGGTGATGCAGGAGAATGTGAGAGGACAGGGGGGTGGGCAGGAAGGAGCAGTGCTGGAGTGGTGTGTGATCCCGTCAGAGACTGGAGGCTCACACCATGTCTGGATCTGAGCATTTGCAGAGCATCCTCTGGGTAGCAAGGCCTTGGGCATTCCCAGGATTCTGGAGATGAGCAGAAGGTGAGTGTCCACAGGGCACTGTCACCACAAGATGAAAAGGAAACGTGGCCTGGGTGATCAGCTACAAAGCCACCATCACTCCCATTTAGTAAATGAGATTGTGACCGCTCAAGATTTGTTGATGATTTCCAGATCCACCTCGAAGGTAGTGGGATCAGCTTACACCCAGCTCCCATTTGTCTTCAACTTCACCAAAATCTTAAAAGAAAACTTACCAAAGTAAAGGATTTATGTTCTAAGCTCTACAGCTTCAGGTAGGGCGATGAGATCGCCACCTATCCTGCCGCATCTCCCCCTTTTGCCCTGTGCATCCACACTGTATACACTACCAACCTGTTAGTTATCCTGTGGCCATCTTTGTTATTAGATCGGCAATCGAGCATCTCAGTGTTTATCCGAGCAATCATAACTTTTTCGTAATAATGGCAGTAGCAAGGAAGGACAGTGACGTTGGCTAACTTACAGTGGAGGGAATTCTGGTTGCTTTAAGATGGTTGTTAGTTATTGCCGAGAAGCTCTCGCCATGCTTAGTTTATAAATTTAACTTTCATAGGTATTACATGTAGGGGAAAACAATATATTGTATAGGGTCTCAGTGTATGTTGGCACTTGCTGGAGGGGCTTGGAAAGTATCTCCCATGGGTCTGTGGGGACTGCTGTGTAGTTGGTCACCTCATGTCACCACTTCTAACGGCTATCAGAAGTTTCACCTCCATTTTCTATGAAATGACCCTTCCCTGGGAAACCCCCTGGCAGTCAGGCTGAGATTTCTTCTCCAGTCTTGACTTTCATGGGGACAGTGTGTGTTTGGATGTGTTACTGTGGGTTTTTTTTTAAATGTAAACATTTGATTTTTTGAGATCCTCACACATGAATACTGTGCTTATGTTATTTGACCCCACTCTCTCCCCTTCAGACTCCTCCTGTGCCCCATTCCAATTCACCACCTCTTCTTTAATTAATATTATCACTGCATATGTGTGTAGTACATATATAACACCAGCTGAGTTCATTTAGTGTTGATTTGGATAACCTATTGGGGGAGCTTGTTCTTGAGAAAAATGGATATTCCCATTCTCTGTCTGCCTTCCTGTATCTCTCTGTTTCTGTCTGTCTCTCTCTGTCTCTGCCTGCCTGTCTGTCTGTCAGCAGTCATCAGTTGTCTATAGCCTTTTGTCTAGGTGTGAAGTTTTAAGGAATTCCCTCTTTCCACATTGGCAGTTGACATTGTCAGCAGGTTCACGTCTTGTTTAGAAACCCATAGTGTTGTGATTTCCTGGGTACAGCATCCCTGCCACGTCTACACTAGTTAACAAGCGGCAAGTGTCCTGAATCTCTGGCTCTTAATGTCTTTCTGTCCTTCTGTGATTTCCCCCCTGAATCTTACCTGGTTACATGTGGGATTACATGGTAGGGTTACATGGTAGATGTATCCGTTGGAGCTGGATACCTCATAGTCACTTATTTTATCTCAGTAATAGACATTTTAAGCCTGTGTGAGTCTGAGCTGTTGACATGCTTGGTTCGGGGACCCAGAAACGTCTGGAGAAACCACAGCTGCTCCTCACAGCTGCAGACCAGTGGCCATGCCTTTTCCCAACACTGCTGGTGCAACCCAGCCATGTTCGAAGCCCAGCCCACTCTCCCCCGGGCTTCTGGGTGTACTCTGACCTTAATCCACCCCTTTGGTAAGATTTATTAATTACCGTACTGGAGACGGCATTGTGCCAAGAAGTTCAAAGCATCTTCTAGCCTTAACCCATTAATCCCATTAGCGCCCCAGAGTGATCGGGAAGGCTCGGGTGGGTCCTGTGATTCCAGCCACCACCCTGCTGCTGAGCACTCAGGAGTCCAAAGCTTGGCCTGGGTGTCCTCGGTGAGTCAACTCTGAGTCTGGAAGAGGAGCCGAGTTTCTCAACTCAGGCCAAGGGCCGAGCTGCCAGGGCAGACTTCCTTCCTCACAAAACAGCCATTGTCCACGCCTCCAAAGATGCTCCCATCCTCAACACAAGCAGATGTCAGAATCCAGGCGCCAGTGGCCTTAGCCACATCAGCAACAGCCCCTTCATCTTTAGGGCATCTCCCTTCTATGGGGTTCCCTTGCCCCAAACAGCCGATCCCACCACCCACAAACGGCTTCAGAGTCACAGCATGGGTGGCGTTTGTCACCTGTTCAGGGTGTAACACAGCTGTGCAGTCCCAAGGGGGCTACCTACTGGGGCCAGAGCTGCTCTTTGGGATGCTGGGGAGGGGACCCACTGCCCGGGGCAGTCAGACAAGGAGAAAACAAGATGTTCCTTCTCCTGCTTGGGTTGCCCTTGACCTCAAGGTTCTACACTGTTTTCAATCTTCAGTCCAAGTTTTGTCTAAGAACTTGGTGAAGCTAGTGAAGGGTGTGTGTGTGTGTGTGTGTGTGTGTGTGTGTGTGTGTGTAAACAAGTGTATTTTTCGGGCCAGATGTTTCATTTTTATCCTGGTCTTTCAGGGCTGTGCCATTGAGCTGTCCTGCTGGGGCTGAATAAATCTTTGTTTTATGGCTTCTTTGGTCTTTTACAACCGAAGGCTCCAGGAAGGAGTCGGAGCTTGCTGTCCTGCTGGTCTCGACCTTGATTGACCTCTCAAATGCACCACAAACTAACGAGGCTTGAGATAGCCCCGGAGCTGATCTGAAATCAGACTGGCAAAGACCCAGATGTGGTGCTGGCGTGGATAACCATGACTGGCGTGTCATCAGCAGCTCAGTGCCTCCCGGCAGGATCTCACTAAGAAGTGAAGGCATCGTTTTCATTCATGGTTGACTGGGGTGCCTTCGCGGTGACCAAGGCTACCGTGGCCTTTGCTTTTGATCTGCTTTTAAACACATGAAAAGTGAGACCTCAGAATGACTTCGTACTGTCTGTGAACTGTTCCCACACGGGGCGCTGGTTAAAGCAGACGCAGCTATAGGTGAAAGTGTGAATGTGAAAGAAGTCTGCATGGTGCACAGGGCACAGGCTTGCTCTGGCTATTTGAAGCAAGAACCCTGGCCAAGGGACAGCCTTGTGAACTGTTGCAAGCCATCCAGCCATGGCCAAGGAGAGGATTGAATGCATGTGTGGGAATGAGAGGAATGGGGCCTGGGTTTGAATAGGTTTCCATGACCAGAGAGATGTGCTTATTGATAAGTCTTAAAAGTTGTATATTAGCCCCTGTGACATATCACATCTCAGAGCTAGGTGTGATGAAAGTCTCCAGATAAAGCAGGGCCACGACTACTTACTCCCTGTTAGCCTCTCTGTGGCCCTGGCTTGCCTACAGTACCAACCAGGAAATGAGGTCTCACTGTGCCTTCCAACCATATATAGACTTGCTGCTGCTGCTGCTCATGATGATGGTGATGGTGATGATGATGATGATGATGATGATGATGATGATGTCCATGGCTGGGTAATGTACACCAAAGATGGTATCCGAGGAGGGCATCCTAGGAGGCTTACTGCTCATTGATTTACATTGAAGAGTCCAAATTCGCTGCTTCATCATGAGATGTACCTGTAGTACCCACTGGAAACCTTAGGAACTATAGCTTTGAGGGCAAGGGGGCACCAGAATGCAAATAGCATAGCGTCTACCATTTTAACCGTCTAAAAACTAAGTGGAATGATGACTTTAGGCGCATTCATGATGTTTGAGGTTTTCATCACTATTTCGTTTCAGACATTTTTTCTATTATCCCCAAAGGTCCTAGCCATCTCCTTGTGAATATCTCCCAGCCCTTGGCACTTAGCGACCTACTTCCTTTCTCAGCAGCTTTGCCCACTGTGGAATTCTGTAGCAACTGTCTTTCTTCTCCTGGCTTCTCTCTCTAAGCCTTGTGTTCCCAAGGCTCATTCTGCAGTGGGAAGAGCAGAGCCTCTGCATGCTGCTCCTCAGCTCTAGGAACCCCCCTGGACCATGTCCCTTGTGATGGCCATGATGTATGTATTTGTTGCCTTTCTGCATGTTTTTACGTGCTTTGCTGCATGTATTCCTTGCAGTGCCCGATGAGCACCTCACCGCTCTTGTTTGATAGTGTGGTGGTTTGAGTAAGAATGACCCCCCCCCATAGACTCATATTTTAATGCCTAGTCATCAGGGACTGGCACTATTTGAAAAGAATTAGGAGGTGTGGTCTTGTTGGAGGACGGGTGTCACCAGGGGTGGGTTTTGTGGTTTCAAAAGCCCATGCTAGGCCCAGTCTCTTTCTTGGCTGGTGGATCAGGATACAGCCCCCAGCTATTGTTATTGTGTTATATGTGCCCCCGTGTTCCTTGCCATGAAGATAATGTACTACATCTCTGAAACTGTAAGCAAGCCCCTCCCCAGCTAAATGTTTTCTCTTATGAGTGTCCTTGGACATGGTGTCTCTTTATAACCATAGAATGGTGACTAAGACCGAGGAACAAGGGAACTCGGGGCAAAGGTCAAGTGTCTGATGTCATACAGCTGATAAAAGGTGGCTCGGATATTGAGAGGGTTTCACTCTAGCATCTTCCTGCTTTGAGGCTTCTGGTTAGTAGTGGAGGGTATTAGAGAGCAGTGTGTCTTAGGGCTTTACTGCTGTGGGCAGATACCATGACCAGGGCAAGTCTTATAGAATACAACATTTAATTGGGACTGGCTTATAGGTTCAGAGGGTCAGTCCATTATCATCAAGACAGGAACATGGCAACATCCAGGCAGGCATGGTACAGGAGGAGCTGAGAGTTCTACATTTTCATCTGAAGGCTGCTAGTGGAAGACTGACTTCCAGGTAGCTAGGATGAGACTCTTGTTTTTTTTTCCCCCGAGACAGGGTTTCTCTGTGTGGCCCTGGCTGTCCTGGAACTCACTCTGTAGACCAGGCTGGCCTCGAACTCAGAAATCCGCCTGCCTCTACCTCCCAAGTACTGGGATTACAGGCGTGCGCCACCACCACCCGGCTAAGATGAGAGTTTTAAAGCCCATGCCCACAGTGACACACCTACTCCAGCAGGGCTACGCCTACTCCAACAAGGCCACACCTACTCCAACAGGGCCATGCCTTCGAATAGTGCCACTTCCTGGGCCGAGCTTATACAGCTCACACAGTGCTTCCCTCATTTCCAGCCCCACAGAGCTCAGGCCCCTGTTGAACCTGCTATAGTTTGTCAGGCACACACAGCAATGTGCTTGTGTTACTCATTTTAAGGTGTGTCTGTTAGTTTTCTTGTAACAACTGCCGACAAAATCTGACCCTGGAAATAGTTTCTAAGTTGGCCATTTTGAAGTAGAGGTGGTACAATGGTGGTACTCTCCATTCAGACAAGTTGGAGCAGGGTCTTTCCCTTTGTCCCAGAGCTGACTGTTTCCTTCCTGTTTTCCCCCCATGGCTTTTTAACCTAACTCAATTTAAAAAGATTTTCTTCCTCTTTATTTTTTATTACAATTTATACATAATATATTTCAATCACATTTTCTCCTCCTCCAGCTCTTCCCAGCTCCTCTCCACCTCTCTCCACACACAAAAACAAAAATCAAAACAAACAAATAAAAGATCAAGAAGACAAAAGAGAGGGAAAAAACAGCAGAAAGGAAACAAGTTATATTACAAAACAGAGCTATAGTAACGAAAGTAGCCTGGTGTTGGCATATAAACAGGCACAATGGAAGACAGGTTGATGGAACTGAAGACCCAGAGGTAACTCCATACACCTGCAGGCATCTGTTGGCAAAAAGCCAAAAGTGCACCCTGGAGAAAAGCAACATTTCAACAAATGGTGCTGGCCAAACTGGGTGGCTACATGTAGAACATAAAGAGATCCGTGTACACTGTACATTACACTCCAGATGAATCAGTGTAAGCCCAGACACCCTGACAGAAGAGAAAGTAAGGAATAGGCTTGGGCTCCTTGGCACAGAAAAGGACTTTCTGTTCAGGACAATGAAGGCACAGGCCCTAAGCACAACTGTTAATAAGTGGGATCTCACAAAACTAAAGAGCTTCTGGTCTACAAAGGGGTTCACCATCCAACAAAGCAGGAGCCAGCAAGAGCTCGTCAGTGGTTACAGATTTTTTTCCCCTCACATCTTTTTTGACTATAACTTTAATCTTGTTCACATCCTTTGCCTTGGCAACCGGCACATTTTCATGTCTTCCTGTTCCACTTGCTTCCTTCTCTCTGGGTGGACCTGGACATGAGCAGTTAACAGTAACCATGCCATGGTCCAACACTGTATCTCCTTGAAATTGTTACTACAGAGAAACAAAGTATTGGAGTTTAAACTCACTAGAGATCTCAGGACACAGGTAATATAGTCATACTCTTTGCTAGAATGCAACAGAGGACTTCTAGTTCTGACAAAGTCCTTGTCTCCCATCCCTGCTCCAACATCTTAGGAGACAGGCAGGTCTCTATTGTCCACTCCTGGGAGCCCATGCCCTTTGAGCTCTGTTTACATCATTCTAAGGCTCCAAATTCTTCCATGGTCCTCCCACAAGCCAGCTCTGAGGGCTTGTAATCACATGGTCATGTTTATCACAGCAACAGTAACACTCCTTGGCACCTTGATTTTCTACATAAACTGTTTCTCTTGTTGCTATGACAACCAAAACTTAAGGAAGAGAGAGTTTGCTTTGGCTCACACTTTGAATGTGCAGCCCATAGTAGCAGGAAAGGAGGTGAGAGCAGCAGAGGTTGTGTCGGCAGGAACCTGAGGCAGCTGGTCACACTGTGTTCATACTCAGGAAGCAAAGAGACATGTTGGTGGTTTGTTGCTTTCATGGTAAATTTTCAATTATGCCTCTCTGGAAACATGCCCCTGGATACACCCGGAGGTTTGTCTTCTAGGTCATTCTAAATATTAGTTAGCAGCCAAGGTTAACCATTACGATGGTTATATTTCACTGGGAAAACTAGACTAAAACCTCTTATTCTAGTCAACTTTCAGTTGTTGTCACAACTGTCTGAGGTTGGATAATTTATGAGTAATAGAAGTTTATTTAGATCATAGATCTGGAGGCTAAGGAATAGAAAGGGGCATAGTGCTGGGATCTGGCAGGGGCAGATCCCATTATGATCAGCAGAGACCATCACGTGGTAAAGATGGAGAAAGCTTTATCAGCACAGGCCTGTCATTCTCTTTATAAAGCCACCAATAGCATCATGGGAACCCCATTGTGATAGCCTGATCTAACTCTAATCATCCCCCAAGACTCTGGTCCAATGCCTTCATCAGATGCGTTTGAGGATTGGTTTCCTATCCCTGACATTTGGGGAATGCATTTGACCATAAGACCTGCTTATAAGAATCCAGATAAAGGCTGGAGAGATGGTTCAGCGGTTAAGAGCACTGACTACTTCTTGGAAGGTCCTGAGTTCAAATCCCAGCAACCACATGGTGGCTTACAACCATCTGTAAAGAGATCTGATGCCCTCTTCTGGTGTCTGAAGACAGGTACAGTGTACTTATATAAAATAATAATTTTTTTTTAAAGAATCTAGATGAATCAAATGTAAAATAAAAATAAAATGTATTATAAAATCAGAGAAAGAGGAGACATGGAAAGTGGTAAAAATGTGGAAAATGTAAGAGAAAAATAATCGTGATGTAATTTTAGGGAACGGTGTGGGTCATGTCAGAAAAGCACAGAAAAGCACAAAGATTCACTGTTATTTACCTGTATGTCTGTGTGAGTACACTCCATGTGTGTGCCATGCCCAAGGAGGCTGGAAGAGGGTGTTAGAACTCCTGGAGCTGGAGTTACAGATGGTTGTGAGTTGCTGGATATGGCTGTGAGAAATTAAACTTGGGTCCTCTGGAAGAACAGCAAGCACTCTTAACTCCTGAGCCACATTGCCTCTCCAGACCTGGAGCCCAGTGGTGTTTAGGAACCCAACAAGTCCATTTTAATGTAGATGCATTGAACTTGCCTGCTATCCAAGCAGTCTTGTCAGTTTCTGTGTCGGCCGGTCCATCTTCAGAAGTCCTATTTCCCGGGGAGGAAGGTGCTCATGAGAGAGCTTCTCCCAACCACAGGGTTCAGAAAAGAGAAACGTGGCACCCACTGGGGATTTTCAGTTTCTGGATTCCAGGGACCTTGCTCAATGCATGTCTAAGTTTCATGCCATGAAATTCTCCCATCACCGTCTGAGGCAAATGTTTCCAGCTTCGTTGCATAGTTGAGATTCCATGGCAAGATGCTCACCCCACTAAAACAGAGGCCGCAACCCACACCCGGAATCTTGACTCTTCAGCCTTGTGTTAAGTTACCCCACAACTTTGTGGCTTCTACACTGCACGAAGCAGGTATATTTATCTGTCCCCATCACTCAAAGTTAACTGCTCAGAGGCCATCCACAATCTCCCCACAGGTCTTAGATTCATTTCTTGTTGCTGTGATAAAACCAGTCTGATAAAAGTGTAGTGAGAATTTTGTGTTTTTATTTTTTAACACAGAAATACTATGGGAATATGTTTTCATTTTAATCCCAGGTGTGGGATGTGGGACTGCTTTATATTGTCCATAGCAGCTGACTGTGATTTGTTTTGTGCTCTAGCAGGTGTGTGATTTTTTTAAACAGCAGTAGATAGTTTCTGCAAGTATGTGATGTTCAAAATTCTGGGGATTCTTGAAAGCATATATAAATGGTAGAGCCCCAAGAGGAACATGGTGTCTGCTGCTTCTCCTCCTCCTCCAGATGCTGCTGCTGGTAGTACTCTCCTGTTGCTGCTGTTGTGGTTTGTCAAGTAGTCAGATGCATAGTGATGAGAAGAAGAAATTGGATATCCTGTCAGAGAAGATCAAATTTGCCCCAAGAAACTTGGCACCTCTAATCTATAGGAAGTCGTTTAATGATTATTGGAGTCTCCTTTCCCCTCTAGCCTTCCTTCCTTCCTTCTTACCTACCTAGTGTTGGGGAGTTGGAAGGGTGGAATAAGGGTGAAGAGGGGTGGTAGAAAAGGGAACCCACAAAGTAGCCAAAAGTCAGGCTACACAAAAGTGACTTAAGAAGGAGTTTATTGTAGCACATCACAGTTTGTCCTGGTTTGCTTTCTGTTACTGTGATAACAACCATGACCAAAAACAACTTGGGAGAAAAGGGTTTGTTTGGTTCACACTTCCTGTAATGATGGATTACAGTCCATCATTGAAAGAAGTCAGGGCAGGCGCTTAAACAAAAACAGAGTCAGGAACCGTGGAGGGATGCTGCTTACTGCCTTGTTCTACATGGCTTGCTCAGCTTGCTTTCTTATACAACTCAGGATCAAATGCCCAGATAAGCTGGCTGTTTCATGCCAATCAATCATTAACCAAGAAAATGTCCCACAAATTTGCCTACAGGCCAATCTAATGGTTGCTTTTTTCTTAGTTGAAATTTTCTCTTTCCAGATGACCCCAGCTTGTGTCAGGTTGATAAGTAACAGCAACAACAAAACCTAGTCAACACACAGTTCATGATACAGTGCTTTGTGGCAGGGAAGCCAAAGCAACAGGAGCATTTAGCAGTTGATCACACTGCATCCACAGCCTAGAAGGAGAGACAGAGATGCATGCTCACTTCCATTTCTCTACCTCATACAGTGCAGGATCTCCTGCCCAGAGGATGAGTTCACTAATAGTCAAGACAAGACTTCGTATATTACATTAATTAACTCAATCAAAATAATTCCTCAGAGGCCTATCTCCCCATCTGATTCTGGATTGTCATGTTGAGAACTAAGGCTAACCATCATGTCAAGGAAATGCTTATGGTAGTCAAGACCAATTCATTTCTTGTTAAAGCTACTAAAATAGATCTGTTCCCTCAATTTCCTTCTCATATTTGAAATGTAGCTTGCATCTTCTTTCCAGATGGAGAAGACAGTTGCATACTTGGATAATGCACAGGAACATTATTTTATACCCAGCTAAACTGACATTGTGAATATACAGATATGCAAGAACTCAGGAAATTGATGAGTATAAGAATTTTATCCAACTCAGGCTGAAAGACAAGAATCAGCTTCAAACACTGAATCCATAGAACTCTAAGGTTAAGGCTTATTGTGAAGGGAACTTTCCAGGGAAGGGAAAAAGTAGGCTGTGTAGAATGGAAGTGAGAAAGGCAGAGGGAGCACCCTTCAGGGAGGACAGTTCTATTGCACAAGTAGAATAATGGCCAGTTTGGGTCATAAAATCCTGTGGCCAACATAGGAATGAGGTGTGTGCAGAAACTCTGTATCATACAGTGGGCTGTAAGGGTATAAGTTCATGTAACCTCTTTTCTGGGTGGTATCATTTTACAGAAGAGCCCTGGTTGAGAGGGAGGTACTGGACTGTTGGAGAACAGGAGTAGATAAAACAGTCCTTTCCTTGGCTAGCAATATTAAACTTATTCTCCGTTTTCCCACCAAGATGATTATTCCCAAAATTACATCTTTGCTTTCTTCATGTTCCCTTGGCACATTTTTAGATTCCTGTGCTAGTTGCATGTGTATGCTCATTTGCTTATTTTTAGAACCCCACCCTTGTCTTTACTTGGGTCATTTGTAGCTATCTTGTAGTCTGGTTTGGATAATTCTACTGCCTGAGAGTTTAGGCCTAAACTCTATTTTGTTTTCCTACTGATGCCCACACATTTACTCCTTGCATGGGGACCAATCTGTATAAACCCATCTCTTCAGGTCTTAAAACTGTGGGGTTTCTGCCACTCATACTAGGAAGGTGTTTGTTGTCTTCAAGGGCCCTGACTCGAGGAGTCCTGAGTGCAGCTTTCCTGAAGCTGGTGGCTCAATGTCAGATGCCGAGCTTCAGGGCTGCCCCTCTGTTTCCATGTCTGTCTGTCTGCCTGATTTTGTTTGTAACCTTTTCTGTGGTGTACAAAGAAACTCTTCAGGGGGTACTCAACTCTGGGAACCCAGTTCAAAGTATTTTGTTGTGGTAAATATTAATTGGGGGTTTCTATCCACTTTTTAATCATTCAATTCCTAAATAAAAGATATGAAACCTTTATATTTACAATAAGCCTTAAAGTGTTAGAGCTGGGTAGATACTCTATGCCAGTTGTGTCTACTTCCATCAATAACCCAGTCATGTTCTCATGACTTGCCTACCCCATGGCATCTTCTCTTCTCTTCACCTCTCTGCTCTCCTTCTTGTGGTCTGTATGTCATCACTTGGTGTACCCGAAGATTTCCTCATCCCTGAAGACCTCCTGGTTAGGGGGCCAATATTTAGCATTACAATATATAGTAACAGATCAACCTTCAACATATTTCAGATATATTTATTTAGTGTGTGTGCGCACGTGTGCGCACATAAGGTAGTGAGAAGATGGTATCAGCACTTGGAGTTAAAGTCCAGGCATTTGTGAGCCACCTGATGTGATGCTGGGATATAACTCTGGTCCTCATGACAGAGTAACAGGAGTTTGTAACCACCAAGCCATCTCTCCAGTCCCTTTGCTCTTCTCCCAGATCCAGAATTTTGTGGCTTTGCAGATTCTGATTCTTACAGTGGGGAGAGATGCAGCTTGGTTTTCTCTGTGTAGCTTTCAGAATCTTAGCATCCTGGACCGAAGTTCCCTGCTGCCTTCCCTCTTGGTGTAAACAAACAAAGCAAGCTTCTGTCCAGAGCTGCTGTCTACCAGGGCTAGGATCCTCCTCTCAGTCCCTCACCTAGCACCTACCAGCTTTCTGTATCCCTGCCTCATGCACCATGGCTTCTTTCCTTGCAATAGCCCTGTCTGTTCCCTGTCCTGCTCAAGCCCCTACTCCTTAGTGGGCAAGCTGCTGGCAGCCTGGCTGTCCACTCCCTGCTTTGGTGGCATATCTCTTACCATCTCCACTTAGCCCAGGACCCCACTGAAGGTGGGTGAAGTTGGTTGTCTTCAGGACAACAAAGTTCAGAGTGACTAAGAGAGCTTCCTGTTTCTTCAGTTCCTCCCACCTAAGCTGCCTTTTGGCAGCCTTAGTAGGAGCCACAGCTGATTGCAGTGGCTGTGCCTTGGGAAGGCAAATCAGGCCAGGATGGAGGAGGCCTGGTGGTGTGGGAAGGGTGTTGGCTAGTGGTGGAGGCTGCATTCCTAAGAGGGTTCTTTTGGGGATGCTGCTCCAGAGAAGAGTGGGAATGTGGGGGAGAGAAAAGAATGCTCCTTCAGGAACAAACTGTGGTTTCTGGGGGGCAAGGTCAAACAGAGCCAATCTCTGCTTTTCTGGAAGCCACCAAAGGACCCATCCAAAGAGAAAGAACTGTGTGTATCAGCTTAGTATGGTCTGGAACCCAACAGCATAGAATTCAGTCTCCTTTTTGGAATATTGGGAACAAACAGTATTATGACACCATGCCTAGTCCCTTGCCTGTCACTGCACACCTCTGCTCCCTGGCGAAGGCTGGGCTTGGGGGGGGGAGGGGTTGTTCCAAGAAGACTAGACCGTCAAAGAGGCTGGCTAGTTTTACGTCAAGTTGACATAATCTAGACCTATCTGGAAGGAGAGTTGAGAAAATGTCTTCATAAGATCAGGCTGTAGGGCCCTTTCTTAATTAGTGATTGATGGGGAGGGTTCAGCCTATTTTGGGTGGGGCCATGCCTGGGCTGGTGGTCTAAGAAAGCAGGCTGAGCACACCATAGGGAACAAGTCAATAAGCAGCACACCTCCATGGCCTCTGCATCATCAACTGCCTTTAGGCTCCTGCCCTGTGTGAGTTCCTATCCTGATTTTCTTTGGTGGTGAAAAGTGATATAGAAATGTAGGCTGGATAAACCCTTTCCTTACCGAGTTGCCTTTTGTCACGGTGTCTCGTCGACTCAATAGAAATGCTAGCCGAGACAATGCTCCTCCCTTTATGCTTTACCGCTATCCCCTTTCCTGTTCAGCTGGAGGGTGACACCCGTGCTGACATGGACTGTGCTCATAGCTTCTGGAAGTCCACTGGTCTGGTATCTTTTCTTCTTTCCTCTGCCTGAGGCCTATTTCATCGTGTGCTGGTCCCACCAAGCTCATCTCTGGGGTCAGGCATTGTCTTGCGGATTGGGCCCTTCCCTCTAATCAGCTGCAGTGTTTCGGAGTGTTGAAGAGTCATCTCCTTTAGACCAGCCTGATGGACAATGAAGGAATCTGATCCCAGCATCCCATGAAGATGCTCAGGAGTGGGTTTCCCAGCTCTCATGGATCATTGGCTGATACTGTCCTCGAGGGCAGTGGGAGCAGAGATGTTGAAGGGGGGTTCAGAAGCCCCGTGATTACGTACAGTGAATGGCCACACCAAGAACACTTGTCAGTAGGCAGATCAACTTTACTTAGGGTAATTGAAGGCTTATAAAGTTTTGTGGGGCTGAGGGCAGGGAGACCCAGGATGGGCAGAGGTCATTGGTAGAGGGCTTGGGGAGCCTGGAATGCCTTATTAGCATGTAGAAGCATTTCAGGAATCTCAGGTGCTGGCTGAACAGGTTTTGTCAGGAGAAAGGAAATTGATCCTATAAACCAACTGAGGCCACATGACATTCCTCAAGTAGAGGTGGGTGTGGGAGTGGGGAAAGAACACCCTAGTAAAGGTCGGAGAAGGAGAAAACTTGCTAACAAAGGAGTCTCCCATATTGCACTAAGCTCGGGAGGCTATTCAGTCATGGTGGACTTCACCCTTAATTAGCAGGGTTTTCCTCACTCAGGAGAAGGTTATTTTGAGATGTGTTTTCTTGTACCAACAGCAGGTAGCTCTGTGCACAGTGACCACAGAGGAATAGGGCATTAGAATTAATTAAATACTTTTTGGCAGCTATAGACTGCTATAGTGGAAGTCTGGTCTTTATGACCTCCAGCTCATGGCCACCTGTGTGCCTGTGTGTTCATAGCTGGAGTCTGGCTTAATAGCAGGCACACAGCTGAAGACAATGACTGCCTCTCCTTAAGCATCAGTGGGGAAGAGGCTACACACTTCCAAGCTCCATGCTTGACGGTTGACAAATCTGTTCTTGTTCAGGCCCAGTGAAGGCAACCAAAGCTTCCGTGGCGTTGTGATTGCAATGTCTGCATCATGTTCAGGAAACAGCACTCTAAAGCCTGTCTCCCTATTTTACAGCTTTTCTTTACCTTTCTTCTGGAACTTTCCTTGCACCTTAGAAGAGGTAGTATAAATGTCTATTTAGGGCTGAGCATTTGGTTATCACTGATCTTGGTTGTAGAGGTCCTGTATTGCGTTGAGGAGATTTCCTCTAACTTTAATTTGTGAGAGCGGTTTTAAGAACTGAGCTGCTGGGTCTTACCTGAGGCATCTTCTGCACGTGTGGGCATGCCCCTCTGCTTTCCCCTTTATTCCCTCAATATGCTTACTTGGGTTACTTGGTTCTCAAATGTAAATCCAGACTTTTTGTTTAAAGAACCCACATGGCCATGGCATAAGATTGCTTCTGTATTGTATTGGGCTCAATATGCTCGCATTTCCCAGAGTATACTTGTAGCTACATTCCTGAGGAATCTACCTTGTTGTTTCTCTAATGCCAGCACGATGGCTGGTTTTAATGCTCAAGTTGACACAAAGCACAACCACCTGATCAGACAGTACCAATCAGAGAGTGTCTAGATCATGTAGGCCATGTCTTGGGAGGAGAGGGGGCGCTGTCTTGATTATGTTCATTGATGTGGAAAGACTCAGCCCACTGTGGGCATACCATTCCCTAGGCTTGGGCTCTAAACTATATGTAAAAGTGGAGAGAGTGAAATGATCAGTACCGTGAGTTTGTTCAGTCTCTCTTTGCTTTTGTGGTGTGACTAGTTCCTGACTTGATTCTCTGCTTTTATACTCTGGAACCTGGGATTGCAGGCTGAGATAGACCCTTTCTCTCCCCAGGATCTTTTTGTTGGGTATTTATCACATCAGCACAAACAAAACACAGACAGTGCCTGGCTCCATCTTCTGAGCTACAGACTGGAACTATACTCCTTCTTCAGATTTCTAGAAAAAGACAGGTTTTGTTTCTTTCTCAAAGGATGGATGGAATTGTCCAGTTAAGTATGTGGGCTTGGAATTGTCTCCGAGAGGTAGTTTTTAAGTACAGATTCAATTTCAGTAGACACAGAGTTGCTGCGCTGCTCTTACAATCTGTCCCTTAGTCTGTTAAAAGGTTTATTTTTATTTTGTGTGTATGTTTCTCCACCTGTGTGCATTACATGCAAAGGCCAGGAGAGGGCGTCAGATCCCCTGGAACTGAGTTATAGCTGTGAGGTACCATGTAGGAATTGAACCTGGATTCTCTGCAAGAACAGTCAGTGCTCTTGACTGCTGAGTCACCTCGACAGACTTCAGTCTGTTTGCTCTTGCATGCACGAGGTGGTCATTTGTGTCTGTCATTGTCCCCATTTCATCTGGGTTATAAAGTTGGCTCCTGAGTTTGGTGATGTGTTCTTTCTCTTCATTTCCGGAGCACACTGCCAAGGGCTTTCCACTTTGATTCATCTTTTTAACACTTCTCTGTTTTCATTGACCTTTTCTACCACCCTTCCCTGTCACTGATTTATTAGTATCTCTCCTAGTTCGCTTTTTTGATGAGGTTAATATTGATTTTCTCCCCTCCTTCTCTTTTTCTAAACAGGAAGAGAGGGTCTGAGAAATTTTCTGATTTTTTTTTTTTATTGAGTAATTGTGCTCTATATTTTATTCAGTACAGTTCTGGCTACCTTACACAGTTTTGGCATGCTGCTTTATTTCCATTTATTGAAAAGTCCATTCTAATACTGAATTTTTTTCCTTTGGCCCATAAGTTACTTAGAAAGTTGTTACTCAGTTTCCAAATATTAGAGGAATTTTCAGATATCTTTCAGTTATTCTTTTTTCCTGTATTTCTTTTTATTTTCATTTTTTAAAGAAAAACAAAAACAAACTCACAGCATCTATTGTCACCTGATAATGCCACTAAAACAATATGAACAATTGTAGCAGACTGTGCTCCCAGTAGAAGACACCTTGGAAAAACACTGAGCTAGCTGTCTTCTCAGCTTCTCCCATGCTTGGCCATTTCTAGCTGGAAACACTAGAGTAGAATGATATTATCTCCTTTTAGCAAAATCTAACTCAGTTGTTTTCTGGACTTTGTTTTAGAAAGCTGCTCTTCTGCATCATCTACTATGAGGTTCAAGTACTCATCAAAGCCAACAATACAACCCTCCATCCTCAAAGTCATGTGCTCAGTCAACCACACTTGAATTTGAGACCTATTTTGCAAGTATCTGAGGATGACGTTGATGGTATTCTCCATCACCATGTGCACCTTTTGGCCCTGGCCACATGTACCATGGTAGAAGTACAAAAGATCACATGAATAGGACGTTTCATTTTGTCTTGAGATCTCACGGTGTAGCCTTGGTTGGCTTGGAACTCTGGAACTCACTGTTATAGACCAGTTGACCTCAAACTCAGAGATCTATTTAGTCCCACCTCCTGAGTTTTGGGATCATATGCCACCATGCCTGGCATCATGTTCATTTTTTAATTTGGCATCACAGTGCTTGAAACAAATCCTTTGTGTGATTTGAATCCTGGCAAATTGTATATGATTTATCTTCCATAGAATAAATCTTTTATTCATAGTATTTATATGACATTGTAAACAGAAGAAATCGTGCTGGTTAGTTTTAACTATCAACTTGACACAATCCAGAATCATGGAAAGGGAGGTTTCAATAAGAAATTGTGTAGAGCTGAGTGGTGGTGGCACACACCTGTAATCCCAGCACTTGGTAGGCAGAGGCAGGTGGATTTCTGAGTTTGAGGCCAGCCTGGTCTACAGAGTGAGTTCCAGGACAGCCGGAGCTACACAGAGAAACCCTGTCTCGAAAACAAACAACAACAAAACAAAACAAAACAAAACAAAACAAAACAAAAAAAACAAAACAAAAAACAAAAAAGAAAAGAAAAGAAAAGAAAAGAAAAGAAAAGAAAAGAAAAGAAAAGAAAAGAAATTGTGTAGATCAGGTTGACCTGAGGGCATGTTGGTAGAGAATTATCTTGATTGTTGATTGATGTGAGAAGATTCAGCCCACTGTGGGAGGTACCATTCCCTAGGCAGGGTGTAGTGAGCTGAATAGGAATGGTGCCCATAGATTCAGATGTTTGAATGCTTGGCCCATAGGGAGTGGCACTATTAGGAGGTGTGACCTTGCTGGAGGAAGTGTGGCATTGAGAGGGTGGTCTTTGAGGTCTCCTATGCTCAAGCTATGCCCAGTGTGGCACAAAGTCTTCTGCTATCTGTGGATCAAGATGTAGAATGCTTGGCACACTGCCATGCTTCCTGCCACGATGATAATGGATTAGACCTCTGAAGCTGTAAGCCAGTCCCCAATTAAATGTTTTCCTTTATAAGAGTTGTCTTTGTAACGGCATCTCTACACATCAATGAAACCCTAACTAGGGGTTCTGAACATGTGAGGACAAGAGCAGGCTGGTTGAGAGTAGAAGCAAGCAGGCAACGATGTGTTAATTCTCTCTGCTCTTGATGTGATTTTCTGCCTTAACTTCCTTCAAATGATGGATTCTAGCTTGGAATTGTGAGTCAAGTCAACCTTTCCTCCTCATGCTGATTTTTGCCAGGGTATTTTATCACCGCAACAAAATGAAACTGGAAGGAACATCTTCTGCTGTAGTTGACATGTTTAGGAATCTCAGGTCAGGTCAAGCTGACAGTATAATTCAAAGCTTCTGTATCCTCACCAGTTTTCCTTCCACACCTTCCACAGTTATAAGGAGAGCTGAAGCCTCAGCTCCAACCATAGGCTATCCCACCTGTTTCTAGTCCATGCCAGGCTCGTCATAGCTCTTTTATCAGTGGTGTGAACAACTCTTGTTGCTCTCTCTTCTTGACAGCTGGCTGGCTTCTCGTTGCTAAATAATCCCCTTGATCTATATTACTTTTCTTCACTCTGAATCTACACCGTCTGTGGAGGTAACTGCATCAGTCTTCCACCAGCTTCAGTCAGCATGGTGCACAGTTTCAATCCCTTCATTCTTACTCTTTCCAAGCTTTATTATTTTATTTTGTTTTTCAGATAGGTCTTATTTTTGTAGCCCAGGCTAGCCTTGGATTATCTGTCTTCTTGCTTCAGCTTCCTGGTACTAGAACTTTATAAAGGCAACGATACCCAGCTGTGTCTATATCTTTATTTTTTTTCCCCAGCATAATACTTTTACTAGTTATTTCAGAATTTCACACAATGATCACACTAGCTTCTAATCCTCCCTTGTCTACCCTATTGCCCTTACACCACTCCCCCAAAAAGGAAAAACACACCAAGTCCAATTTGTGTTGCCCATATAGTCACTAAAGTGTGGTCAAACTCTCAGTGGCCAGACAAAGAAATCTGAGTCCTTCCCCACCCTAACTCCTACCCGCATTCAACTGTGAAGACCTACATTCTCTCTTCAATAGCTTCCTGTCTAGATTTTGGGTTTTTTTGGGGGGTGGGTGGGTGGGTGCAGGGCAGGCAGGAAGAGGTTGTCCCAGAAGCCTTCAATGTCTCTCATTCTCTGTTATGAGTCTGTAGTCATCAACACCGGTGCAAAAGAAGCTTCTTTGCCCCTAGCAGCTGGTGACAGCACAGGTCACAAACTTCTACATGGGTTTCCAGCAGCAATACAGACCAAGGAGATCCATCCAGCTTCTAGTGGCAGCATGGAACACAGACCTCAACATGGGTTGACAGAAAAGTGGACCATAGACCTCAACATGCTTCGAGCTGCAGCCCTGATCATGTGCATCAACACGGTCTCCTGGGACAGCATGGACCATGGACATCAACACTCTCTGTGGTGGCAGCACAGATCACAGATACCAACATGGCTTCTGTTGACAGCACAGACCGTGGAGGTCTTTTGAGGAGGATAATCTATGAAACAAACCGGTCTTTATCTCAGATAGCTTGTTGCTGCTCACAGTCAGGGTGACTGTGCAGTTGGGCAGCTTGTTAGGGGTAGGACCTGGGCAAGCTCCAGATGCTGTGCACTACCCTGTCCTCGGCACTGGCTGCCCGGCCCTGGGCACAACCACCATGCTTACAACCCATGGGCAGTGCCTCTGCTCTGTGCTCTCCTTCCTCCAACAGAGTAAGCAGCAGCAGTGGTAGTTCCAAACTACCAAGGGGCAAAGTGGGCCCAGGAGTGGCCTGAGCCTCCCAGTGGCCAAAGGACTGGCTTTACTCAGCAACAATATGTTCCTTTGTCTGCCACAGCCAGGTTCCCATACCTGTCACTGTCACAGAGTCCATGTCTTCATCTCTTAAAAAAAGATTTATTTAATTTTACTTTATGTGTGGGGGTAGTTTTCTTACACCATGTATATCTATACACCACGTTAGAGCCTGGTGCCCAAGGAAAGCAGAAAAGAGTGCCAGATCTCATGACGCTGGAGTTTCAGGGACGTGTCAGCCACTATTTGGGTCTTGGGAACCAAACCTATGTCCTTCACAAGAGCAGCCAGTGTACTTAACCACTGAGCCATCTCTCGAGCCCTTGTCTATGTCTTGTTTTAGATAGTATATTGCTTGCTCTTGTTATATTATTTAATATGATGAGCACTGTCTTTCATTTAAGAGAACTGAAACATTTATATTTAATGGGAATATTGATATAATGACATCTAACCTGCCACTTCATATGTACCCCCTTTTATTTTTAGTTTCTATATTATTTGTTCCTGGTGTTTTGTTTTGTTTTGTTTTGTTTTGTTTTGTTTTGTTAGATGACTTGGACAATTTCTGTTGTCTTAGTTTTCATTGGTTGTCTTTTCAAAACTGAGGGTTTCTTTAGGGCTTTTAATGTATGTCTTGGATTTCCCAACTGATATTAGTCAACATTTCCTGTAGTGTCACAGGCTAACCAATCTGTTTCCATTTTTCTCTTCCTAGCTTTTTGTCTCTAGCCAGTTCTATTATTGTTTTGGTTGGTGGAGATTCTCACAAATGAAATTTGGCCATACTCACCCTCCCCCCAACTCTTCCTGGATCCACTTCTTTCCTTATTCACCCCACCCTGCATCCTCTTGATTTAGTTTGTCTTGCCCAAATATTCTGGGATGTGTGGTCTTCCACCAGAGTGCGGTTGCCTTGCGAGGGCCTACACTAGCAGAGAAAAGTGTCACTCCCTCTCCCAGCAGCTGACAGTTGCCAACAGCTCCATGCTTAGGAGTGGGACTGGACGGCCCTGCCCCTCTCCACTCCGGGACTTGGCCTGGGCACATGCTGTTGTAACCACTGTGAGTTGGGATGTGCAGCTCCCTGCTATGTCTAGAAGATAAAGTTCCCTTGTACTCATCTGCTGCCACTGGCTCTTACACTCTTTCTGCCTTCTCTTCAGCCGGGATCCCTGAGTTTTGAGTGTGACATATGTATGGCCTTTAGGGCCAAGCATTTTGCATTTCTACCTGTGATGTTTTAATTACTTAATTCTTTGATAATTTCATTGCATGCATATGATACATGCTTTTATGCTATCCTTTAAAAGAATTTTCCTTCTGCCTCTGTCTATCTGTATTCTCCTCCCTCCAATCCTCACGCATGTGACTTTTGTTATGCAACACAGTGAGTTGAAGCAGGCTTACTTCTGTCCTTCTGAGTTAACGCAGCCAGGCCAAGCATGAACTCACAGCAGTTGTGTGTGCTTGTCCTGAGCCTGCATGAGACTGGCTTTGTCAACAATCTGAACACACATTACATTGTTGCTATTCTTGCTTGAAATAATCATCCTTTTAAAGATGTGTGGAGGTCAGAGGACAACACATGGCAGTGGGTTCTCTGTACCATGTGGGTCCCAGGGATTGGACAAAGATTGTCAGCTTTAGCAGCAAGTGCTTTTACCACTGAGCCCTTTAATTAACCCTCCAGGATGTCTTAACATAAGATATAAATACCCTTTATGTTTGTTATTTCTCTTACTTTTTGTTGTTTTCATGCATAACCAAATTTGTCTGTTATTTATCAGACAATCTTTTCCTTCCATCTTTTTTTCTGAATGTTCTGCTGCTGACAGATCTCTTCAGCTTTTGCACGTCTGGAAAGTCTCATTTTTGCCTTCACTTTGGAAGTTGACTTCCTCTGGAACAATAATTGTGGAGTGTTGTGCTTTCAGATACTGGGGCACTGTCCTCTGGCGTGTGTTATTTCTGGTGAGAATTCGGTGGTCCTCTTACATTTATTCTGCTGTCTGTACTGAGTCTCTCCTATCTCCCCTTGATGCCTGCCTTTAGCTAAATGTCTCTTTATCATCGGTTTGGGGGCAATTTTGTTATGATGTACCTTGCTTTCATTTCTTCATATTTCTAGCATTTGGGAACTTCTTGTACCTGTGAATTTATAGTTTTCACCAAATTTGGAGACATTTCAACTGTGATTTCTTCAAATATTTCTGTCCTCACCTATTTCTTATTTGGGGACTCTAAAGACGTGTCACGAGAGCATGGCGGTGTGTCCTTCTGCTCACTAGTGCTCACTAGTGTTTCCTCTGCTCACCAGTCCCTCTCCTCACATGCTTCCCTTGTTCTGTTAGTTGGTCGCTTTGCCTGTGGATGCTCTTCTTATAATCCTGTCATACTCAGTATGATACTAATACTATGCCTTAGAAAACACCCGACTCTATGGGGCTGTCTGGAGAGACAGCTTACTGGGTAAGAATGCACACAGTGCACTTGTGGTA
>OZ030011.1:13971430-14217047 GCA_964023405.1 Apodemus agrarius
AGGAGAGCTAACTGTGCCCTTACTGTGCCTGGGCTTCCCTCTAGCTACCTCTGCCTCGATCTCAAGTACACAGCTGGTGCAGCCCAGCCTCTGGAAGGACAAGCCAGCAAGTGGGGAATTGTCGTTTAGCTGACAGGGAGAGCAGAGTTGGGGGCTGGGATGCCCGTGAAGAGCTGGCGCTCTTGCTTGGGTGGGAACATCAGGAATGTAGGCCACGTCCTTTCCCGACAGTCTGGCCTTCTGTATGTTTCCCAGAAACTCGTTCTGTTTACATGGAGGGGCCCCTCCAGAGCAGGGGGCTACTCAGATCCTGTTTGCAGCCCTGACTCTCTTTCCGTCTGGCTCCTGGAACAGGCATCCTGGAGTGCTGAACGTATGGCCACGTGGCCAGCCCAGAGATCCAAGCAAAACCCTCTGCCTTCCCTGAAAGGCTACAGTGTATAACCTGGCCCCTGTGCTAGGGTTCCCACAGGGCCTCACACACTCCCCACCCAGCAGGCACAGACCCAGGCCCACTTAATGGCTGTTTCCACAGCTGGAGCCTGGGCTGTCCTTCAGAGGATCATGAGTAGATCTGCATGGAGGAGCTCCGCTGAGAAAGTCAGGAAGGGACAAGGGACCTTATACAATTCTTCTCTCCCACCTCGTAAAACGAAGCAACAGAAGAGTGGGATGGGTGGGAAGAGGAGGAAGACGGTGGGGGAGGCAGAGAGACCAAGGTGACAGGGGACTGGCTGTTGAGACCAGACTGTCCTCTCACACTGTCCCTTAGCAGGAAAGGAAGGTTCCCAGGGACACCTCGGGGAGTGTAGCTAATGGGTGAACGCAGGGTACCTTGGTCTCCCTGGGGCTTCTGCCGAAAACTGGCAATGCCCTCCCTAAGTCCAGGAGCCTCGTAGGGATAGCTGTGAGCACGGCCTGACACAGACCTCTGAGCTTTCCTAAAACACTATACGTTTCCTTTGACATTTCCTTTCAATTGCACGGTTGAGTGTGTACTTTGGCAACGACAGAGTCGTGTCGCAATGTCTGTCTTCTCGCCACTGGGAAAAGAGTCCTGGGATCCCGTGTGGGCAGGAAGAGCAGTAAGGGCACGAGGAGATAGGCCTAGCTCTCCTGGGAAGAAACGCCAGTCTTGCTAGGGCGTTCTTGTGACAGTGGGGTCCCTTTCGAGAGGTGATAGCTGCACAAATTCCCTACTGCCCTTCCTTGATGCCCCTTTCTTGGGACTCACTATGGTCTAGTTGGTGACAGAGATGACGGAGGCTCTTGAAATGAGGAAAAGGACTGTTGAATGGTTAGGATCCTTTGGTTTCTAAGCACTCCTTTTTGATCTTTAACTTTGGGCCTTTTCCAGGAGAGAATGCAGGCCTTCACCCTGTGGGGTTCAGCCTCTTCCAGATTGCTCAAGCATCAGTGCTGGGCTTCTGGCCCCCATTTTTTTTCTAAAGTTAATGGCCTCTCTTGGAGAATCTCAGGGGAAAGGCCCAGTTGGATCACCCAGAGCTGGAGGCTGGCGTCAAGTCTTGGAACCCATTAATCTCAACAGATGTGTCTGCAAAGGGGAACCTGTAAGATGATTCTTGCCTCCCTGGGACCCTCAAAAATCCAGGCTGTGGTCTCAGTACTATGTGGCGTCCAAAGCTATAGTGGTTTCTCCTGGGCTAAAGCTGGTCAGTAGAGGTTCGATTGTGAGGCTTCGGATGACATGGGACTTGAAAGCAACTGTGAATCCAGTGTGTTTTGTGTGTGTGTGTGTGTGTGTGTGTGTGTGTGCGCATGCAAGTCTACATACATGTATGTGCTGAGAATGAAGATAGCTTGTTGTTTGTGGGATGGTATCTGGCATGGGCTAGTACCTCAGCAGTACTAAGAACCCTAGTATTCCCCCCCCCATCAACACCCCCCCCCCCAATCACAGCCAAGACCTCAGGTCTGCTTAAACAGGAAGGGAGGCTCAGGCTTCCTTGTTCTGACTGCCCATCCCCCACCACTGGCCGCCAGCAGGGATTTCCTGGGCTTAGGATCAGCCCATTCACTAGGAACCAAGAACCTTGGGGGAGGGTTAACCGGTCATCAAGATGCCATTTCTCATGAAAGGGAGTTTTTTTTGTGTGTGTGTGTGTGGGGGGGAGGGGTGTGAAGGCCTCTGGTCTCTGGAGGGGGGGGAGGGGAAGGCCCCTGGCTGGTTACACTTAAGCTTCTCTAAATAAAGATGGACAAAGTTGCCTACGATAGTAGATAACCTGTTGTCTGAGTACAAACACCCGTGTAATCACAAACCAGAACGAATTGTGGTGAATCACAGGAAACTGTCACAAAAAGCTGCACTGGGACAGATTAAAACTAGAAAGCCAAGGGGACAGACTCTCCACTGTGGCTAGTTACAACACCACGGAATTAGGTTGCGGCAAACCGCGGGCAACTGGCAGACCTCAGGTAATTGACAACCTCAAGCCGACCGCGGTAATTGGCAACCGTAGGCAGCTGACAGCGGCAGTAAATGGCATGTAGGCGACTGGCAAACCCCAACATAGCAAAAGAAGTCACTTCGCACAGACTCACTGTCCTTAGCCGTTTTCCATTGGAGCCCTGTGACCAGAACATGGCCATGGCTTGCAAGCTACTCGGGGAAAATTAGTAGTCTTGGGGGTGAAACTGTAGTCATCAAACTTCCCTGTAACCCTCAAACCTACCATCTTTGATTCCAGGCCTTAAAGATGACCACAGGACGTCAACTATAGCGGTTGTAAGGAACTGAAGGCTCGGCCAGATGAGACACATTTGCAAAACAAGTAAGTTCAGGCGTTGGGGAGTGGGGCTTTCTGATCCCTATTGCTTAGGGGCTTCTCCAATCCTAGTATAATTTTCTGCCCTGGTTTAAGGAAAAGTCAGAATGGTCACCCTAACCCAGCCTGCCGATCAGAGGTTTCCATTAACCAAATGGGAACTGTTGCCTTTGTTTTCTGAATTATACCTCAAAGCCAGGTTAGGACCTATGTTTTCAGCCCTCAAGCTTTATATAACACCAACTAGTTTCTTTCATTCACCATGTGGGCCAGGTCCACAAAACTACCCCAGAGAGTTGGGGTTGCAGGCAGGCTCTCTGGAGAACCAGGCATTCCAGGGCTGGGGAGTAGGGCCACTTGCATTTGAATGAAAGCCTGTAGCAATCCAACCGCAGCTTCTTAGCATATATTCAAGAGTATTCCGTATTCCCGTAGTGTTTTGTCACCTGGATAAATAACAATGAGCGGGCCTGAGCTTCTCTGAGACCCAAAGAATCGAAAAACTTTGTGAGCTGTGGTCAGAAAAGTGCTTCTAGACTAGGGTGAGCCAGGATTCCAAGAGTTGTGGTCAACACAAGCATCTCTGTGTACCACGAAAGAATCTGGCACACTGCAGACACCACACCACAAGGAACTGGTAAACCACGGACATCCACACTTCACTGTGGGCAACTTGGAAAGCTCGCTCAGCTCTGAGGCATAGGTTTGCTCTTTGTCTTAGCCATAACTAATATCCTGAAAGGAAGTTCCACATTTCAAACCCCAAACTCAATTTCTTGCATCGCAGGACTGAGCAGAGTAGAATTGGCAGGGCGGCTCTTTCCCAGAATCCACTGGGCCTGTTTGGGGGGCAGCTTTTTGTTAACCACTGAGCTCGGATCTATTTGCAAAACAATAAGGGATGAGTCTCCGCTAGGATCCCCAGAGCTATTCAGCCTTCCTTTTCTTAAAGAAACAGGGCGTCTCCCGCAGGCTTCCAGGAGGTGTTTGAAATTGGAATTGACCAAGGACAACCTGGGGAGGAGACATTGATATTATTCTTACCCTAAGCCCAGTGAGGAATGCTCGGAGAGACAGTGGGGGAAGCCACTGTTCAAAGAAGCAATTTTGTAGACCTGAAGCCTCCACACTCTAGGATTAGCGATTTCCACATAGTCAACAGAATGGCTACAGCAGGGAGGAAGGAGCTCAGAGACCGTTGCTGTATGTGCACGCAGGATCACGATGCCTTACCAAGGGCTGCCAGAGACTGTGGCCGAAGGAAATCAGCTCACAAGCTGCCATTTAGAATTTGAGACGTGAAAGTCCTCTTTATTTCCTAGCTAACCTGAGCTCCGTGCTATTGGAGGTCCTGGGGGGCCTCTGCAAGTGCCAGATTCCATCAGGAATTCCAAAGCTCAATTCTATAGTCTGTACGGTTACAGCACTGGAGGGAAGAAGCTCTTACTCGTGCGAGCGTGTTCCCAATCTGTGAAAATGCTTAGGCATTTCCCAGTGCTAGACGCTCTCCATTGACAAAATAATCCAGCCCTTACCTCACCACAGAAGTTAAGGAAAAGAAGAAAACAGCCTAACATAGCTGTCGCGGCCCTAGTTCGCAGCGAACCGCGCGGTAGTTTGCGGGGAAGCGCGGTACTAGTTCGCGGCGATCCGCGGCATGAATTCGCGGTGAAACGCGGCACAAGTTCGCGGGTGATCGTGGTGCTCGCGGGCAGATCCACGGCACTTGTCCACTGTGACCCGTAGCAGCAGTCCATAGCAAACAGCAGCACTTGTGCAGTCAGCCTGTGTCCTAGCCTACCGTGGACTGCAGCATGGGTCCACAGCACAGCTAGAGATCTCTAACACCCCTCCGTATCGGTTCACAGTTCTTCCTAACACCACCACCATGATGGACCATAGTACGTACTATAAAATGGCTGTGTCGGGCACCATGGTACAGACATACCTCTGCACACATACGGGCTGCACAGGACTCACATACAGTGAGTCGCGGTGGGTACAAGAGGCATTGTGCTTGGCATACGATATTCCATGGCACAACCACACAGGATAGTACAGAGAAGGACTGTTGACTTGAAGCAAAGTACACAGTGTAACACTGCCCTGACACAAAGTACTACAGCACAAATACAAGATACATCATACATCATGGCACAGACACAAGGTCCACAGTGTGTGAAAACTATCCTATACGGTAGGTACACCACCTATTTGTGCCGAGAGGCACCAGCCCTATACCGAAGTAAACCCACGTATCTATGCCAAGAGACACCAGGGCTGTATCATACTATATCTTGAATTTGTGTCTCAGGGCACTATTTTATGTTGTATAACCACGCATTTTTGCCGTGAGGCGCTTGGCTTATACCGTCATATACCGCGTAGCTTTGCCGCCAAGCCATATAACCGCGTAGCTGTGCCGCGTCGCGCTAGGCTACTACCGTAACGCGCCTGGCTTATACCGTAGTATACCGCGTAGCTGTGCCATACGGTACTTGGCCTATACCGTAGTATACCATGTACTTGTGCTGAAGGCATCTGACTTATGTTGCAGTACATCCATGTGTCTGTGCCATAAGACACCAGGCCTATCGCGAGGTACACCGCGTATTGGTGCCGCGATGCACCCGGCTTGTACCGTACATAGTATACGACGTGTTGGTGTTGCGAGACACCTGGTCTACCCTATACTACGGAACATCCACGTACCTTCGCCACAAGAAATCAGGCCTATACTATAGTATACCATGTATCTGTGGTGCATAGCATTTGTCTTATACTGTAGTATAATCGTATTTTTCTGCGAGGTATCTGACTTATACCGTAGTACAAAACACCAGGCCTGTACCTTAATATACCATGTATATGTGCCACAAGCCGCTTGGTCTATACCGTAATATACCATGTATTGTTGCTGTGAGGCACTTGGACTATACCATAGTATACCTTGTATTTGTACTGTGAAGCGCCTACCCTATACCGTAGTGGCCCACATAAGAACTTTGTTCCATGATACATCCAGTTCCTTCGTGAAGGTTTGCTATGCCATATGTCATATATGTCATAGTGAACTACTTGAATATGTGCCATGGTAAATGTGAACTGTCTATGCTGTGGATCTTTCAGCCCGCGTCACGTTGGCCATGCCTGTGCCACGAAGCCCTGATCCTGTGCCGTGGAGCTTTGTGCGAGTGACGTGATCATGATAAAGCTCCTGCTCGGTGCTGTGAAGCACCAGGCCAAGATTGTAGCGTACCATTTAGCTCGGCCACCGCACATCCGGTACCGGGCCGTAACAGACCATGTATACGTGCCATAGAAAAACTCAAACTTGTACCGTGATGCACTCACTGTACCTAGACCGTGTACTAGGTCTGTGCTGTGGTGACTTGTGCATTATGTATCTGCGCCATGAGGCACTGATTTTGTGCCATCGCGTACTGCACTTTGAGGCCCAGATCGATGGTATACTATGGTGAAGGCCTGCTACCTCGTAGCACTTTCCAGCGTAGAAGGTTGGTCTGCTGTCACCCAGAGGTACACGTAGGACAGGATACATCGGGGCATGAGTTCAAGTGTACCTTGGCACAACTCCGTGGTACTTTATAGCTCCGGCCTAGTGCACTATGGCCGAGATGGACCACCACGGCCCAACTACATGGCATGGTACGGTAAAGGAGTGATGCATCACAAGACCTCCGCAGCACAGGTCC
Source organism: Apodemus agrarius (assembly GCA_964023405.1). NCBI lineage: Eukaryota > Metazoa > Chordata > Mammalia > Rodentia > Muridae > Apodemus > Apodemus agrarius. The sequence goes on from OZ030011.1 coordinate 13,977,936, forward strand.
GCCCTGTACCGCAGTGAGGGCCCCCAGGGATCCTTAGTACAGCCGGGTTGACTCATCTCTCAGAGGCCTCCTGACAGCTTGAAATTGCTGACGTGGGTTTCAATGCATCTCATTCTCACTGCCGCTAGGCAACCGTCCCCACACACGTTTGTCAAACCTCCCTGCTGTTTGCTCAAAGGTGAATAAATAATCCAGCAGCACCGAGTGGTCTTAAGGTGGCCCCATAGGTCCCGAGCAAGCCCCCCCAACCCCAAACCTGATTTTTCTAACCTTTGTGCTTCTGGGCAAAGGACATATGTATCCTAAGCATTTCTACACCCCCACCTGCCTCTCAACCTCACCTTCCTCAGACACACCCAAGCAAGCCAAGGCAGTGGGTGGGAGCTTGAATTTTGATTGTCTGATGTTCCTTTGTAGAGCGGGGGCGCCTTTATCTTTTCAAAGGAATGAAAGCGAGGAACAGCAGCTCCTCCCAAACACAACCTTCCCGGAGAGTTTGCTGGCCAGCCCTTCCCCCCCCTTCAACCAGTACTACCCTTGCCTTGGGATTTAGGGAAGCTTACAAGTCACACGAACTCCCTAGCTGGGCAAACTCTGCCCTGGGGAGTGGACGAAGCCTTCATTCTAAGTCTTTGAGAACTGGGCTCTTGAGGGACTTCAGGTCTAGGTGATGGCTGGTCGTTGGTTTAACTGTTGTCTCAGGGTTCTAACATCATTTATCCCATTGAAAGTCTTGGGTTGTTTTTTTTTTTTTCTCTACTCTTTATTATGGTTTAAACCTAGGATTTTTGCTTCTGTGTTCAGTAGGTGCTCTACCATTGCACACACCCTAGCCTTCTGTCATTGGATCTTAACCTAAGTTCTGAGAGAGAGTTTTTAGTCTTTAATACTGGAGATGCCTGAACCAGGACAGTCAGGGCTTCTTGACCGTCTTTTGTTGTTGTTGTTGTTGTTGTTGTTTGTTTGTTTGTTTGTTTTTCTTTTTTTTTTCAAGACAGGGTTTCTCTGTATAGCCCTGGCTATCCAGGAACTTACTCTGTCGACCAGGCTGGCCTTGAACTCAGAAATCTGTCTGCCTCTGCCTCCCAAGTGCTGAGATTAAAGGTGTGCACCACCACTACCCAGCCCACCTTAACCCTCTTTTTTTTTTTTTTTTTTTTTTTTGGCCAGTTTTCATATTGATTTACAGGAAGTGTGACTACCCCTATCCTCTGTGCTATTAAGAAAGCAAAGTTGTGCGGTGAGGGTAGGGGTCAGATCCCCTCAACACAGATTCTACAGATGAAACTAGAAAGGGTGATGGGGGAGCATCTGAAGAAAGACAGACACTGAGCTCGGAGCTGGAGGGACAAACAGCCCTGAGAGTCTGGCGCAGGGGCTTGTCAGGTACCAAGAATCCTACTCTAGAAGTTAATCCTTTACAATGGCAATGTTTAGGCTCAAGATGGCCAGGATGCAAGCAGGATCTCCTCTGGAGGACTGCCGAAATCCTGGGACATGCTGAATACCAGCTGCTAGCATCTGGTGTGTGACAGGTCGAGGGAACCAGGAAACTAACTCCCTGTGGACAACTGAGACAGAGAAAGCTGGTGGCAGAAGGGTGTGTGTTTCCCAGTCAGAAAGATCCGGAATGCCTCCCTAATGTTCGCTGGAGCCTGTCTCTCTTAATTCTCCCAATAGCCCATTCTGGAAACTGTCACAAAATTATAAACTTTAAGATAATTTTTGGCCTTTGTTTAGCTGGGTTGGTGGGCGGGGGGGAGGGGGGAGACCACAAAAACAAATGAGAAGAGAGTAGAAACTAAAAAGCCAAAGGAGCCAATGGTATGTGACCAAGGAAGGCCTCCTTGGTCCTCCCCACCCCACCCCGCTCCCCCATTCCCCACCCCCAAGCCCCGCTCTCCAGTGTGTGCTGTGGGGGGTGGGGTGGGCAGGGGTGGAAAGCCTATTGTGGAGGAAGGATCTTATGGGACACATTATCACCCCAAGAGGGTGTGTTTTCTCTTCCGGTGGGTGGAGGGTTGGTTTGTTTGTTTGTTTGTTTGCCTGGTAGGGAAACCAAAGAGGCGGCTGACGGAGTCACCTTTTGTGTTGGGAAACCAACCGGCTACCCGAAAGGGCTCCTCAGTAGCTCAGAGAGCCTGGAGAGAAAGCTGAAGCCAAGAGGGGGCTCTCCTAGAATTTCATTATCTGAAAACACGGAATCTGTTCACACACAGATTCTTGGTCCCTTGGCCACCCGGACACTACCCTTTCTTGAAATGCAGGGATGGGCCCCCTTCAGGGTCTGGAACCGCCGCCGCGAGGAAGTTCCCCAAAGCAAGGGCTGTGCCTCACAAATTCCTAGGGGCCAGTCATGCATATTTCCTTTCAGTCCAGCAGGAAATCAAAGTGCAGGTGCTAAGAGAAAAACCAAACCACTGTGCTGAACAAAGATACCTCTGGCTCAGTCGCTGACTCTCAGCAGTTTTCCCTTCAAGACCACATGTTAGGGATTGGGCCAAGTGGTGGTGGGGGAGGTGGGTGGGAGGGGTTGGGAGGAAGGAGGGGGAGGCGGGGGCGGGGGTGATGGGAAGATGGGGGCATTGTCATGTTCTTCCTTCTCAGCTTCTTTTTTCTCTCCCCAGATGTAGCCCCGCCCCATCCTCATGGCTCCAGGAAGTCCATTAATGAAATGCTGGCAAAATGGATGCTTCCTGAACTCCTAAGAGCACAGAACGCACAGGTTTTACCTAACAAGGAGAACCTGGAAGCCATTTATCCCAAGCCCTAGGTAGGCTACAGAGCTTTCTGTGAGTGTCTGGAACAAAGCTGGCCCGGACAGAGAGGTAGCTGGTACCAGAATAAGAGCCAGAGATAATCCAGAACTATTCAGGCACGTTTAAATTTACAAGGGAAGTGAGTGGAAGGTGTTTACTATTAACCCACTTGCTTAGCCAGCAGCCCTCACGGGGGAGAAGATACCAGGCCTCGCCCTCCCTCCTCAGCACAACCCGTATGCACCTGTGTACTTTTCTCTCCACGTGGCAGGACAAGAAGACACCCTGTGCCCCAGGATAGAAGCGGAGGCCTAGGACATGTTTGGAAGACTCACCGTCCTCTGGGCGTGGCAGTTCCCATCAGCACGTGGGAGGCAGTGGTGGAGGACTGACTTCATGTCCACCTTGGATGACATCACAAACTGTGAGTCTTGAAGCCAGGCAGTAGTGCCTGTTAGTCTGATTCTTTGTCTTTAGAGTGACCTTTGATTCTTGTCAGAGTTCTTTTTCATACACACTTTAGAATCCACTTAGAGTGAGTTTACCGATTTCCATACTCAAAAAAAATCCTCCCTGAATTTTTATTGAAATTATGTGACTTGTAATTTTTTTTTTTTGCTTGTTTGTTTGTTTGTTTGCCTTTGCTTTGAGGGAGGGTCTTGCTTTGTAGTCCAGGCTGGCCTCCAACTCGCCTCTCAGCCTTCACACCCACTCAACAAAGATGCTTCAACAAGAAACCCAACAAGCCATGCCGCTCCTCTTATTCTCATTGGTGTGATTGTGTGTGCATGTGCATGTGTGTGTGTGTGTGTGTGTGTGTGTGTGTGTGTGTGTTCTGGAAACTGAACCTGGGTCCTCTGGAAGAGCAGCCAGTGCACTTAACTGAAGAGCCACCTCTTCAGCCCCCGATTTATTCCCCCACTCTTTTTTGTTTTTAATTAGATATATTTTATTGTACATGCGTGATCGGTTTTTTGTTTGTTTGTTTGTTTTTTGCCTCTGTATGTGAGTATAGCACACGCATGTTTCATGCCTGCAGAGGTCAGGGGGCATCAGAAGGCACCAGATCCAGTTCCAATTCCTTGGAACCGGAGTCATAAATACTTACGAAGCACTGTGTAGCTGATAGCAAGGGAACCTGGGTCATTTGTAAGAGCAGCCGGTGCTCCCCAGCTGTTGAACCATCTCTCTAGGCTCCTCTCTGCTTGCGCCCATCCTCATCTTCTCTCCACAAGGCTTTCTAGTTACTCTGTGTTAACTTTTGACAAGTGTTTCCCTTGCTGTTTTATGTTTTTCATATTCCTATAGGTGGTACTTTTGTTGTTTGTTTGTGGGTTTTTTTGTTTTTTTGTGTGTGTTTTTGTTTTTTGTTTTGTTTTTTGTTTGTTTGGTTTGGTTTTTCGAGACAGGGTTTCTCTGTGTAGCCCTGGCTCTCCTGGAACTCTGCAGACCAAGCTGGCCTCGAACTCAGAAATCTGCCTGCCTCTGCACACAGCCACCACTGCCCTGATATAGGTGGTATTTTTAATTGAACTTCTTTCTTTACTTTCTGGTTATTTGTAACAAATGCATAGAAGTACAATTGGTGTTCAGTTTTGCTAAACCCATTTGTGGGATCTCCATAGCTTTGTTCTATTAGCTTTTCATCGACTTTAGACAAGAAGGAGGTGGGCACAGAGTTTGTAATTATCCCTACTGTGCTTCTAACATCTGGAGATAAATAATAAGCCACTGTTCTCATTGCTAATATCAGTAAAGCTTCCTCTTGCTCCTCCTTCTCCCCAGTCTCCTTGCCTGCAGACTTATCGTTCAATTAGTGGATGTATTTCCTGTGGTATGGGGACCGAGTGCTGAACCTCTCTGGCTTACAGCCTGCAACAAAGCTACACTCAGCTCTGTTTGCACATTTGATTTTGAGACAAAGTCTCACTAAGTTACTCAGGCAGGCCCTGAATTTACTCTGTCGTCCAGGCAGGCCTTGAACTTTCGATCCCCTCGGCCTTAGCCTCCGGAACAGCTAGGATCACAGGCCTAACCGCCAGGCCCAACCTGACACCTTATCGATCTTTTACACTATCAGCTTTGGGTTTCATTGATTTTTCTCTGTCACGTTTGTTTTATGATTTGTGGCTTTCTGTTTTGATCTTGGCTGTTTCCTCTTTTCTGCTGACTTTGAGTTACATCTGTTGGCCTTTACCTAGCTTATCAGTTTGGAGGTGAGGGACAGGGGACCTAAACTAAACATTTGACTCTGCCCGCTCCAGAGGTGGACAGAGTCCTCGAATTCCAGTATGTTAAATTTTATATGATATGCTATTTATTTATTTATAGTACACAACACTTTCTGGCTGGCGTGATGGTGCATGCCTGTAATGCTAGCAATAGGGAGGATGAGGCAGGAGGTTTGCCACAACTTTAAAGTTAGCCAGGCCTATATAGACAAACACTCTGAAAAAAAAAAAAAAAAAAGGAAAAAAATCCTTTCTACCTACCCCTTTTATTTCTCCTTCCTGTTGTTTGGGGCTAGGGTTGTTCAGAAACTGCCTATGACTTGTGTCTTTTTAAACACAGCACTTGTCTTGCTGCCCAGACTATGGTCTATCTTTATAAATGTTGTGTGTGCATTTGAAAGAACTCTCTGGGGTCCTGGCGGAGTGTTCCATACATGTCAGCCATGTCCGGTTGGCGGCTGGGCCAGTGGTCCAAGCCCTACATAACCTTGCCGGCGCTCTGCCTACTCGCTCCATCAAGTATTGGGAAAAAAGATGTAGAAATGCCCACCTAGCGTGGCAGAGCCCTCTCTTTCTCTGTGTAGTTCTTTGTGTAACTGGAAGCTGTGCAGGGTCATTGTGCCCAATGGATTAATGACCCCGTTATCATCACAAAATGAACCTTTTTAGCACCAGTATTGGGCTTCTCTCTGAAGCCCACTGGTCTGGCATTAATGTGGCCTTTATTTGCCGGGGCCAGAGATGCAACCTAGCACCCGGCTTCTTGTCTGGCAAGCATGCTACTGCGGAGCCACACCCACAGTGCTCAACTCTCTTTTGGTCAGGGTAAGCCCCTCACTCTCGCCTCTTCTCCTCCTTTGTGCTTCCACACCCTTGCAGGCAGGCTTGTCTGCTAATGGGGGTGTTTGTCAAAGTATTGCAATGATTGATTTTAGTTACATTTAAGCCTATCTTCTACTTGGTTTCCTTTTCTCTACAAGCTCCCCTATCTCCTTTTTGTGTTCCATCTTCCAAGCTAATTGTTACTTTGTATGTACCAGTTTATCTCCCTCACTGGTTTGTTAACCACAATTCTTCACTTTGTTGCTTTGCTTGTTGCTTTATTTAAAAACTGTAGCTCACACAGGGTGCTTCCCACAGAGCTGGAGGGTCTCAACACAAGACACCTGGTCTCTGCTGCAGTCACAACTGTTACTTTCTGTGTGTTGTAAACTCTACACTACATCTCCAGTATTTTAAACTGCTAATTATCCTCTAATGAAATCTAAATATTGGGCTGGAGAGATGGTCCAGTGATTAATAGAGTTCATGAATATGACTCTCAGGACTCACATCGGGCAGCTCACAACTGTCTGTAGCTCCAACTCCAAGGGAACCCCACATGTCTGGCCTCCACAGGCGCCAGTACGCATGTGCATGTGCCTGCATACATATACATAATTAAAACTAATAAAATAATTCTTTGAGACAGACTGTCATTATGTAGCCCTAGAACTTGCTATGTATATACCAGGCTGGACACTTTAAGTCTGAGATCTGCATGATAGTGCATTGGATTGGGGTTAAAGCCATATACTACCCCACACAGTGTATGAAATATATTTTTTTTAAAAAAAAAGGAATTTAAAGAATTTTTTTCAAAAACAACCAAAAAAACCCCAGCCTTGAATATTTACTGACATAGCGTGATGTTTGGTGTTCTCGTTTGACGGGTTTACTTGACATTTCCTGAGCTGTGGGTACACCCTTTCAGTTCCAGGATGTCTGTAAAGGGTTTTATTGCACCTTTGTTCTTGGGAGTTATTTTCAGAGAGGGTGGGATTTGAGAGTGACAGCTCTTTCCTTAAGGACACTTCAAAGATGCTCCTGCCTCCTCTTGTTTGTGTGTTGTTTCTAGCCAGAAATCTGCATTAATCCTTGGCTTTGTTCTCTAAACCCCTGCCTTTCCCCCTGGCTGCCATTAAGGCTTTCCCCTCCTTTCTATGGTTACTAGTTTAGACAGATTGTGGGGTGTCCAGGTGTCATTTTTTGCTCCCTTGGTCCTCACTTGGGGTTCACTGAGTTCTGGCTGTGGGTGAATCTGACTGTATATTGCTTATTATTTCTTAAAACCTCTTCTGAACCCAGCCATCACCCCTATAGTGAGAGAGATGCCCGCCCTCAACCAGACAACTCTCTGGGTGCCACTTTGGGTCTTTGATCCCCAGGCCCCCAGGTCGCCACTCCTCCATGCCCTTGTCTGATCTGCCCATGGTCTCCGGCAGTGTGCTGTTCACCTCAGCAGTTCTTGGAAGTTCAATTTGTTCCCTTCTTTTCCTAACCTCTCGCATGGCTGTGTATCTTGAAACTCTGAGATATAATTGCAATCACCCTTTCTAAGTCCTCTGCTGCTTATTCGAAAGTTGAGGAGTCCCAGGTCAGCTGTAATTAACCAGCCTCCCCATTGTGGGTGGCATTCTTAAACCTCTTTGAACAGTCTGGTAAACTTTTTAACTGGCTGCCAGACCTTGGAAATTTCACCCCGAGTGTGTGCTGCATATCTCTGCATTCCTGTAAATATTCTTGAGCTCCATTTCAGGGGTGCTGTCGAATTACCTGGGAATGGTTTCATCCTTTTGGGTCTGGTTTGTATCACATAAGAGGTGGGTTGGAAACACATTTAATCTCAAGCTAATTATTTCCCTCTGTCGGGGATAGAATTCACCTTCTGAGAATTCCATCCAGCACCCTGAGAGCGTGAGGCTTTCCAGACTGACTGGGGGGATAAGAGAGGTGATCCACAGCCCTAGTGAGGGAATGCTGGCCACTCGCCCTGTCTAATCTCTTTGGATGATTTAAACTGTGGTTGTTGTTTTGTGGAACTTGGGATAAAACCCAGGACCTGTAGCACATTAGGCAAGCATTTCTACTTCTGAGGGGCACTCACAGTACCTGACATTTTTCTCTTTACTGCACACACACACACACACACACACACACACACACACAATTCTGCTGGATGCCTGAGGGAAAGTCCTAAAGGCCACAGAGGTTTCCTTTCTTTATGGCCTTCTCACGGTGCGCTGTCCTGAGAGCTCTGGCACCCCGAATCTCTCCCTGCTCAATGCTGGCTTCTGAGCAAGGGCTGCCTCCAGAAGCTGTCTGAATTTTCCCTCCTGGAATCTCAGCCCCCGGGACAAAAGCTAGAGTAGTCACTCTTTTGTTTCCTGTCCTTCAGCCATGTTCATCTTAAACCACATTTTTATATATTCCCCAGTGTTCTTGTGGTGGTGGGGGGTGTGTTCTCGCACGTGTGCGTGTGCGTGTTGTGTGTGCGTGTGTGTTTTCTTACAGGCCTTTAGCCTCTCTCTCACTGATTAGGCAGGGCTGGCTAGCCAGTGAGCCTCAGGGATCCTCCTGTCTCTACTTGATAAACTCTGAGCGATTCCAAGTACTTACCACCGTGTCTAGCTTTTTGATATGGTTTCTGGGGAATTGAACTCAGTTCCCTCGTGCTCACTCAACCTGCACGTGATCAACAGGACTGTCTCCCCAGCCTACTTTTGTGATTTTACACGAGACTCAATCTGTTCTCTGCTATGCCAACTGTAAACATGGAAGTTCGGCAGTTATGTTTCCTGAGGTGACGGCCCGTATCCCCACAGCTTCAATTAGGCATGTTTAAATGTATGTCCTAGTCTGTCTGACAGGAGGGTACAGTTGTCGTTTGGGGAATCTCCTAGTGTTTATGTATAACAGATAGCCGCTTGCTTTCTCCAGGAAACCAAGAATATGTTCAGGCAAGCATGGGAGCTACACTCTCAGAGGGTCTCAGGGGTCCCAAGCACACAGGCTCCAGCTCAGTCAAACTATCAGGAAGCCAAAGCTCATGACAGAATGGACGGAAGTATCAGAAGCTGGTGGCGTTGGGGAAGACATGGCATTGAGACCGGTGCCCTTGGAGGTGGAGTCCGCAGGGTGGCACATGAAGGCTCCCACCACCTGTTATTTCTGTACAGCCAGGGCGGGGGCTCAGCTCCGGAGAGCAACCAGAGTTTCTTGCTGAAGGCCTCTTTGCTTTTCGAGCCACCTCTGGACCTGAAGCCCCCTCCTCTCTCCCCGCAGGGCCTTTGCCTGTGGGACAAGGTCAAGCCCGCCAACGGGCCAGCTCAGGGTCGAGGCAGGGCAAGCTGGGGCCTCTCATGACTGGACCGCCCCAGCCAAGGGGCTGCCAGGGTATCAGCTAATCCCTACAAGAGGCCGGTAAGAGTGGGGTTTGGGTCCCATTTTCCATATTAGGAGCCAGAAGTCCTGAGGTACTCAACTGGCGGAAGGGCCGACTCTAAGTCTTCCTGTTCTGTAGCCGTGAGTTGCCCCTTCACTCAGAAACTGCTGTTTCTTAAATTCCAGGACACCCAGACCCCAGACTCTTACCTTGGCCCATTGCCTAGATAGAAATAAGACACCAGAGAGCTCCCTGCCATGCTCAGGGCCTTCTCAAGTAGAACAAAGCTGCACATTCCCAAGCATCTGTGGCAGGTAATGATGGATTGAGAGGGTGTGGGACGAGGGTCTGTCCTAAGTAGGACATTCCGAGAGTCTGGCAGGAGACAGCTATGTCCTGATCTCTCACACATGCACGGGGCTAAAATTGGAGTTGAGGTTGTCTTGACTTTTTCCAACCATGGTTCACCCATCCTTGGCCTTACTTGGGAAGGGTGGACAGGTGGTCCCGGCCCCTGGGCCCATGTGCCAGAATTCCTGTGCTCTCAGCAGAAGCCCTAAAATAACCCAGGACAAGAGACTCGATGGCGCCGTACCCTGCCTCCCTGTGAGGAGCCACGGGGTTTCTGTGGACAGGCACAGGGGCTAATCCCTCCTGCTCCCCAAGCCTGTGGGGATCTGGGGAGCTGAGGCACCAGGCAGGCCTGGCCCTGGATTTCTACCCAACTACTTGTTGCCTGGGGGTTTAGGGCAATTCTCCTAAGCCCTGGGAGCCTCCCAGTCCTCGTTTGTTCATGTTCTTGCCCTTCCTTCTGTGGGGCCTGGAGACTCATCATTCTCCAAAGTGCCTTAATTAGTCCCTTTTCCCATTCCCAAAGCCCTACAACCCAGTCTTATTTCTTCCATGGACCCAGAACACCCAGAGTCGGTTATGCAAGGATTCATCCTGCACTCTGAAATGTGCAATTTACTTCAGCCTAAAGCCGCTGTCTGTCCTCTGTTGGTTTCAAATGTCCCCAGCTGACATACAGGAAGAGCAGTGTGGTTGCTGTTTGAGTTTCCTGGCAAAGAGATGATTTACCAGGTTCCAACTTGGGGCCCAGGGGCTAGGCAGGCAGGGCGTTCGCCTGGTGGGAAGCAGGCTGCGGCCCAAACTGATCACACTCAGGGGAACTGTGCGCCTGATTCTTATAAGAGTTGGTCAAGAATGCTCTCTGTCCTGGTTTTTGGCTGGAAAAACCGGGGCCCACCGGTAAGAAGTGACACATTTAGTCGCGCACAGCCAGCAGTGAACAGACCTGATGGCGATACCCAGTTCTGTCGCAATCTGGCATGCATGTTGGTATCTCTGCTATCATACACACACACCTAAAGCCGTAGAAACTTCTAATAAAGGTCTCTTATTCTCATTCTAAAGCCACCAACTTGTAGAAGTCAATCAAGAGCTTCCTGGCACGGTGTCCGGTGTCCTGGGTTGTTTTCAGGGTCAGGGATCTGTGTGTGTTGGGTATGTTGGCTCTGATGCCCTGCTGGCTCTCTGTAGCCATCTCAAGACCTTCGCCTGAACCTGGTGGGTGGGTAGGGGGGAATGACATCTTTTCCTTATAAGTCCAGCCCTTGGGACACGGGTGGCTTGGTGCCTTGCAGCTGTAGCCGTGGCTGACCTTCTATTTGGGGACTGTAACCTCTGTACCATTCTGAAAGGTCGTTCTGAAGTGGTGGTTCTACAGCAAGAGCCACCAAAGGACTGACCCTGTCTCCAAGGGCCTCAGCTCTGCCCTTTGGTGAGTTTCAGGACAAGAATGGTTATGTTGCAACTTCTTATGAACTCTGCCTGGACACTCATAGGTCCAGGGGCTTTGCATGACCCCCAAAGGAGGGCCTCCTTCCCTAGTTTGCAGAGAGCTACGGCTCCCAAGTGACAGGCTTAGCCAGGTTTGGGGAATCTAGGTTTGTGTGTGTGTCTAAAAACCAGAGCTGATCTCTCAGAGGGGTCACAAAGTCTCTCTCTCTCTGCAGATGAGGAAAAGAGGCCTGGGATCCCAGCACACACACCAAGAAGCAGGAGGTTTTCAACTCTGAGGTAAGTTGAGTCTATACAGTGTGTTGTAGGCTAGGCTGAGATACATACTGAGGCCCCCATCTTGGAACCCTACACAAGACCCTGGCTCCAGTCCAGAGAACTGCAGAACAGCAAACTAACACCATAAAAGGTCTGCCTTTCAGATTCCCCTTAGATACCTCCCTAACAGGTGGTCAAGGGCAGTGCCAACATGATGTGCCATGTTCCAGGCTATTTCCAGGCCCTGCTTCAGTTACAGGCATCTGAGTTTTCCAACAGGTGGCAGGACCACCCTATGTCCCCCCATCAAGTGGAACAGGCGCCGTGGAGAAGCGGGACAGAGGACGTGCAGGCTCATTCCGGCACAGGCTGGAATGTACATGGGTCCCCGGGTCTGGTTTCAGCTCTGCCTCTCCCCTCTACACTCCACAAGCAGCCATTGTGTTAACCATGGCCAGAACTAGCCTCTGCGGCCCTAACGGTTACACGTTTTCTTCCATTATCTGACCCAAACCCGCACAGGTGTTAGAAGGACAGGTTTCCGAAGTTTCTAGGCTGAGTTTAGGGGACAGCAGCCGCTGAGAAAGTCTCTTCTAAACTATGTAGACCTACAGAGTTCTCTAGAAGAGTGTCCTCCCCGACACTACAAGTACTTTGAGTTTTAAGACCAGGGGCTGCAGAGAAGGTAGTTAGGTATCTTCATAACTCACAGTATCTTCATCCGTCTGGGGACAGAAATGAGAACCTCTCCCGAGTGCAGACTGTTTGGTGACATGACCCTCCTTGAGGCCCTCAGTGGCCCTGCATTCTCTTGGCCTCCCCGCCACCTTCTCAAGCTCTCTCTGTTCATGAAGAGATAGCCAGGCTCTGGCTAATGCTCCTCAGGGGTGAGCAGAAAGGAACAACCACTCTAGGTGTCCCTTGGATGGCTTTAAAACCACCCCCAGGACATTGAAGGACCGATAGGAAGTGAGAATTGACAGTATACATCACAAACATGGAGTGAGGAGCCACACCCAGTCAGTGGCAGACCCTGAGACCTAGGCAAAAAGCAGGAGCAGCCAGGCGTGGTGGCGCACGCTTGTAATCCCAGCACTTGGGATGCAGAGGCAGGCGGATTTCTGAGTTCAAGGCCAGCCTGGTCTACAGAGTGAGTTCCAGGACAGCCAGGACTACATAGAGAAACCCTGTCTCAAAAAAACTTAAAAAAATAAAAATAAAAAAATAAAAAAAAGCAGGAGCAGGTCTACTAGATGTAGGAAGAGTTCTTTTCTCCAGTGGATGAGGATTGGCTGGGAACTGAAGGACTTACGTATACAGAAGCCTGGGTGGGAGAGAGCACTCTCAGACCCTTCCTTCTGCCTAGCATAGCTCTTCACACCAGGCCCAAGGGTATGCACTTAGATCCTGTCCCAGAAGTGCCATCTGTATGTGTAGGGAGAGTTTCAAAAGATCTTATCCTCCCATCAAGGGAGCTTGCCAAGATCTGTTTGTCCCCAGGTCAGGGAGCCTGAGGAAGCTCTGTATGAGGAGACAGCAATGTCTAGGTGACCTGCCTGGGCCTCTAGCCAGGTCGGGGCCCCACCTCCCCAGCCAGGCTACCCTGCCTGGGTTTCCCGGCCTTGAGCGTTGGAAGACTGTACAAAGATGGTATTCATGGTGAGGCCTCAAGTTCTCTTCAGGATGTAGCAGGGTTTAAATAAATATATAAAGAAGCTGGATGCTGGGGCCAGACCAGGCTTGTCCAGGGTGGTGGGTGCAGCTCATGGTAGGAGAGAGAAAACACAGCTTCCATGTGCATAGCCTCCTTAGCTCTGGGAAATCTCTTCCTCTTTGTCTGCTTGTAGAAGACGCCTATAGAACCTGACTCAGCAATGGGTGGGATTTCTCCAAAGCCAGACACTATCTGGAGGCTGGATAAGGGCTTTAAGCTTCCATGGCTACACTTGGCAGATTCTGGGATTTCTCTCTTCACTCATTTACAAAGGCGGCGCCTGGGGTTGGATATCCCACAGTGAACATCTAAGAAATGAGACACAGTGAACTTCAGAGCTGGCCCTGTGCTGGGCATCCGAGCAAGCAAGGAAACTGAGGCATAGAGCTAGCCCTGAAATTAGAAAGCGGAAATTCAAACCTCCCTCCCCCCAGGAGTATGTTCTCTGGGCCCCTGTGTGTGGGAGGGGGGTGCTGACCTTCAGTGTGCTTGTATTGCTGCACACACCACCCCCAGCCTGCGCAAACAGAGCAGGAAAGGCCTCTGCATGACCTTTGACTTTTGAAGAGATTCCTGTGTCTGGATGACCTTTGACTTCTGAAGGGAGCCACCAAGGCCAGGGGCCCGGTGACCTTCTGTTTGAAGCTCTGCTTCTGGTTCTGGAGTACGTTAGGGGCAGGAAGAGGGCAGAGGGGGCTGACCACACCAGCCAAGCATGTGGCTTTCCTCTGGCAGGCCTCGGGGACACTATGTCAAGGTCTGACAGTGACTGAAATATGTAACTTCTTCCCGTCCCTCGTAAGGAAGCCTGGTTCTCCAAAACAGGATCCTTTTAAAGAGGGGGGATATCGGAAAGATAGCAACGCAGGGAAACAAGCTCTTGCTGGGACGGTTAATTGAGGAAGTTAGACCCTCTTCTTGAGCCCCCACTGAGAAAGGAGGGCTTCTAGGAAGAAGTCCCACTTCCCGCTAAGCCTTGAGCTCTTGCAGTCTCTCAACTGGAAAAGGGGCTCTGGGGAAAGGCAACAAACTAACTGCCTATCGTCTGCTCCAGCTAGCTGATTGAGAAACGAGTTCGCAGCCATGCGGGGTAGGATCCTTTGACATAGATGGGGGGTGGGGGGCGTTCAACAAACCCTGGAATCCTCCCACCCTCCAAGCAAGGCGAAGCTCCCCCAAAAAGCAGCCCCTGAGGGCAGAGGAAAAGAGGCACATTCTCTCCCCCCCCCCCCACCGCAAGTTCCTATTTCCCCTATGCATTCTGCATCCCCTGTCGTTGTACAGCCTCTCCTGATTTAATAGATTTCTCCAGGTCATCCACGGTTATCAGAGTGTGGACTGTCGTAACTCTTTCGGAAGAGCACTTCCAATGCTCCTTTGCAACTCGCAGTGCATCCGGATAGAGCGCGTGGGTCAGTCTCTCTCCTCCCGGCCCCCCCCCCATTTGTAATTAGAATAACAAAAAAAAAATGTGGCGACCTCGTGGCCCATCATTAAAGAAATGGCTTGATGAGATGCTTCCATTTAAGGAATACTATTTACTACTTGGTTGACAGACAGAGTGAAGCCGGGTGGCACGCGCAGGCAGGGGAAGTCGGGAGCGTGTTGTGGGGAGCACAGACGAGTTGAAGGGACCGTCTGTGTCGGATGATCCCATCTGTTAAAAAAAGCGCGAGTGTGTACATATTTAGTTAAATGACTGGATATGCCTAAAAATATTTGGAAGGAGCCACAGCAACCAGTCAGCAGTGAATATTTTGGGGGAATCTACATTCGTCCCTATCTGAATCTGTTACAAGCTACTTCTGTCATGTAAAAATAAAGATTGGGCGAAATGGCTTTCCTTCACAGGCAGTCAGCGCCCCAAGGGAGCATTGGCATGCGCACCCTGCGGGCTCTGCCTATGCCTCTTTGAGCCGCATCTGGGTCTCTGCAGGGAGACCCCAGCACAGATCTGGTTTACCGGGTCTCAGCAGGCCGTGTCTGCTATCCTTTAGATTGGTTGTATCTTTAGCGCTTTGTTTCTTTGTGGACTTTGGTTGGATGTGGACAGTGGGACCAGAAACATCCGGAATCCATAGGTCATAATGGATCCCGTTATCTGTGCCTTATCTCTTCTTTAGCTCAGTCTGGTCTTGTTTTTCCCTCTGTGGCCACTCCTGAATGTCGCCCCCAAGCTTTGAGGAAATTGTCCCCGGCAGGTTTCATGACAGAGCTGGATGTGGGGACAGGAGGCTGTCTGGGTCTCCAGCATGGGTGAATGGTTTGGATCATAGGTTGCCAACATGACTCCATGACGTCTGGCCCAGGTGGTAGAGGACAGAAACATTCTCTGTGCCCCGTCTGGAACTCAGTAAAGTTCAGACTCTGAGGTGCTGCCCTCATAGACCTGGAACCCCTTGTTGGGAGAATATTCTATAATGAGAGACAACAAGAAAGGAAGGCTAATGGAAGACAATGGACTCTTGTCCTAAAAGTAGAGAAGGTAGGTTGAGGAAGGGACAGGGCCATCCACTGAGGAGCTATGGCCCCGTCACCAATCCCAGCCATGGGGACATCTCCTCCATTTTGTCTCTCCATCCCTGTCCCACACGGTGACACCATTGTCCATTATACTCAAGACATGTACAGTTTTCAAATGATAAAGCAAAAGAACAGACAAGAAACAGCCATCCCATGGTGGCCACCTGTACTTGAAGTCACCTGGAGAGGACACAGGGCCAAGGGGTTTTGCCAGGGCAACTGTGAAGGAAATAAAAGGTTCTGTGGCATAAACATGGAGCCGTCTCCACTATGCAAGTCCACATCAGAGCACTCACACCGAGCCTGGAGTTACTCCATGCACAGCCAGCCCAGCAAGATACACGCAGCCCTTCATAGGAGCAGGATGTACTGCTGACATGGCTGTGGGCGGTCATAGTCCGGTTTGGCTGAGTTTGGTTTATGAGCCTCTCAAGCTGCAGAAGGATGATACATTGTTGCGGATCCAAGAAGCTGTACTTAGTAGCTGCGGAGGTTCCCCATAGAGGTTTTTTGTTTTTTTGTTTTTGTTTTTGTTTTTTTTTTTTTGGAGACAGGGTTTCTCTGTGTAGCTTGGGCTGTCCTGGAACTCACTCTGTAGACCAGGCTGGCCTCGAACTCAGAAATCCGCCTGCCTCTACCTCCCAAGTGCTGGGATTACAGGCATGTGTGTGCCGCCACCACCACTGCCTGGCCCAGATAGAGCTTTGAAAGACAATTAGTTACTCCAGGGAGCCAACAAGAAATTAGGCAGACTGTACAAGTTTAGGGGGCCGCTGCTCTAGCTATTCAAGAGATGAGGGCCAGCTGGATCACCCTCTTTGGAGGGGCCAAAAGGACAGTGACAAAAGTAAACCCCACTTCAGGGCTTCGCAGGATGCTGGACACAGTAATGCTATATACCCACTTGATTGCTGAAGAGACCGAGATGCCACGAGGTTAGACCTCTCAGCCCTAGCCATAGAGCTAGCTATGACACAGGTGGCCTGGGGCCTGTATCTTTCCAGACTGCTGTCTGTCACCATGTCCAGATGCCACCCTGGGCCAGGATAGGAACTGCCTGAGACCTCCAGCAAGAATAGAGAAATCAAGTCAGCCCTAATTAAATCACACACAGAGTGTGGAGGATGGGGGCCTGTGCCACCTGCCTGCAGGCTTTATTGTACCCAGTTAATCCTGTCCAGGTGTCTTCTGGCGGCCCCTGATCAATTAGTCACTGCAACTGAAGCTGAGTGTGTAATTAATTATTCAATTTTGAGCTGTTCCAGCTTAATGCGGCTGAAGTGACATCATGTAGCCGGGGCGTGCTACAGGCAAGGGACAAAGGCAGGCAGGGCTGAACAAAAGCCCCCGTGCAGTGCACCTGACCTGTTCTGAGTCAGTACTAATCCTCCGGCCTCACAGAGCGAGCCCACTCACCTCACACTAGTGCCGAGCAGGTGTGTACACCCCCACATGAGCCTGCTGACCTCAGCCTGCACCGGGAGGCTGGGCCTCCGGGGTCAGTGACCCTCATTAATCAGTTTTCTGTCCCCACTCGGCTCTGAGCCCTGCTTCTTCCTCACCCCAAAGCCTGAATTTGTAGCTCTGAGGGACCCCCACAGAATTCTTCTATGGCCACTGCCTCTGCCCTACCACCAGGCACTGAGGGGAGGTGGGGGCCCTGGAAGCCCTAATGCAAGCTCTGAATCTGAGAGGGGCTGGGTAGAATCCCGGCAAAGCCTTCCCTGTATGGGGCCCACCTTGAGGGCAGTAAAGGGAATTAAAGCTGATTGTCCTTTCTTCCTCTGTGGCCTGAGGGAAATACCTCTTTCTTCCTAATTGGATCTCAGCACCAGCGTCTACCGCAATCAAGCCCTAGCATTCAATCTGACTACATGTCTCTGGGATCTGCAAGTCTCAGACTTCTTCCTCCTGCAAGTCGCACAGTTTGTGTGCACAAAGCCAGGTCCTAGTTCCCGTCTTATGGGCTTAGAATGGCCCTTGCATTTTTTTTTTTTTCAGCTACCGTCTTCTTCGGGACCCTGTGCTCTTTCCTCTTGCTTTGAAACAGGCAGCTCTCCCTCAGGGCCCCCTTCCCTCTCGAGAAGGGTCCCGAGTACATGTTTATAGGAGTCCCCAGCTCAGGGCAATGACCGTTCTCCCTGGCTGTGTTTTCTGGGTGCCCAGTTCTATGCTAAGCGATTAATGAACCCTCCAAAAATGTTTGCTGAATTCATGAAAAAAAGTAATGATTAAATCAGCCAAATTGAACTCATTATTTCCACACACACACACCCCCCTTCCTTTCGCCAATGACCCTGCATGTGGATAATGGTGTCATTACTGGCTCCTCAGCCTGCCCAGCTGCCGGGGGTATCTCCGCTCTCTTCTTGCCACACCGGCAACCAACGAGCTGTCTGGCTGACTCAAGACAGACCTGGTCCTGCACACTTCCCTGCCCCTCCTCACAAACTTGGTTTGAGGCTTATTGTCTCTTCCCAGTGTGTCTGTGCAGGTCCGTTCTGTGCTCTGTCTTCAAGATCACCCCTGCAGTCTATAGCCAAGGGGGTTCCTCACTGGCCTTTCTGATGCACCAACTGGACACAAAGTGTTCTTTCTGCTTTCAAACATCCATATGGCCAGAGTATAGAGGGGTGGGAGACAATTTGTCTGGTGTTCATGAGGCTCTGGGTTCCATCCTCAGTGACTCAGAAAGAATGAACAAATAAAACAAAATGTTCAGGTGATCTGAAAATTCAATTTCTGGGCATGCACTAGGGGGAAAAAAAAAGCCAGCAGGGCCTCTGACAGAAACTTGCTCATCCATATTCTTAGCACAGACTAACAATGGAGACGGCTAAGTGTCCCCAAATGGAGTCCACCCAATGTGGGCACAATGGAATGATGCCTGACTTCAAAAGAGCAGGACACAGGCCAGGCATGGCAGTGCACTCCTTTAATCCCAGACCTCAGAAGGCAGAGGCAGATCTCTGTGAGTTCATTTCAGAGAGAGAGAGAGAGAGAGAGAGAGAGAGAGAGAGAGAGAGAGAATAGGAAGGCAGGGCCATAGCGTGCAGCTACACGGGTGAGATGCTGGGCTGCTGTTCTGAATAAGATGAGGAAGGATAGATTCCATAACTCCACTCATACGATGAACACAGGGGAGGAAACACTCGGATGTGTGTGTGGGGGTGTGTGTGAGGGGTGGAGAGCACTGCATCATGGGAGAGGAGTTCTGACTGGCATGAATAGTGACAGTGGAAGCACAAAAAGTGTGCCTTGTGCCTCGACCGTAAGTGTGAGGTCGGAAAGGCTGGACTTAGGTGACGTCTGCAGATGTGCAGGTATGATGGCAGCTTTGTCCACAACAGACCAAATGACCAAATGTATGGCAGTTCCCACAAGAGTGTTAAGAGCTGACAAATCCCCACACTCGGGGTGTTTCTTCCCCACCCTCTGCCCCCCTCCTGTCTCTTCCTGTCCCTCTTTTCTTCTTCTTCTTTATTTCCTGGCAGTGAGACTAGAACCAGGAACAGATTCACGCCAGGCAAGCTCTCTATCACCAAGCCCCCCTCCCCCCCCCCCCAGCCTCTCTCTTCTGGTCTTAGATGTGTTCTCACCATGTGCTCTCCACCTGCTGTGTTCATAAAGGTCTGTGCTGCACGCCTCTGCAATCTGGATGTCGTGCGCCAAACATACAAGTCAAATGCACCACAGACAGCTTGGTGCAGGGACACTATGACCTGCTCACAGTGACCAAAGGACCTAATTCATGATGGACTTCCGAGAATGTGTTTTTGTCATTATGTGTCCCGTGAGTATACCTTAGCACAGCTTTTAAGTTCCCTCAAATTAAAAAAAAAAAAAAAAAAAAGAAAGAAAGAAAGAAAAAGAAAGCAAAATGTTCAAATGTGCGGGAGATCTTCGTTCCTAACTTCCCAGAGTCATCTGCCCTAGCACCTCTTCTGGTTGGGGCGCCCCATGCACCCCTGTAACCTCCACTCTGCCTTCACATGCTCCACTCTGGCTAACCTTGCCATCTCAGTCCAAGTCTCTGACCACACCATCAGGCCACACCCACTCTCTCCCCACAGCTCTGGTTATACCTGGCAACAAGAAACCGTGGGTAAACACTTGGTGAATTAATGAAGGAGGAATGAATGTGCAGCTTGTGTACATCCAGAACCTCCATGAAGTCTTCCTTGTTTCCAGCCCTGACAGCCCCAGTGCACCGACTCTCTAGAAGGAAGGAGGCTGAGTACCACAGAGAAGGAAGGTGTGGACCAGGTCCTTCGAGCAGCCCTGAGAACCGAAAAGGTACGCTCACTGTATGACAGCCCATCCATCAGCTGCTGTGTTTATGCCGTCAACTTAATTGGTTTCTGTGTGTGAGGGAGCTCCTTCATGGAAAAGGAGGAAGAAGAGAGAAGTCGGGGAGGCACAGGGGACCGGACCGTGCAGTCTAGCGGAGCTGAGGGGTCTAGTTCAGGATATGTGCAGGGAGGACTGTCCCAAGGGCACAGGCATGTCACCTGAATCACGAGAAGGCACCGGAAGGCCCTGAGACTTCGATGTGGCAGCCTTGTTGTTGGGAACAGCTTGGCCAGACTAGAGAGGCTACAGAGGGCAGAGCTTAGGAGGGAGGCCAGAGGGCTCCTAATGGGCCACATAGCCAGCACGTCCTCCACCAGTGGGTAGCACCACACAGGGATGAGTCTTCAGTCCTGGAGACTGAAGTCCACAAGTCCAGACTGGCAGGTGCCAAGATTGGGGGTAAAAGTTCCAAGATGCCAAAAGTGGCCAGACTGAAGCACCCTCTTAACTCTGAACCTTCCAGGGTCTCTCCCAAGGCCCATGTTCCAGAGGAAGGTATATTCAGATATAAAGTAGCTTCTTGACCTTCATTTTTGGTATTGTGAGGGTGGGCACCTTTCTTGGGACCCCTGAGCAGGGAGGGAGGGCAGCCGTTGACCAGATCTCCCTAGGAGACTCTGCGTAAAGATCTCCGACCGGCTGAAACCCAGAGAGCCCTCTTGAGTCAGCCATCATAGCCGTAGGCTGGCAGAGCTCCCTACAAGGTCATGTCTAATTGTCCTGTGGCCTAGCCGATTAGCACAGTTACCACCAGCTCAGGAAAGACTTCCTGAGCGCCAGGAATTAAGCTGAGACTTTGCAAGTTCATGCTTTTGCCTGTCCCAGTGAGCAACATGGATACCCGTGGGCAGCACTGGGCCTCATCCAAGCCGGGCTCAAAGGCTCTTATCTGTTGACTAATGTGGCCTCACTTAAAGACCAGTGTCCCCCTCAACCTAGTTCCTCATCGGGAAATCCCACTTGGGACCCCAGAACCCAATTTTCCCCCGAAGCAACTCCGGAGGGAGAAGCGGTGCCCAGCAGGGCAGGCTGCGCCCTGCGTAGGAGGGGGGGACACCAAACCCGTGGCTTTCTAAGAAAGGCTGTTGGCCAGCGCCTGAGGCAACGGCGTGCCCACATGGCCTGGCCACAACCGAGTCTGCCTGGGTGGATTCTCCAGGAATCACTGGGTCCAGGGGATGTGGTCAGAGATGGTAGAAGAACGGAAAAGGTTGCTCTCCACGCATTCTCTGAGTGAGGGCCGAGGATGGCGCATCCAGGAAGCACTGGGGACATCCATAGAGCTTGGAGAAAGGCAAGACCAGCTTTAAAAATAAAGCCAACCTTTTAATGCTAAAGCATGCTCAGCCTATACTATGATATAGAGAGACTAGCAACCGCCACACGCCTTTCCCTAGAACTGTGGCCATCAAGGCACAAGCCCATAGGCTAAATTGTAACTCCTGCTGAGTGTGGATCGGCCAGCCCCTCCTACCCTGGACACATACACCCAACATTTCTTTCTACCATGGATGTATTTTGGAGAATCTTTGCTTATGCCCTTGGAAAGCCCTCTGTTCAGATGAGGACCCCCCCCCAACTATGCACATGCGCATAAGACTCTCTGGAAAGTCCCTCTGTGTCTTTTGAGGTAGTCCTGGAACAGGTGACTTGAAGGTGCCCAAGAGCTACTTTAGGCACCGGGAGACAGACACACGCCACCTGACACTGTCAGAGCCCCAGCACCCCTTTGATGAATGTGCTGAGCTCTGAAATAGGCTTCAAAGCTGGGGCTATGTCAGGTTCCAAATCCAGGCTTCTGTGGCTATTAGATTTCATGATTTCTTCTGCAGCCTTGGTTACGGGTTAGCACGGATCTTCTCACCCCTTAATTATAGTCCTGGCATTCGAAAAACACACCAACACCTCTCCCTCCCTTGGCGTCATCCCTTCATTCCTCCGAACTCCCGAAAGCCATGCGGGTCAGAGTTAATCCCCTGTGCTGTTTATGACTATCCCTGTCCCCATGATCCCCAGCTGACCACAGACTTCCTGGCCCTTGCCACCACCTGCCTTACAAGGCAGTACTGTCCGCCAGAGATGCTACTTTGGGAAGAGTCAAGGGGACACAAATGTCAGGATCTTTTTTAAAGTGCTGAGCCAAGCCATTCCAAGGACCTGGAAAAACAGACGCTCTTCTGCGTCCACCACCACCACCCCCAGTCACACTTGGACAAACGCTGCCTTCCCCGGGGGGTGGGAGGTGGGGGAAGAGCTCATAGCTGCTCCTGCTGCATGCCAATAGAGCAAAAATGAAACATTTAGAAAATCTCCTCTCGACTGCAAATCTGATTTAGGTCTGACGCCTGTCAGCCAAATGAATTAAAATGGACAAATAATAGCTGCCAACTCCGGCTCGGCATCGAGAGGAAGGCAGGCCCTCCATGATGGAGACAGACAAGGCTCATTCCCTGGCTGTGAGCATCTACTGAGGACACTGCAGGAAAGCCGAAAGGAGCCTGTGTGTGTGTGTGTGTGTGTGTGTGTGTGTGTGTGTGTGTGTGAGACCACCGAGCTGTGGAGGCAAGGAAACATGAGGGGGGAAAAGGAAAAGCCCATTGTCGCAGACCCGACAGCTGCATCTGAGGGATATGAGCCGAAGGAGGAAGGGGAAGGGGAGGTGCCTTGGAGCCGCTTTGCTCTGGGCTGCAGGGACACGGGAGGAACGAGGCAGATCTCCATGACCCTGGCCTAGTGCTACCCTTTACCTGTGCTTCACATGGCCAAGAGGAGGAAAGTGGACATACTGGCGAGTTTCGCAGGAAATTAAAGACACCGGGTCATACAGAGTTGAGACACTTACACTAGACACTTAGCTTGGAATAAAAACCTGCAAGTAGGGAGGTAGGGCTCAAAAGAAGATTGGGGTGAGGCCAGGAGGAGCCCCGTCCCCAGTAGGCCTAACCCACATGCGTTTCTGCCACACACTCCCCTAGACCACACAGGCTTCCGATCTCTGCCTGCTGGCTTTGTTCCTCCATACGTGAGCGGACGCCGAAAGCCAGCAATGGAAGCACAAGCCTGTCTTTTCTGCAGCCTTCCCTGATGAACCCTCAGGACAGATGAAATCCCGTAGGGAATGTTAAGGGGTCACAGTGAGTATGCCTGCTCAAGGACCCCAGTGTGCCCTGGCTTCCCTCCTAACCCACGCAGGAACATGCTGCTCTGTAGCCCCCAGAGGGCCCCCACCAGCTCCACTTCCTGAGCCACAGTGCCTACGGAAACCCCTAGTACAAGGGCTGGATGAGAAGTGGTCTGAGGAAGCTGTGTGTGTGGAAGAAGCCTGTGGAAGCCTCAAGGAATCAGTGCCTGGGGGTCACATCAAAGCCAGGGAGGGTCCTAAGACTCCTCTGCCTCGGAACAACTCTCAAACACGAAACATTTCAACGTTTTCACGGAGGACTTGAGGGTAGAAGTTTTGTTCCCTTATAACCCTTCCCTGCAGTGGTTAAAGGAAGTCTACACAAGCCTGATTCTGGGAACCCTTGAAAGCCAGGTCCAGCACCCCTTATTCCCCCCATCTCCACTTTGCTGACTATTTAGGGTCTTTCCTAGTTGCTACAAGTCTAGCCTGTCTTGGATATAGCCAGCTCTGCAGGCTACTGAACAGCTGTGGCCCACCACCCCTCCCTTCGTCCATTCCTGTCCTGGGCCTGCAGAAAGGATACTTTACTTGTAGTTCAAGAGTCTTTTCTCACTCCTCTTAGGTCACTGGGCAGGAATGGTGGCATTTGCTGCCTCTGCACATGGTGGTAACTGGATCAGCAGAGAGCCCCCCGCCATCCTCCTGCAAGGCCTGTGCCATCCTGAAATAGCCCAAATGTATGTATGGTATCTTCTGGAACAGAAGAAGCCAACATTTAAACATCTCTGGTATCTTGTTTATGCTTAGTAGTTACCAACAAGGCAGGTGGGCTCTGTAGGGCCTCATTCCTTGTGAGGGCTCCCGGATCAACAGCACACATATCTTCCAAGACTGGGGGCTGAGGTCAGCACCCCACATAGACTGCTGCTTGATGGATGGCCTTCACACAGCTGATGTCTTCCATCACAGGCTGGGCCCAGCTCCAGGACCCTAACCCTAGCCATTTCCTTTTATAGTAAGAAAAAATGATGAACCCAGATCGTAGGGGCTGTATGGGCAGGCAAGGGCCCAGGCAGGCTAGGCACCCAGAAGTTCTCAAGGGGAAACTATTGATTCTTGAGACTGAACTCTGAAGAGGAAAGCAGGCACAGTAAAACTTCCACATGCCTACTGGTCACCAACCCAGAGGACAGTCCATTGCCTTCATCCTCTGTAGTAGTGGCTGTCTGTGCATTATGGGGTACTGTCAAATGATGCCAGCACTATAGTCTCCCACAGTAGAATATCCATCTGTCCAATAAGAAATAAAAGTTAAATGATAACTTTACATTATTTCGGTGAAGAACGCTTTTGATATGTTAAGAAAAAAACTAACACACACACACACATGAACACACAAGTACACAAATATGCACACACATACAGACACATACATATGAAACTATTCTTGAAAATATTTACAAAGAAAACATGCTAAAATTATTAGAAATGGTTATCTTGAAGTAGTAAAAAAGAACTTTTTGTTTGTTTTTCCACACTGGGACCAAACCTGGAGCCTAGCACATTCTAGGCAAATGCCCTACTGTGGAACTAGAAACCCACAGTGTGGGTTTTTATGAATGTTTCCTTTTTTTGTACTTGCCTGATCTTTTTTTTTTTTTTTTTTTACAAAAATATTTTACAAAATTCTAAACCGCTGTGGAAGTAGAGGGAAAAAAAAATGATTAAGCAAAAGAAGTAATAGTGGATTTTAAACAAGTACACTTTCTGAAGCCTCTCCAGGCACTGCTGCCTGTTGTCCCCAGGGTAAAGTCACTTCCTGCTGAACTTGCTGCTTTTGGACTTTACCTGATGGCAACACCACCAGGGACATCCTGAGCTGATAAGGGGCCTGTGATTGCAGACGTCAGGAGGTCTGCATCCTGGGATGCCTGTGGGACACCTCTCCCCTTTCTATTTACTGCTTGCTGGAGACACAAAGCCTGTGTACACACACACATACCTTTGATGCCTAGGCTTAGATGGTTCAGTGGAACCCGCTAAGCCTTACAAAACCCTAACAGGCGCTGGGTCCAGTCTGATGCCTACCCAGGAAGCCAAGTGTTCTCTCTCACAAAAAAGCCAAGTCTTCAGAGGGTTCTGGCATAGACCCTTAGAGTCCTTAGAGATCTAATGAAGCTCACTGTTCAAGAGAGAATTTGGGGGGCAGGGAAAAACCCGTAGAGGACAGAGGGCGAAGAACAAAGGGGCGGGCTGAGGGGCTGTGTGACTGTTAGGGACACGGGGGAAAAGATTCCAAAGCTCGTGGAGAGAGGGAAAGATAAGCAGGGTCAAGATAAGATAACCCTTGTTTGTTCTACCCGAGGCAGGTTTGGAGGCTGGGGAACAGTAGTTTTAGTTTTCTGCTTCACATTGTCTTCCAGAGGAATCCCTGCTCAGCAGATAGATCAGGAGCCGCCATTTTCTTTCATTCAGATTCCCAGACTACCCACCAGCAAAGAGTAGAAGACTCTTGTGTTATGGATAGCTCGGAGGTTAAAGGGGTTGTCTGTGATGTAGAGAGCACACCAGTCACCAGTCACTCACGCTTGCTTCTTCCTACCTACCTGAGGTTGGTGGGGGTGGGAATGGGCGTGGCTGTGTCAGACCTAGGGGGAGAGGCAACGCCTCTCCTTGGATGGGTTGCATTGAAAAGACCTAAACCCTAAGAGGTCCTTGTGGAAACAGCAGACTACTGAGGAAGTCAGAGTCTTCCCAGAAGTCATTAGAGACACCATCTCCTCCGGAAGGGAGGAGCGAGGGCCAGAGAGCCCAGGGCGGTGCTGGGTCCAGGCACAGCCAAGGACACCAGCAGGTTCAGTGTGAGGGAGCATGCTGCCATCGTGTGGAGGTCTGACCTGGAGGGCCCCAAGAGCCTTGGGACACGCCCTGGGCCCCCAATGAGAACCTCACAGGCCAGGGTACCTCTGGCCCCTAGACCTAAGTGGGCCCAGATGGCTTTGGCAGTATGACTTGGCTGGGTTATGGCATCCTGGGGCCTCATAGCTTCCAGGATAGAAGGGCGGGTGGTTTGAACAAGCAAGCCTAATCCTAGAGCCTGTCAAGAGAGATTGACAGCCTGGGAAGGGGCAGCCAGGCTGGAGCCAAACAGGGCCAGCTCCCTAAACTGGCTCTTCTGGCTTGGGGCTGAGGGATTAACCCTGTCTAGTCCTTTTGAAAGGGTGGACACCAGGATTCCTTGGAGACTCACCAGAAAGGCCCACATTACCATATTGCCTCCTAGGTGCCCCTCCACCCCTGCACATCTTATGTCCTAGCGGTACCCGAAACAGCAGAGAGTAGCCACAGCCCTGGTGCTGGCCCTAGCCCCATCTTGTATGCTTGGAGCTTCTTCCCATGAAACAGGTGGGGACGCTGTTCCCTCCCGACCCCTTCTTCTTACACCAGGGCACTCCCCTCCCTCCGTGTCAGCAGAGGTAGGCAGCGCAGCCCCTCTTTCAAGCACACACCACTCCATCAAAACTGATAGTAACCTGGTACAGGAAGATCATAAGTTCAAGGCCAGCCCAGGCTATATAGTGAGACTCTTTACTTAATTTTTTTTTTTAATTTAAAGATCTGTCTCTGCTGCTGTATCCCAGGCTGTCCTGGAACTCATTATGCAACTGAGGTGACTTTAAGCCTCCGCTTCTCTATTCTCTTTCTCCAGAATGCTCGGACTGCAGGCACATACCATCAGGTTTTATGATGTGCTAGAGACTGAACCTGGGTCTTTATCAGGGAACAAATGCATTTTATCAGTGAAACTACACTCAAAGCCCTGCCAGACCCCGTCTTTAACAAAAAAATCCATAGTAGCTCTGTCTCCTGGGATCCCCTGGGAGGCAGACATTCTGGGAGTATAGATACTAAGTAGACTCTTGGGCCAGAGGGGTGCAGAAAGGGCCTCCAGGGGTTATATATGTTCTTCCAAGATTGAAAATGCTAGGGATGGAAAGAAGTGGCGGGTGACATGTAGCCAGAGAGCCCCCCAACAGGAGCAGTGACCTACCTTGGGCCTACTGAGGGCAACCCCAGGGAATAAATGGGCCAAGTTCATGACTTTTGCTCTTCTGGATACTTAGCAGAATGTGGGGAGATGGGGAGACTCCTCACGGTGAGTCTGAGCAGGATTTCGTGCTTGGCACTAGGATGGGTCTGAAGGGCTCTCATGGACCACAGGTACAGCTTGCTAGAGGTTTCTCCCACAGGGAGGTTTCTTCTGCAGTGGCCAGAGTCCCCATCTCAGACTCTTGCTTCAGGAGGTACTCTACTTCAAAGGGCAAGATGGTGAGGGGGAAGACCCTCACTGGCTGCTCTCTGCTTGGCCCTGACCA
Organism: Apodemus agrarius; assembly: GCA_964023405.1. NCBI lineage: Eukaryota > Metazoa > Chordata > Mammalia > Rodentia > Muridae > Apodemus > Apodemus agrarius. The sequence goes on from OZ030011.1 coordinate 14,005,281, forward strand.
TTTGTCCTGTGTTCCTTGTAGGCTGCTGGGCCCTAGGTTATCTGGGTTCTGTCACATCTGGCCTGTGGAGGCTCTCCTGGAACAGGGTTGAGCCAATGGCTATGATTCGCCCCTCTGGCCCTCTGGATTCTTTTTTTCTTTTTTTCTTTCTTTTTTTTTTTTTTTTTTAGATTTATTTATTGTTATATGTAAGTACACTGTAGCTGCCTTCAGACATACCAGAAGAGGGTGTCAGATCTCATTATGGATGGTTGTGAGCCACCATGTGGTTGCTGGGATTTGAACTCAGGACCTTTGGAAGAGAAGTCAGTGCTCTTAACCACTGAGCCATCTCTCCAGCCCCCTGGATTCTTTTCTTTAAAATTTATTTATTTATTATATGTAAGTACACTGAAGCCGTCTTCAGACACACCAGAAAAGGGCATCCAATCTCATTACAGATGGTTGTGAGCCACCCTGTGGTTGCTGGGAATTGAACTCAGGACCACTGGCAGAGCAGTCAGTGCTCTTAACCGCTGAGCCATCTCTCCAGCATTAGATTCTCTGGAATCTAAGACCACATTTGCCTATCTAGAAACTCAGTATGCAGAACAGGCTAGCCTTGAACTGACAGAGATCCACCTGCCTCTGCCTCCCAAGCTGAGTTTAAAGGTCTCTTTCCTAGACAGGGTTTCTCTGTGTAGCCCTGGCTGTCCTGGAACTCACTCTGTAGACCAGGCTGGCCTTGAACTCAGAAATCCACCTGCCTCTGCCTCCCAAGTGCGTGCGCTACCACTGCTCCGCTAATTGTTTCAGTTTTGAGACAGGGTCTCACATAGACCAGGCTAGTCTCAGATTTGCTATGTAGCTGAGGATGACCTTGAATTTCTGATCCTTCTGTCTCCATCTTCCAAGTGGGCGATGCTGCCATTGTCAGCGACTGTACTGTGGATCTACCCCAGGGCTTCCTACATGTGGAACCAGCACCCTGCCAGCTAGCTACATCGCCGCCTCTCTTCATGCAGACGGGATCCCCGTGTGAAAGACATCCTTGCTGTACTGGAAGGAGGGACCTTCGCTCTTAGCATCAAGGTTGGGAAGTCGTAGCTGAGAGAATTCTGTGCAAATCGGGGCTGGGCGCTGGGTCCTTGTCCCACCAGCAGCTTCTCCCTGCATTTCACCTTTGTCACAGTCCTTACTACATTCCGGCCCACTTATACCTCTGGGTCCCTGTGTCCTTAAGACAGCTTCCTGGCCACAGAAAAATTGTGCTGCCTTTGCTGGGCTTTTCCCTTATTGATCCATGATGATCTAATTGATTCTGTTCTCAGATCCAGTCTCAAACCCCTAAGGGGTGGGGCTCGAATTCTCCCTCCTGAACACTGCCTTCCAACAGGGAGATTTCTGTGGTGTAGACGAATGGCTTTCAACACTGGTTATTTCCGGCCCTTGGGAGTATCTATGTCTTACCTGTGGCTCCAGTCACAAACGGGCCACATCCCAGCTGTCAAGAGCACCTTTGAGAACCAAAATGGTTGACACACCCTTACTTAAAACCCCAAGGGGGGGAAAAAAACCCTCAAGTCCCAACCAAGGCTGACAAGACTGCGCAGGATCTGGCCTTGCCGACTTTCCTACCCTGCCGCCCCTCCGGGCACTCCACAATGGCTCTGTTGTTGAGCCTCTGCCCAAGCCTCCTCTCCCCAGCCACTCCCGCTCCACCTCATTGCCTCCTGTCTCTCATGTGTCTCTGTGCATGCCCCCTCCTCCGGGATGCCTGCTCCAACCCCACATCACTACGAAGGCCCTCTCTTTCCTTGGAGAGCTTTGAAATAGAACTCTTCTCCCGTGGCTCATCTGACCTCTCCTGTGCTCTGTTCTGCCTACTAAGAGTTACAAAGCCAAGGCCTAGCCTTCAAACCTGGCCCCTAGGCGACGGTCCAGCTTTCAGGACCTAAGCGTGACCATTCATGAAGACAGAAAAAAAAAAAACAAACACACACACACACACACACACACACACACACACACACATACACACACCAAAAACAAAAACAAAAACAACAAAAAAAAGAAAAAGTAATGGAAATTTCCTCTATATTGGAGAATGGGGAGACTCCGGCGAAGGTTCCAGACAAGCTTTTAAAGCGACTGATGGAGAATTTACGCAGAGGTCCGCAGGGTCTCCCAGCAAGCTCTGTGCTGGTGATTAAAACAAACGACCTAATAAACATCCCAGCAGCCTTTGCACATGTCTCCTTATAGGGAGGCTTGAGAAAATTAAGGGCTGAAGTGATTTTTTTCCCTTCCCCATCAAGAAAGATGGGGCCACTTAATTAGAGCTATCCTTAATCTTGGACCAAGTAGGTCTAATTTCTTCAAATGATTCCACATTTTATTAATTTCTCCTCCCCCCTTTATTGAAGGGTGACTGGACAGTGGAGCACTTTTAAAACCCTGCCTCATTTTCCTCTGATGAGCACGAGGCGCTTCCAAGCTCGTTATTTCCACCAGGGAGAAGACCCCCCAGCGAGCCAGGGAGGCAGTGAGCTAGAGGGCTGGAGATAGATCAGGCAGCCTGTCCTCAACACTTGAACTCCCAGCGGGGGCTTCATTAGCACTGTGGCAGGCAGCCTTGTCAACCCAGGGAAGAACAGCACCTCACAGGGCTGACACACTGGCACTGGTGGGGTAGTGTTATGTCAAGCCTCTACAAGTCCCTGAGAGAGAGAGAGAGAGAGGCCCATGTCCCCTGCTCAGAAATCTCACACCACTTTGTTCCCATTCCTTTCAAAGCTAAATGCACACACTCGTGTGTACACACACACACACATGCACGCATGCACACACGCACGCACCACGGGAGGGGAGAAGGTCAGGACCCCAATGCTGGGTGCAGAACTCAAGAATTTTCCTTTACATTGTGCATTGGTGGTTGGGAAATCTTGAGGCCTATCCTATACTCAGCCTCTGGCAGAAGGGCTCAAAGACAGTTTGTCCTGTTCTGCCTGCCACGTCCCAGCTCCGGAAAGGCCTACGTCTTCAAGGAGATTTTATGTCCTCCTAATTTCTACCTGCCCTTCATCACCCGCCCTCTGCAGTACCGGGTCAATGTTTGCTGAATGATCCAGTCAACAAGCAAGCCCTCGAGGGGCCCAACGTTCAAGCCAGGAGAGGCTAGTGCGGATCTTGGTTGGTTTGTATACTCACCGCCCCCTCCCCCAGCCATTTTCCGTTCCTTTCAAGAAAGCAAGACTACCCACTCCAAGTCCTTAAGTATGCAGTGAGAGGCCCACCAGGTAAGAGGTCCAGAACACTCTGTGCTGTGAGCCTTGGGACTGGGATGTGTTGTTGCACATGAAGCTGACAGGACCTGACCCCAGGCTGGAAAAATCAGTAGGTAGGCTCACAGTCTGAGAACAAAGAGTCAAACATATTAGAAGGTAGGGGCAGTCCCTGTGTCACTGTTCCTGGCTATTCCTAAGTCAACTGTCCCCCCTATTAGCACACAAGTCAACCAAGCGCCCTTTCTGTGGACAGCCTCCAAGGACAGGTAGGGTTTCCTTTAAGTGGTTCTCCACCTTCCTAATGCTGTGACCCTTTAATACAGTTCTTCATGTCGTGGTGACCCCCAACCGTACAATTATTCTTGTTGCTACTACATAGCTGTAGTTTTGCTGCTGCTGTGAATGGTAACATAAATATCTCTGTTTTCCAGTGGGCTTAGGTGGCCCCTGTGGAAGGGTCGGTTGACACTTCCCCAAGGTTTGCAATTCACAGGTTGAGAACCTCTGCTTTAGAGAGTCAGCAGGAATGCCCTCAGGATAGTGGGAGCGGGAGGGGGTGCCAGGTTAAAGAGCTTTGGTGGGCAGCTCTAGCCCACAAGGAACTTCAGGGAGGCAGCATAGAAGACACTCAGGGGAGCCCCACGGGAGAGCATGGAGGGCTGTTCTAAGATCGTTAAGTTAACCCCAGCTCTCTCCGCGACTTTCTGACATGCTCCAATAGCTGGAGCACACATCCCAGCAAACTCACAGATCTATCCAACCCACGTCTGCCAAAGTGACCAGGATGGGACCAATGTGCCTAACTATGCACTTCTTCACTCCACAAGGGAAGGCCCCAGGCCCCAGGGTCTCAGCTTCCAGCCTAGCATGTGCCCTCTTGCTGTGGCTCCAGCTTCTACCTCTGCCCATCTGCAGACTGCGACTAAATCGACCAGGAAGCTACTGTGTGCCGACAATTCAGTCAGCACCGCATTCTGACCACACCTCCCTAGAGAGTAGGAACCACTGGTACCCAGTGCCATCACCTGAAACTCAAGGGCGTGGGGTGCATCCTGAAGGAGGAGGGGCTTCGTTTGTTCTGCAGGCACTCATTATCAATAGCAATAAAAGGTCCATTTCACAACGCACTTTCCAATCCATTCCACTTGAGACTCTTCTAAAACTCTTTAAAAATTTTTACTGTAGTCAGGGGGTGATTTTTTTTTTTTTTTTTTTTTACTATAGCCTTTAGGCCTAGCATTTGGGAGGCAGAGGCAGGCAGATCTCCGAGTTTGAGGCTAGCCTGGTCTGTAGAGGACAGCTTGGATTACATAGAGAAACCCTGACTCTTAACATTTTTTTTTACTACATTTATTTATTTATTTATTTATTTATTTATTTATTTATGGGGCTGGGGTGCGGATGGTGTGTGTCTCCATGCATGTATGTGCGCCATAGGGATTATGTAAAGGACAGAAGACAACTTGAGGTTGGTTCTCTCCTCCTATCATCTGGGTTGCAGGTACCAACCTTAGGCTTCCAGGCTTGGCAACAAGCTCCTTTTCCTGCTGAGCTGTCTAGATGACCTGCTGGCACACACTCAAGGCCTGCATCCATCTCTGCAAAAGCAGACAAATATGGTACAGTCCCTGTGGGGACTGTGGTGCTTGGGAGAGCCTGCTTAACTAGAAAGCCTGAACCATGAAGTGGATGGTTTCTGGAGCTGGGTGCTGTAGATCCAGGGTGACCACTGAGGACGCGGGGTGACCACTGAGGACCCAGGGTGACCACTGAGGACCTAGGGTGACCACTGAGGACGCGGGGTGACCACTGAGGACCCCGGGTGACCACTGAGGATCCGGGGTGACCACTGAGGATCCGGGGTGACCACTAAGGACCCGGAGTGACCACTGAGGACCCGGGGTGACTACTGAGGACCCGGGGTAACTACTGAGGACCTGGGGTGTTCACTGAGGACCCGGGGTGTTCACTGAGGACCCGGGGCATCCACTGAGGATCCAGGGTGTCCACTGAGGACCCAGGGTGACCACTGAGGACCCAGGGTGACCACTGAGGATGCAGGGTGACCACTGAGGACCCAGGGTGACTACTGAGGATCTAGGGTGACCACTGAGGACCCAGGGTGTCCACTGAGGATCCAGGGTGACCACTGAGGATCCAGGGTGACCACTGAGGACCCGGGGCATCCATTGAGGATCCAGGGCATCCACTGAGAACCCAGGGTATCCACTGAGGACCTGGGGTGACCACTGAGGACCTGGGGTGTTCACTGAGGACCCAGGGTGACCACTGAGGACCCAGGGCGACCACTGAGGACCTGGGGTGTTCACTGAGGACCTGGGGCATCCACTGAGGATCCAGGGTGTCCACTGAGGATCCAGGGTGTCCACTGAGGACCCAGGGTGACCACTGAGGATCTAGGGTGTCCACTGAGGATCCACTCCCAACAGAAACACAATGCAGTCTACTTAAGGGAGGAAGAATATGGGGGAATGAAGGAATTAACAGCATCACATCTTTTTTTTTTTTTTTTTTTTTTTGAGACAGGGTTTCTCTGTGTGGTCCTGGTCGTCCTAGAACTCACTCTGTAGACCAGGCTGGCCTCGAACTCAGAAATCCGCCTGCCTCTGCCTCCCAAATGCTGGGATTATAGGTGTGTGCCACCACACCCGGCTGACAGCACCAAATCTTAATAGGAGCACATGTGTGCTTTCTCCGTGTCCTTCTCTTCCCCTCCTGTTGTAGGTGTTTCTACTAGGAGCTTTGTGCTCTTACCAACTTAGCGACTGTTAGAAAGCTGTCTTCTTCCATCCACAGGACAGTGCCTGGGGCCCGGATTGGTCCTGTTCAGAACAGGCTGGCCGCTCTTAAGCTGCTGTGCTCTGTGACTGGCAACATGAGGTCTGCGGCTCTGCTGCTGTCTTCCTAGAATGAGTCCCCAAAGCAAGGATGTTGGTTTGTCAAAGCAGCTCTGTGGGGAGCATGTTTTCAGCTGTCATGTGGAACCTGATACCTGGTGGGTGCTTGTGAGTGTTTGCTAATAAACAAATGAGCGTAGAGCTTGGTAAACACCATGTGTGCGGTGTTATTACTTTTATATTCTCACCTGTTCCTTTCTGCTTAGGCGCACCTGGGGGGTAGAGGGGGGCGGCTTTGAGACCTCGGTTTGTTTTCTTAATAAAACAAAATCACTGCTCTGGAAAGCCTCAACCCTCCCAACCCAGCATACTAATAAGACCCATTTCCAAGATGGCGGCCTCATAACCACCATTTTTTTTTTTAATTTTCATGTTTTCCAAATGTGTCAAAAGTCTCTAAGAGTCTGGATGTGAGTTTTTACATGATCTCAGACATATAGGGAAGATGTGCTGATGAAATGGACCCTCCTAGGTACAACCTGTATTCACCATTGACTCCCCTGGACACGGATACACCCACATTCCCCTACTTACTACTGGGCTACAGGCTTACCTCTCTCAGCTGAGTCATCTCTTGGGATGGGGGGGGGTCATCTTCGTCCCCCAAAAAAACCAGCTCCAAAACATGGTCCCTTATGGGGATCTGCCCACATATCACCTACTGCTATAAGCATTGGGGAGAGAGCAGCGCACGCGCAGGGGACAAGGGGGGTGGTGTTCTACAGTACCCTCTCTCCAATTCTGGTGGGTCCTCATAGGACCAAACGAGCTTTCCCTGGGACTGCCATGTCCCCCTCCCTTCAGTTCCTGCCCCACTAGCCGGGTCCCAGGGATGATTTCCTTCTTGTGTGCAGATTTCCATCTCAGAGACCAAGTGCCAGGGAATCCAACCTGCAACAGATGGTACCAGAAGAGCTCCGAGAACCTCTGAAACAGGATTCTGGATCTAGCCCAGCCACCAGATGGCTGACAATGAGGACTCTATGGCTGGTGGCATGAATACAGGAATAGTCCCTGCTGAGGGCTGGAGGTGTAGTTAAGATCAGCAGGGAGAACATGCAGGAGAGCTCAGTGGACCAGGTATGGGGGCGGGGGAGGGGCTAGAAGGCAACTTGGCATCAGGTGCCTATGGAGTTGGATGGCTGTTGCTGGGGGCAACTGAAGCAGTGTAGGAAGACAATCAAAGACAGAAGGTGGCTAATCACCAATTAAAGGCTAATTAAGATAACAAGAAAGTCTCCTTAACATCCTATAAATTAGAGACTACCACAGCTGGAGGGTAGCAAAGGCTGAGGGCCTGACCTAGGACTTCATTACAAGTGTTAGAAAGCCTTGAAGAGGTTGGTTCTCAACTGAGGCAGGCCCAACTTGCAAGTGACTGCTGGGACTGGAGCCATCTGGAGGCTCGCTCCCCTAGCATGTGTGGCACCTGGGTTGGGGGGACGCAGCAGCTGGGAGCCGCGACAGCTGCCACAACTTGAGCTTGCCTGTGGTTTCACCATGTGGTGTGAAAAACAAAGGGTCTTCTCAGTCCTGGTCCAGCAGCTCCCAGCCCCAGAGCACATGCCCAAAGAACAGGCCAAGGGAAGTTGCCTACAGCCTGGCTCCAGCGTATACCTCGTCGGATGACGCCACATGGAGGGAGAGTCTCTCAGAGGTCGGAGCCTTAGTTGGCACCCAGCTATGGAGTGTAGAAAGGTTAGAATCCACAGAATGCCTATAGATGCGTCACGAGTGGCTGATGGTTTGGCTGACTCCCACACACCTGAAGAGAGAAAGGCTGGGAGATGAAGGAAGAGACCTGAGGGAGAGACAGGCCCATGGACCTTCTGGGAGGGTCTTCTGGGAGGATCTCCACACTATGCTGAATGTCCTTCAAAAGCATCTGCAGTGCAAGAGGACAGGGCCACCTGATAAAGCTGTCTCTTTGTCTTCTCCATACCTGGTCCACTGGGCTCTCCTGCTCACATATCTCCTGGTTTTGATTGTGCATCTGGTCCACACCATTCACTCACACTGTTAGCGATGGCATCCTGATGCCTCCAAAATTCAGAAGAGGCATCTTAGTCCATCTCCTGCCACACCCATGGAGCCCCACAGGCTGAGAAAGTTAGAAACGAGGGAAGACAATATGGCTTATGGCTCGGGACACTGGGAAACTCAAAACGAGGTAGCCACATGGGTGAGGGCTTGTTGTATCATGACACGGCAGAAAGGTGAGTGAACGTGGGTGACGCAGATGGGAAAGCGGGCAGAGCACGTCTGTTTGTGAGGCCACCTCACGCTGTAACAACCCTGCTTCTGCCCTGGTTGCATCTGTTGGTTCAGAAAGGGAGAGAAGAGCCCTTATGTTCCTGTCACCTTTGAAACATCTCAATTGTTGGACTGTTACAAAGACCATGAAATGTCTTGTGTGTGTGTGTGTGTGTGTGTGTGTGTGTGTGTGTGTGTATGCGCGCGGCATAGGTCTATGTCAGGTGTCTTCCTCTGTTTCTAGCTGCCTTAACTTTTGGGCATGGAGCTCCTGATTAAGCTAGACCAAGCGGCAATTCCCTGGGATCCTATTGTTTCCACCTCCCGGATCTGAGATTGTAGGCACACCACTACACCCAGATTTTTACATGGAACTGGGGATTCAAACTCAGGTACTCAGGCTTGTGTGGCAGGCATTTCCTTAACTTACTGACTGAGCCTTCTCTTCATCCCTATCCCCCCACCCCAAGGCTACAGAAGGAACATGAGTTTGTGGGCGTAAATCAAACCATGGGAGTCAGCAAAATGGCTTGACCAGCTGAATGCTAGACAGCCTTTGACTGGTCACATCAGTGTGGACGAAGCCTACGGGCCTCTGACTAGCACCATAACCTCCACTCGCTGACCACAGCTGGTCGGGCCTCAGGCACTGGCTGAATGTTCAGCCCGTCAGCAACACTGACCAACCCTGATGTAGCCTAGGCTTTGAGATCGACCATGTCAAGCTGACCATGCTGGACCCTTCCACCCTGGAAGAATTCCTTGTGGTAAGAGTTGACCCAGGTGCAATGTTTAGAGTTGTCTGATGAACAGGACCAAGCGGGTGTGCATGCAGAGGAGGCTTAACATCAAGAACTTGACCAGTGGCTGAGAAGTTCATGGTGGCAATGTGACCCGCAGCCTGGAGACTGCAAAGGCCTAGCAGTCTCACCCGATACCAGGTCTTCCATGATTGCAAGAGGCCAGTGCACTTAGTGGTGAGCAATCTGCCTCCTCTAGAGTCCACCAATATCAATATCAATCCCAGGGTGACACAAATAATTGCCCCATCTGAGAATAGGTTTGCCTCAAAGGTTCATCCTGATTTCCACTGTCTGACCACTTATCTCACCCCCTCCGAAGAGTGTGGGATATTTGACACCCCAACATGAAGAGCACAGAGTATTCAACTCTCCAACATGGGATCGCATGTAAAATAACAGCCCAGAATTTGAGAGGACAGATATACGTTCAGGTGCTACTGAGCCTACTCAGCTACTCGTGTTGTGCCCAGGAGTGGTGGCATGGTGCACTGCAGACACGGTGAGGTCAGCCTGAGGTTGATTCTGCCAGGCTGGGATGCTGTCCTCCCATGGTACACCTACCCCTTACTGGAAGATCAATATATACTGTGCTTCCCCCACCTGCAAAGTGAATCTGCAACCCTTGAACAGAGGGAGAGATGGCTCTGCCTGTCATCACTCCTGTGACCCAGGACCCAGATGCAGAAGACTTGAGGTGCCACATCTTATGACCCACCTCCTTATGACTACAGAGGCCAGAATTTCCAGGACACTCTCTCTACCTAGAAACATAGCCTAATAAGTTTCCACAGCCTTGTTGCTTTATAAAAATCTGCCCACTTTGGGCACTCAAGTTGGTGATTTTCAGTAAACTTGCTAGGGTTTTAGAACCATCTTAACAGTCTGGGCTTTTGCTTTGTTTTGTTTGACTGTTCTTGAGACAAGTCTCGCTGTGTAGTTCCGACTGGCCTGCAACTCACTATGTAGACCGAGCTGGCCATGAACTGTCAGAGATCCACCTGCTTCTGCTTCCCCAGTGCTGGGATTCAAGGTGTGCTCCACCACGCCCAGCAAGATAAATAAATCTTAAATAAAGCATAATAAAAATCAAACCACCATCAACAGTTGCATGCAGTTTGGGGATGTTTCTGATTCCTTTTTCTTAGAGACCCAGGAGGCAACGTCTAGGATGCCAGGTCTGAGCATGTTTGAATTCCTATCTGAGTGTCTCCTGGTGGGTGCTAAGAGTCTCCTGCATTCCACACATACATGGGACACGGAGTTACACCCCTAGCCAAGTTTAACATTTTTGACAATGCTACCACCAACGTATGAGGAGGCCCAATCCTCCAAAACACGGCTAGCACTTGGCCTTCTCTCTTATCAACTACAGAGACACTGGAGTGATGTGTTATTGTGTTTTTTTTTAATTAATTAAATTAAGAGGGATTTATTTTATTCCATATGTCTGAGTGCATGTATGTCTGCACATGCCTGGTGCCTTGGGTCAGAAAAGGGCACCGATATCCAAGAATTGGAGTCTCAAGTGGTCACAAGCCACCATCATCGTATGGACGCCTGGAATCAAACCCAGGTCCCCAGGAAGAAGAGCAGCGGGTAACCACTGAGCCATCCCTCCAGCCTCTCACTGTAGTTCACGTTGGCTTTCCATTTTCCTGATGACTTTGATGCTGAGAATCTCCTGATGTTCTTGTTAGTCATGTGTTTATCGTCTTTGCTGGGATGTCTAGTCGAATCTCTTTCCCACTTTAAAAAAACAATTAGTTGAGTATCTTCTAGCTCAACTCTCTCTCCATCCTGGCTACAAGCCCTTGATTGGATGTGCACTTTGCAAATACTCTTTCCAAGCCAATGACTTGCCTTTTTGTTTTCCTGATTTTTTTTTAAGTGAAAAATTCTGAAAACTTGCACGTGTGAGTGGTGTCTGTGTATGGATGAGCATCCCCACAGGTCTGTGTCAGCGCACATGCATATGCGTTCACACCTGCATGCGGGAGCCAGAGATGGCTGGCCTCAGGTGCTTGTCTTAGTCTCTCTCCCTTTACTTACTGAAGCAGAGTCTCTCAGTGAACCTGGAGTTGTGCCAGTCTCCCAGGCTGTGCTACAGAAAGGCCTCCATGTCTGCTTGGCTTCTCCATGGGTGCTAAGGATCTGAACTCTGCCCGCCACACTGTACAGAAAGTACTTCATCTCCCCACGCAGCCATCTCCCCAGCACAGAACTTAAATGTTTCATTATTTTTTCTAAATTGTGTGTGTGTGTGTGTGTGTGTGTGTGTGTGTGCATGTACACGTGTTTGCATATGTAGAGACCAAAAGAGGTTGTCAGATCCCCGGAAATTAGAGTTACAGCAGTTGTGGGTTCTGGGAACTGAACTTGGGTCCTTTGCAAGAGTGGTAACCACTGAGCTATCACTCCAACTCATAAATTTTAATTTCTGGTCAAACCCACTGTACCCATTTCCCGCCTTGATATTGATTTCCCATTTGTCTGCTTGCCTTCATGTTTTGTTTTGTGGTTCTGGATTTTCTTTTGCTTTGTTTTCTTTCATTTTTTTTTAAACAAAGCCTTACTATGAAGCCCAGGCTAGCCAAGAAATTGCTATGTCAACCAGGCTGGCCTCTAACTCACAGACATTCACCTACGTCTATGTCCCAAGTGCTGGGTCTTAGTATGTGTATCTCTAGACCCTGACTGTTTTAAGATTTATTTATTTTATGTGTGGGTGTTTTGCCTGAGCACACATATGTGCACCACATGTGTGCCTGGTGCTCACGGAGATCAAAGCGGATGCTGCAGTGCCTGGACCCGGAGTCACCGAAGTTTGTGGGCTGCCATATGAGGGTTAGGAATTGAAGGGGGTCCTCTGCAAGAGCAGCCGGGGCTGCTAATCTCTGAGCCCTCTCTCCAGCCTCACCTCTTTCTCTCCTTTTCTTTCTCCTCTGTTGAACTTCCTGCCTGCCTAAGTCATGGTTGTTTGATGTTTTGCTGTATGTATCTCTAAGGGTTGCGAGGCTATATTGTGACATTTCTTTTGAGTTGACTTGGGGGGGAACGGGGTAAAGCAAACTCGAAAAGGAGAGTTAACCCTGTAAAATGCATCGTTAGTTGTCTCCAGTGGCGAGGAAATCTGTTCTGTACTCACGGAGTGGTCTTTGCAGCTTACTTATCAGTTCAGAGCCAATGGGATGGCTCAGAGCACCACAGCAGAAGCCTGGCGATCTGGGTTCCGTTCCCAGGACACACCCGTGGAGGGAGAGCACCACCCCCAAAACCTGTCCTCTGAACTCCACGGGGGTCGCAGTGCCATGCACACCACTTGTACCCTCAAAATAAATAAAGAAATGGAAGGAAAAGTCAGGGTCTTAGAGCAGAACAAACCCACGCACAGCCTGGCTCGCTCTCTTCCTTGCAGGCTCTCAGCAAGCTCTCTCCTCTCTCCTGTTCAGGGACCCCCTGCCTAGGGAATGTGCTTCCCACAGTGGTCTGGGTCCTCCTCTATCAATTAGCAATCAAGACAGTCCTCCAAAGGCCAACCTGATCTTCATAATTCCTCATTAAAATCCTCTTCCCAAATGGTTCTCGGCCGTGTCAAGTTGACAGTTAAAACTAATCAGCACAAATGCAATAATTTCCTTTTTAAGAGTCAGCTGGCCAACGTGATGAGCGCCCTTCCCTGGACTCTAGGTAGAATACTGTCTCCATTATCCAGGGCACACAGCAGGCGTTGGAACTGGGAAATCAAAGTCCTTCCATTTTGTTCTTTTTCAAAATCATTTTTTCTCTTCTGGGTCTTTTCATTTCCATATAAATTTTAAGATCAGCTTGTCAATTTCTGTGAAAAAGGCCTGCTGGGATTTTGATAGAGGTTGTGTTTGCTCTATAGATCAATTTAGGGGGAATTGCCATCTTACCACTATTGATTCTTCCAATCAGCAAGCGTGAACTGTCCCTATTTATTTAGCTACTCTTTAATTTCCCTCAGCAGTTTTATACTTCTCGGCGTACAAGTCCCCACTTCTTTTTATTAAATGTATTCCTAAGTACTTTCTCCTTTCAGATGCAATTGAATAGAATTGCTTTCTTAATTTCGTTTCAGATCGTTCATTGCTAATATGGAGAAACGTTGGTGATTTGAGCACATCGATCTCCCGTCTTTGACCTTATATTTTATCTTTGATAAATGTATTAATTGTAATAATGTTTTTATGGATTGCTAGGATTTCCTACACAGAAAGATCATGCCACGTAGATACAGTTTTGTTTCCTTTTTAAAATAAAATAATCATTTTTTACATTAAAGCGCTTTTATTTTGAATAGGGGTACCGCATGCGTGTGCCATAATGCACATATAGGGAACCCGAGGGCGACCTGTGGAGGGTGGAGCTCTCCTTCCGTCGGGTGGGTGGGTTCTGAGGAGCAGACTCAGGTCACATGGTTTGGTAGCAGGCACTTCTCCCCACTGAGCCATCTTGCCTGCCCTATTTTTTTTTTCCAACATGGATGCCTTTGTCCGATCCAATCACATTATCTGCAATCTCCGGATGGGACCAAGGAAATGGCTCATCAGATAAAGTGCATTCAGGAAAGCATGATTGCCCGAGTTTTCATCTGCAGCACTGACACACAGTGGTGTGCATATGCAACCCCACAGCTAGTGAGGTGGAGACAGGAAGATCCCTGGAACTCATTGAAGCCTCGGCTTAATGGAATCAACGAGTCCAAGCTCTGGTGACTGTATCCTGTCTCAGAAACTAAGGCAGAGAGTTGCCCACTAGAACCCAATGGTAAGACCCTATTAATGACGGCACCATATGCTTTGGTCACAAGTCATGGAGAAATCAAGTTGGTACTAACTAGGAAGGTTCCTCCCTACTGGCTGGCTTTCACGCTACTAGGAAGTACCATGAAGGCTGCTGTGGAGAAAATTCATCAACAATCTTTCTTAGACCTGAACCCTGCAGAGTACAATAACCAGGCAAAAGAGATATGCCCATGGGTGATACAGAGGCATGAACATTATGGAAGCAACCGGCTGCTTTCTGACTGGACTTAAGTCCTGATCCACAAGAGAAAATACCTAACACTTTAAGTATGACCACAAAACCATGATGTGGAGTTAGCTCTCTCGGGCCCTAGGCATAAGCCTATTACTCTTACAGTCTTAAATGGACATGGTATCAAACCACCATCTAAATTTACATCTCTATTCCCATCGGTGAGTGTGGCACTCAGACCCGTCAGAGAAGTTCCTTTACACAGAGGTCAGTGATTAACACAGAAAGTCACACAGAGTCAAAATTCAGAGATTAAGGAAGTGTCTATCGAATTCTCAGCTACAAATGGGACATTTATATCATCCCTAAGACTCAGGGACCATCCCAGAAGAGGGATCAAGAAGAGGGTAAGACTCCGGCATTGGAAAGGGCCAGAACAAGACATGACAGGACCATTTCTTTCATGAACTCACAGCATCTGTGGTTGCCTGCACAAGATCAAGCCAGTCAGCATTCCAGCATGGGGAGGGGCTTCACAAGACCCCATAATAAATGAGGAACTGTGGACAGTTGGTGGCTTCTAGGGAGGGAGAGCTCTCTTTCAGGGTGTGGTCCCTCACAAGATGGTCATGCTCAGTGGATGAGCCTTTGGGCACATGAGCAGTGCAATGTGGACTCTGTTGGCTATTTTTTTTTTTTAATGATATGAAGTTGGAAAGGGCCAGGTGAGAGAACTGGGGATGAATATGATCTGATTGGTGGTATGCACATAGGAAATTCTCAAATAACTAATGAAACATTATACTTTAGAAATTAAGACAGTAGAAGGGCTGGTGAGATGATTGAGTAGGGAAATAGACAAAGCCTTTCACCAGGCCACACCTCTGTCCCGTGAAGAGCTGGACTAGAGTGGAAAGGGCAAAGCTTTTGGTCTTGTTCTTGGTCTCCAGGGGACAGCATTAGTGTCTCACCTTAAGTGTGATGTGAAATGCAGTATTTTTTTTTTTTTTTGAGGAAGGTTCTCACTTTATGGTCTTGACTGGACTGGAGCTCACTATGTGGACCAGGCTTGGCCTCAAATCCACAGAGATCTGCCTGCCTCTGCCTCTTGTGTGCTGGGATTACAGGTGTGCACCGCAGCTCCCATCTTTTTTCCTTTTTCTTGCTTTCCTTCTCTCCCCTCCCCTTCCCTTCTGTCCTCCCCCTTCTCTCCTTCCCTCCCCTTTCTCTTTCTCACCTCTCTTTCCTCTTCCCTCCACTCCTCCCCTCCCCTTCTTCTTTCCCTCCTTTCCTCTCCTCTTCCCCCTCCTTCCTTCCCTCCTTTCCTCTCTTCTTCCCCCCTCCCCTTCTCCCTTCCCTCCTTTTCTCCCCTCTTCTCTTCCCCTCATTTCTCCTCCTCGCCTCTCCTCCTCCAGTCCCCTCCTCAGCTCCTCCCCTTCCCTCCTCCCCTTCCCTCCTGCCTCCTCTTCTCCAGTCCTCTCCCTTCCTCCCCTTGTCTATTGCTCTTTTCACCATTTCTCTGTTTCCTCTGCTCTGTTTCTCTTCTTTATTCCTTCTCCCTTTCTCCTTCCTTTTCTTTTTGACATCTCTTTTTCTTTTTGACATTTAGGTTTTCTTCTTTCAGAGTGAAGTTATGTGATTTGGGTCCTAGATCCTTGTCCAGTTGTCTAATGTTTTGACACAATGTTGTTCAAAATCTTCTCTACATTCCACAGGGTCTGGGGCCCCATGTCTAGTTCACCCCTGATACTGGTCATCTCCACAGTGTCTTGACCATGACTACAGACTCTTCCTCTTTTTTTGAGCTTTTCAAAAAATTAGCCCCAAGTTCCATTCTCAGATCCATACACCAAAGGACGTAGTGAAGGTTAGAGTGTTTCTGCTTCTATAACAAAACACCTTAGGTTGGATAATTTCTCAAAAACAAATTTATTTCTTAACTATGGAAAGTAAGAAATCCAAGTCTAGAATCACACTGGACTAGATGTCTGGGGAGGGTGTGCTCAGTGGATTTCGTCTTCTCAGGGCATCTCTTGGGAAGGAGCACACACTGTCCCTGGTTGGTATGAAGATGCAAGGACCAAGCATCTGAACCTTCCATCTACTCTTGGGAGCACACCTTGCCCTGTCTCTTGTCCCATCTTACCCAGCCCTTTCTTTTCTGCTGTGTGAGGTTGGAATCCAGGGTCCAAACCCCAGCCCCACTCTAGTTATTTTTTTATTATTGCATTAATTAATTATTCAGCCAATTAATCATTTGAAGGGGCACTGTCGTGGCACATAGGGACATCAACTCAGGCATTAGTTCTCTTCTTCCTTCACTGAGATGCAGAGATGAAAGTGGGCGTGGCACTGGGCAGCAGACACCTTCATCTCATTGGCCCTCCAGTTTCTTTTAAACCATTTTCTTAACCCCTGATACCATCTATTTTCCCAGTGTCGCTTGCTCTTCTTTCTTTTAAAAACATTTCGCCGGGCGTGGTGGCACACGCCTGTAATCCCAGCACTTGGGAGGCAGAGGCAGGCAGATTTCTGAGTTCAAGGCCAGCCTGGTCTACAGAGTGAGTTCCAGGACAGCCAGGACTACACAGAGAAACCCTGTCTCGAAAAAAACAAAAACAAAAACAAAAACAAAACATTTCAATGATTTATTTATGTGTGTGAATGCACACATGCCAGTGCACCACATGTAGCTGGCCCCCATGGAGGCTAGAAAAAGGGCATCGGAAACCCTGGGACTGGAGTGACAGAAGACTGTGAGCTGCCATGTGGGCGCCGAGAATCAAACCTGGGTCCTGTGGAAGAGCAGCCAGTGTTCTTAAGCGCTGAGCCATCTCTACAACCTGGAAATCATTATGGAGATGAAATGGACCGGAACTGAGACCTGCTTGCCTTTGCTTCTCAAATTCTGGGATCAAAGTGTGCACCAGGCTGTTTATAATGCCTCTTAAAAGCTATATATGTATTATTTGTTTGCTTGCTTGTTTATGTTCTTAAAGGTTATTTTTATGTGTATGTATATGAGTGCTTATAACCACATATGCATGTGAATCATGTGCATGTGCTATGCCCAAGGAAGTTAGAGGTAAGCATCAGATTCCCTGGAACTCAAGTTGTAGGCAGTTGTGAGTAGTCACAACCTGGGCCCTCTGCATGGGCAGCAGGTGCTCTTAAGTGTAGAATCATCTCCCCAGACCCTCATTTATTAATTTATTTATGGAAAAAAGGTCTTTCTTTATAGCCCACCTTGGCCTGGAACTTTTTTTTCTCTTTCTTTCTTTCTTTTCTTTCTTTTTTTTTTTTTTTTTTTTTTTTTTTTTTTTTTTTTTTTTTTTTTTTTTTTTTTTGGTTTTTTGAGACAGGGTTTCTCTGTGTAGCCCAGGCTGTCCTGGAACTCACTCTGTAGACCAGGCTGGCCTCGAATTCAGAAATCTGCCTGCCTCTGCCTCCCAAGTGCTGGGATTACAGGTATGCGCCACCACGCCCGGCTGGCCTGGAACTTTTTATGCTGGCAAGCGGTTGCAGGCAGAAGCAGGTGGATCTGAGTTCCTGTTCATTTAGTGTATGTACTGGGTGCCAAACCAGCCAAGGATACATGATATGATCCCGCATTAAAAGATTAATTGATCTCCAGGTGGTGGTGGCCCATACCTTTGATCCTAGCACTAGGGAGGTAAAAGCAGATGGATATCTGAGTTCAAGGCCAGCGTGGTCTACAGAATAAGTTCCAGGAGAGCCAGGGCTATACAGTGGAAACCTGGTCTAGAAAAACAAAAAAGGCCTATTGTGGTGGCACATGCCAGTGAGATTTGCTGAAGGAGGCAGAGGCAGGAGGATCATGAGTTTGAGACCAGTCTGGGCTACACATTTAAAAGAAGAAGAAGAAAAAGAAGGAGAAGGAGGAGGAGGAGGAAGAGGAGGAGGAGGAGGAGGAGGAGGAGGAGGAAGATGAGGAGGAGGAAGATGAGGAGAAGAGAAAAAGAAAAAAAAACAAAAACAAGGAAGGAAGAAAAAAAGAAAGGAAGGAAGGGAAAAATTAATTAACCAATCAATTAAAACAAAACAGTCACTAAAATGGTCTGCTAGAAAATAAGTATTTAACAACAGCAACAACAACAGCAGCAGCAACAACAAAGAATTCAGTTACAGAGAAAGAGAATCAAAAGGCAGAGATATGTCAAAATGTCAGGTGTAAGTCAAATAATAGCAATAATTATACTAAAATAATGTAACCTGAAAACCAAAATGTAGCAATTGTCATAGTTTATAAGACAGTGACTCACAGCAATCTCCCTGCTCCACCTCAGGGTGCTGGGATTGCCACGTGCACCACTGTACCTGGTGTATGTTTTTCAGATGTTAGTCGATGACTGAAGCCTAGCTCACAGCACCCACCTACTCCATAAGAACCTGGATTGAATTCTCCAAACGAAAACTTTTTTCTAATGATTATTCCTGGAATAATCACAGAATACATCTTAAGGAGTAGGTGGCATTAATCTTCCTCTAGGGTAGAGAAGTTCTCTCCAATACAGCCTTCTCTTCCCTCTCTCTTGTGCTAAAACCACCATGAATTATACCTTGGTGTATTACGGTTCTGTTAATGTAGGGTTGTGATTCTTATTGTACACAATTATGTTTTATATCCAGAGAGAAGAAATAAAAAATATTACTTGTAGTTAATCTGTGTTTGTGTTTGCCTGTAGGCTAACCTAAGTGGTTGCTCAGTATTTCCTCATGGATGGCTGTTACCATCTGGTGTGATTTCTTCTGGTCCCAAGGACTGTTTTTCATGGGCTTTGTAAGGCACATCTGCTAGCAATGGACTCTTTGAGCCTTGTTTCTCCTGGAAAGTCTCTGTTTTGTCTTTGTGAATGAAGAACCATTTTGCTGGGTATAAAATCAACTATTTGATAACTTTAGTATCTCAGTATTTTGCTCTTGTACCACTTTTGGTCCCCTCATAGCTTCTAAAAATGAGTTAAGTGTGTCTGAGTGTGAGTCCCTTGTATAACCATCATTTTACCTTTTTGCTTTTTACTTTTTTTTTTTTTTTTTTTTTTTTGGTTTTTCGATACAGGGTTTCTCTGTGTAGTCCTGACTGTCCTGGAACTTGCTCTGTAGACCAGGCTGGCCTCGAACTCAGAAATCCGCCTGCCTCTGCCTCCCAAGTGCTAGGATTACAGGAGTGCGCCACCACGCCCGGCTACTTTTATTTTTTGAGTCAGGGCTTAGGGTAGCCAAATTGGCTTCAAACTCCTAAAGTCATGCCTCCATCTCTCCATTGCTGAGACTACAGCTGTATACCAACCTTGCTAACTGATGTTTATTTAAAGATGTGTCATAGTCATAGCCTTTGACCATGACATATGGTTGTGGATTTATGTCTATTCTATGCTATGGTCTGAATACCTGTGTTCCCTCAGAATTTACCCGTTGAAATCCTACCAGCATGAATGATAGTATTTGAAGGTGAACCTTGTAGAATCAGAGTGATGGAGCCTGTCTGAGTTGTGTACACAGGACTTGTGTCTTTATAAATTGATAAAGGGGCAATGTGTATAGCTCAGTGGGAGAATACTCATGGGGCTTGTAGGAGGATATCTAAAGCAGGAGGAGGGAGGGAGGGAGATACAGACAGACAGACAGACAGACAGACAGAGACATGGAGAGAGACAGAGAGATTGAAAGAGAGTGGGAAGGGAGGGAGGAAGGAAGAAGGAGAGACAGACATGGAGAGAGGCAGAGAGATTGAAAGAGAGTGGGAAAGGAGGGAGGAAGGAAGGGGAGAGAGATAGACAGACACAGACATGGAGAGAGGCAGAGAGAGAAATTGAAGGAGTGAAGGAAGAGGGAAGAGAGAGTAAGAAAGAAGGAAGAAAGGAGCAAAAGGGGAGGGGGGAGAGAAGGGAGAAGAAGAAGGAAGAAGGAAGAGGAAGATGGAACAGGAAGAGGGAAAAGGAAGGAGAATGGAAGAGAGGGAAGAAGAGGAAAGTAAGAGAGTATGCAGGAAGAGAAGGAAGGAAAGAGGTTGGGAGAGGAGATGGAAGGTGGGACAGGAAGGAAGAGGAAGAGAAATGGAGGGGGAAAAAGGAAAAAGGAAGGATAGGAATAAAGAAAGGATGAGAAGAGGGGAAGAAAAGAGGGAAGAGGAGAAAGCATGGAAGAAAGAAGAGAGGAAAGCAGAAAGGAAGAGAGAAATAGAGTAGGGAGGAGTGAAAAAAGAAAAAGGAAGCCAGGCGTTGGTGGCGCACGCCTTTAGTCCCAGCACTTGGGAGGCAGAGGCAGGCAGATTTCTGAGTTCGAGGCCAGCCTGGTCTTCAGAGTGAGTTCCAGGACAGCCAGGACTACACAGAGAAACCCTGTCTCGAAAACCCGAAAAGAAAAGAAAAAGGAAAGAGAGTTAGAAAGATGAAGACAAAGAAAACAGAAAGGAAAAAGAGTAGAAAATGAAAGGAGAAAGGAAAGGAAGAGAGAAGGGGAGGGAGGAATGAAAAAAGAAGGGAGAGGGAGAGATGGAGGGAAATGGAGGAATGGGATGGAAAGAGAATGAGAAGAAAACAAGAAGGAAGGGAGATGGGAAGGGAAAGAGAAGAAAGAGAAGAAGGAACAGGAAGGAAGAGAGGAGAGAGAAGAGGATGAAAGGAAGAAAAATGAGAAAATATGGGTAGAGAATGAGGAGAAAAAACATAGGAAGAAGGAAGGAGAGGAAAAGAGAAAAAGGAAAATAAAGAAGGAAAGAAGGAAGAGCGAGGGAACGGGAGAAAGGGAGAGAGGAAGGGAAAGAAGAAGGAATACAAGGGGGAAAGAGGGAAGAACGAGTAGTAAAGAAGGGAGAAGGGAAGGAAGGAGGGGGAAGAATGAGGGAAAAGCATGGGAAGAGAGGGAGATAGAGACAGAAGAAAAAAAGAAAGAAAGAAAGAAAGAAAGAAAGAAAGAAAGAGAGAGAGAGAGAGAAAGGGAAGAAAGAAAAGGAAGGAAGAGAGGAAAGGTGAAAAGAAAGGGGAAGGATGAGGGGGAAGGGGAGAGAGAAAAAGAAAAGGAAGAGAAAGGAGTGAAATGAGAGGAACAAAAGAAGGGCTGCAGGAGAGAGGAGGGCAAGAAGAGGAACAAGAACAGTAACATAAAAGAAGGGGAAAGAAAATGGAAGTGGAGAAGGAGGGAGGAAGGAGGAAGGAAGGAAGGGGTAGGATAAGATAGAAGAGGGGAGGAAGAAGAAAGGAAAATCTAAGGTAGAGAAAAGGGAAGGGGAAGAAGTGGGAAGGGAAGGAGGGAGGAAGGAAATAAAAAGGGGAGAACAGAGGGAAAAGAAGGAAAGAAGATAATGGAAAGAGGAAGAGGAAGAAGGAAGGGAGGAAGATAGAAGGGAAAGGGGGAAGAAGAGGAAAGGAGAAGGGAGAGAAAGGGAAAAAAGAAAGAAGGGAGGAAGGAAAGAAGGAGGGCAGAGAAAGAAAGAGAACAAAAGGAAGAAGGAAGGAAGAAGAAAGAGTGGAAAGAAGGAAGGAAGTGAAGAGGGGAGAGAGCAATAAGGAAGAAAGAGGGAAACAGGAAGAGAGGAAGAATAAAAAGAAGTAAGGGAGGAATGCAGGCAAGGAGGGTCAGAGAGGAAGAAAAGATGAAGGAAGGAAGGGATGAAAGGAAAAGGGCAAAAGAGAAAGAACTAAAAAGGACTAAGAAGAATGGAGGGCAGAAACAGGGACAGGGAACAGAAGAAAGCAAGAATGGAAAGAAGGAAAGGAGGCGGGAGGAAACGAGGAAGAAAGAAAAACTAACAGGGAAACAGGAAAACAAGGAAGGAAGGAGTGGGAGGAGAGTGAAGGGAGAGGAAAAGAAGGAGAAAACAGGAGAAAAGGGAGAGGATAGACGATGGAAGGGGAGGCACATAGAAGAGGGAGGGAAGAAGGGAGAAGAGGAAAAAGAAAAAGAAAGATGCAAAAAAGGGAAGGGAAGAAGGAAGGAGGAAGAAAGTATAGAGGAAAGAGATGGAAAAGATAAAGAGGGAGGAAAAATGAAGGATGGGGAGAAGAATGACAGAAAGAAAGGTTGGGAGGAAGAAAGAGGAAAGGAGGGTGGGAGGAGGGATGGGAGCAGGGAGGAGGAAAGAAGGAAGGCGGGTGGGCGGAGGGGAGGAGGGATGGGAGCAGGGATGGGAGGAGGGAGCAGGAAAGAAGGAAGACTGTGGGAGAAGGGGGAAGAGGGGTGAGAGGAGGGTTGAGAGAAGGGAGGTGCAAAGAAGGAAGGCAGGTGGGAGGAGGGATGGGAGGAGGGGAGAGGAAAGAAGGGAGGAGAGTGGGAGGAGTGGGAGGAGGACGTGGAAAGGAAGGGAGAAGGTGTTTGCTATGCCTACTGTGTGCTCGTCCTCAAGGCCTTCCTCGGGCTGGGGAGATTTTCCAGTTCTTACGCCCTGCTTCCTCCTTCTTAGGCTCTGATTTTGTTAAATCTGCCTTCTTCCAGTTGGAACAGTGTTGAGCCCCTCAGCATGCAGCTGGTGCATGGTTCAGTTCCTGGGCTTCTCCCACACTCTTGTCATGCTTCACGTCCTGTCTGCAGTGTCTATTTAACTCGCTGACACCATATTTGTATGTATGTATGTATGTATGTATGTATGTATATGTCTGTATGGCTTTTTAGAAAGAGGGTCTCATGCAGCCCATGCTAGCCTCAAACTCCTTATGTAGCTGGGAATGACCTTAAACATCTGCTCCTTCTGTCCCCATCTCTCCAGGACTGAGACCACAAGTGTCGGTTACCTTACCAGAGCAGCTATCACCTAAGCTGTATCCCAGGTGCTTCTTTAATACTTTAAAAACTATTTTTATGTGTATGAATGTTTGCTTCTCTCTCTCTCTCTCTCTCTCTCTCTCTCTCTCTCTCTCTCTCTCTGTTTCTCTTTTTATGTGTATGTGTGTGCATGTTGTATGTGTGTGTGTGTGTGTGTGTGTGTGTGTGTGTTCCATCTGTGTGCATGTCTGTGGAGGCCAGAAAAGGGCCTCAGAGCCCCTGAAACCGGAGTTCCTGGCAGTGACTTGCTTCTCTGTGGTTACTCAGAATCCAACCCAAGTTCCTTGGAAGAGCAGCCAGTGCTCCTAACCACGGAGCCAGCTCCAGCCCCTTTAATTCTTTAAACAGGACATTCTGCTGGTCTTTAACATTTAATCCTGAGTCTGCATCTGCCCAGGCCAGTACCTGGGATCGCCTAGGGTGGTTTCCACTCACTGTTCCACATGTGGCTACACTTTCCTATTTCTTTATATGTTTCATGTAACTTTGGGGGAGAGATGAGCATTTCAGATACCCATGATGGCAAATCCAGATTCCGATCAATCTGCCATCCCTGGGGACTGTTGCTGTCTTTGGTGGCTTGCCTGGATGGGTGGTGTGTGCTTTTGTGCTTTTAATTGCTTTGCTTCACTTTCTTCTGTTTCTCTGAGGTAGGATCTCACCGTTAGGCCAGGCTTGACCTCGAAGTAAAGATCCCCCTGCCTCAGCTCCCCACGTGCTGCAATTATAGGCGTGTATCAGCACACTCAGGGAGGTAGATGAAGTTACATAGAATCTGCTTCCTCTCCAGTGTGGAAACTGAAATTGTATCTACTTTTTGCAAAAATGATGTTCCCTTCAGTTTTAAACATAACAAGATGGCTCAGGGGGTAAAAAATGCTCTCTGCCAAGTCTGAAGAGCCTGGTAACTCGAGTTCCAGCCCACAGTCCACATGGTGGAAGGAGAGAACTGACTCTCACAAGTTGTTCTCTGGCGTGTGTGTGTGTGTGTGTGTGTGTGTGTGTGTGTGACCTAAAAATGCAACAAAAGTCTTAAAATAACTAGTAAGATAAAATAAGTGCTGTACCCTATAGCTTGACCCTGGGTAAGCACAGCTTGTAGTCAGCCAATATGGCTCAAAGATTGCCCTCAATACCCAGTGCTGCAAGCTCCTACATTCTCTGGATTGAGGTAGATGCTCAGAGTTCCATATTCTGCAGCTATGGTGTGTGTGTGTGTGTGTGTGTGTGTGTGTGTGTTTGCTTTCTGCTTGCCAACCCCAGCACGGGGCCTTGTCCTGTGTCTCCTGAATCTCTGGATACTCACAGCTTTCAAGATCCCCAGAACTGTGTGGTCATCCCCCCCTAAGGCCATCTCACCTCCACTGTCTCTCTCTCTCTCAATGGTGTATCTGGCTGCTGTTTCCCTAGTCAGAGTCACACCAACTGAGGCCCCCGTGACATCAGCTTTCCTTAATTGTTACACCGATGGCAAGTGCTTTTGACAGTGTCCCCAGACATGGCATTTTGGACCAGACAAATTAGATCGGCTTCTCCCCCAGCCCTCGGGTAGCAGCACGGCTTTCAGCTCTTGGTTACTGTTCCAGGAGAAGTGGACAGCGGGAGCTCTAAATGGAAACAGAGCAGGCCCTGCCATCGCCAACCCAAGTCGGGAGGTTCTTATTGAGTCATTTGATTTTGTTACAGGCTTTGGTGGCTTTCTAGAGTTCTGACAGTTTGGTACAGTTTTATCATGGCGTTCCTAGAGTCAAGAGTTGCCAAGGTCTGTCTTCCACCTGGCTGCGCCTTAAACCTTAGCCTTGATTGTTGGTGTGTGAGCTCTTCTCATCAAAGGGCCAAAAGACAAGGGGAGGAGTCTCCTTGCTGGGAGGAATCGGGCTTCCAGGGAGGGGTGAGCTCCTGCTGAGTGAGATGGCAGAGGGCATACAAGAGGACCTGGATTAGCTCAAGGGCACTTCTTGGTAGACCTTTACTCAATGAAGCTATGGATAAGCAGATGTCACAAGCAAATGTCACAAGCCTGACCTAAGCAGCATTTGGAGAGGAGACGAGGGTCTGAACCACCTTTCCAGACAAGCAGCCTGGACCATTCTAGATACAACATAAGGAAGAGAACCTTCAGGATGAGATGTTTGTAGCAAGTACACTTTGGGGGCATCCCACTAATGGTCTTCCTCCTCTGAGTTCCTACAGGAGAAGGGTTCCTGGGAGCCAGGGAGTGACTTTCGGATCAGTGCTTGAGATCAGGCTGTTCAGGAAGAACTGTAGTCTCCACTGTTAGAAACATGTATTTCCTAGCAAGCCTGTCTCCTGGTACCAGTACTTTTGTCTGAAGAAAATCTGCTGGCTGGAACAAGACCCTCATCGATGCTCTATGACAGAGACACGTGTCCTTTAAAAAGGCTTAAACCCTACCTCGAGGACACGATAGCTCAGAGAAGCCACGTAGCCTCAATGTTTCATGGGATTGCTCGTATCTGTTGGAACTGTATGACAAAGTAATTCATTAGGGGCTCCCCTCCAGATCACTTGAACCCCCCTACAGAGGTATTGGAATGAACAGTATCCCTGGGACAACTTCTCGTGCAGAACTCTCCACTCAGAATGTTCTGCCAAGGGGGGCCCCAAACCTGCAACAGCGCTGTCTTCACTCATCCGATGTGATCATACACATCGGGTCCAACAATTACCTCCACTCCGTCCACCCTCCCTATTCTGGCAGCTGGAAGAGAAGAGAGCGGCCCAGAACAAAACCCCCAAAGTGACGATGGACAGATGTTTAAGTTGAGGGCGTCTGTTTTATGAACGGATAATTAAACACTTTTCAAGGATAGCATCGACGACGTGAAAAGCGTTACTCTGGAGTGTGACAATAACTCCTGAACACAGCCTCCGAGGGTGAGTGGGATGACAGGCCTTCAGCATCAGCCTGGGCCCAGTTCCCAGCTTGGGGGGTGGGGAGCGAGGATGTATTTCCTGAGGGAACGCGTGTGCGGAGTGCTTGATCTGCTCTGACTCTGACGGCCGGCCTGAACTGCACGGTGGTTGGGAGCAGCATTGGCTGGGAATCGTAGCACGGGAGCCAAGCTGCCCCAAGAGGCAGGGCAAGTGGTAAGTGAACCATTTGTTCCTGGAACTTGACCCTACACACAACCACAGGGCTGGGCCCGGGCTCTGCAACTGTCTTCCCCTCTGTTTCCACTGGAGCACAAGGCACGAGTGTGAGAAAGAAGGACGTGCGTGTGCACAGGGGGGACATCAAGACAGGGGACCTCAAGAGTGGTGCGGGTGTGTGTGTGTGTGTGTGTGTGTGTGTGTGTGTGTGTGTCCTCGAAGACAGGCAAACCTTGGTCAGCTGTTTCCTCTTGCTTGGGTGGTGTGGCCATTCTGTAGAATTCGGAGGCTTCCATCACAAAGCTGAACACAACACCTCCTTGGGACACAAAGGGGGGGAGCCAGGGAAGTGAGGGGTGGGCTGAGAGCTTTTGATATCCTACTTGGGAAGCCATTCAGCTCAGAGCCATCACCCACTAGGGAGTGGCCAACAGGCTATGCTCTCTTCACACTCTCGATTATCCCAAGGCCTACATCGTGTGCACTCAAGATTCCCAAGGAACGGGAATTCTGAGTAACAGTAAACTGAGCAGAGGTGACTCATGACAGAACCCCAAGACCCCTCTTGTCAACATGGTACCCATATTCATCTGGTGCAGTGATCCAACACTTACTGTCCAAATTTTATATTATATCTATATCATCTATCTCTATCTCTCTATCTCTATCTACATCTATCTCTCTATCTCTATCATCTATCTATCTATCTATCTATCTATCTATCTTCCACTTGGCTAAGTGTCTTCCTAGCACAAGTATCCACACAAGCTCTACACACAGTCAAAAACACCCTGACTTTTCTCCTAGAGGAGAGTAAAGCCCCTGTGCTCTGCCTCTGGATTCTTCCATCTCTCCTTCACACTTCCACCGTTTTAGGTCTTGTAGCTTCAACGCCGAGACTGAACGTTAACAGCGATGAAGGCAGCTCCCGTGTGTGGGAGAGGGATGAGAGATGAGGAAAACAGAGGCGTCTCACAGCCACAGCTCTCACCAAACTGGCAGCTTCCCAAGTCAGCCCTCCTTTTCCAGTCCACCGGTTTTGGGGTTTGCTTTTAGATTTACTTATTTTATCTTGTGTGTAAGAGTGCTTTGCTCACACGGAGGCCCCTGGCCCGTGTGTTCTCGGTGCTGGAAGAGGTCAAAAAGAGGGAGCTGGATCCCCCGAAACTGGAGTTACAAAAAGCTGTGGGCCATCATATGGGTAAGGAAACCCAAACCCTGGTCCTGAGCCTCTTTACGAGCAGCCAGTACTCTTAACCAGTGAGCTCTCTCTCCAGCCATGACTGATCTGGTTCTTCTGGTACCCATCTCATAGCCCCTCGACCTGAGTGACACTCCAGCTACCCCTGACTTCCTCTGTGCTTTAAGGAGTTGCCCCAGCATTTACCCAGGAAGATCTTCACCCACCAAGGGCCTCGCTTAAACCAGGTTAATGTGTTTGTTTGTTTGTTTGTTTGTTTTGGAAGTACCCTGGGGTCCCCTGTGGCTAGAGAAGCACTTTGACATGCCTCTGTCCCTAATCCTTTTTATTTTTTATTTTTTTTTAAATTAGATGAATTCTTTATTTACATTTCAAATGTTGTCTCCTTTCCTGGTCCCCCCCTCATGAAAATCCCATAACCCATCTTTCCCCCCCTTGCCCAATCAACCCACTCCTGCTTCCCTGTCCTGGCATTCCCCTACAATGGGGCATCGAGCCTTCCAGGACCAAGGACCTCTCCTCCCTTTGATGTCCAACAAGGCCATCCCCTGCTGCCTATGTGTCTGGAGCCATGGGTAACACCATGTGTACTTTTTGGTTGATGATTTTGTTCTTGGGAGCTCTGGGGGCACTGGGTGGCTCATATTGTTGTTCCTCCTATGGTGCTGCAAACCCCTTCAGATCTTTGGGTCCTTTATCTAGCTCCTCCGTTGGGGACCCTGTGCTCAGTTCAATGGCTGAGAGTGTCCCCCTCTGTATTTGTCATGCACTAGTAGTGCCTCCCAGGTGACAGCTATATCAGGCTCTGGTCAGCAAGCACTTTTGGGCATCCACCATAGTGTCTGGGTTTTGCAACTGTATATGGGATGGATCCCTAGGTGGGGCAGTCTCTGAATGGTCTTTCCCTCAGACTCTGCTCCACACTTTGTCTCTGTATCTCTTTCTATGGGTATTTTGTTCCCCTTCTAAGAAGGACCAGAGTATCCATACTTTGTTCTACTTTCTTCTTGAGCTTCATTTGATCTGTGAATTGTGTCTTGGGTATTCCAAGCTTCTTAACTTTTAGCTCAGTCAGTAAAATATGTCTGCTTTTAATCACAGGACATGGGAGTAATAAGTAACTCTAGATGTTTCTTCATTTCAGATGTCTTCCCCTGACTCTTGGTACAACTCTTGGTACATGGTAGCAACTCAGATCCCCTAGCTCAGGATGGATCAGTGTCACCTGTCCCAGCCACAAAGAAGCCTACGTGTGGTCTATTCAATGGTCCGATGACAGTCTTAACATGGAGTTGGCGGTATAGCTATCTGGGGCAACAAAGACACACAGAGGCTCGGTGGAAACTCATGTCCACAGAAGTATCAGAGGTAGGAAGGAAAGCTCACATGCAGAGTAACCTATAGCTCTACCACTCAGCACAGTGTCCCCTGGCCAAGACACTCAGCCTCCAGCACTTGACTCATCCACTAGCTAGTGCTCGCCAAGGGGAACCAGTGTGGGTCTCTGCCATTGACATTCTAGCTGCTCAGTAATGGCCTTGAGTGATGCCCTCTATGGAGGCATCAATGTTACCAGTCTGTGTTACCCCATCATTTCCAAAGGGATACTTTGTTCACGAAACAATGTAACAAAGACAAGAGGATGAGGTTCTGGGATCCACACAAACCAGCCTGGCCACCTGGCTGGCTGCATCTTCTGTGGAGCTCACCCTTTGTTGAGTTTGACTGACCGATTCCAAGGTGCACACACCAGCATGTTGTGCAGTTTGGAGGTCTCAGTCTACCTGTTGGTCCCTCTGATGTTACCACTAAGGTTTTGGTTGGAATCTTGACCGTTTCCTGCCTACTCTCCCAAGTCGTTAGGCAACAGTGACCTACAGCCCTGGCCATCCCTCCCTCTAGATGAAATGAACAGTCTACATTCTGTTTCTTGGTACACCCCCACCCCCAGCCGCACCCTGGCCTCAAAGTCCACCCCTGCTGCTCGCTCTTGGATGGAACCTCTCCATTATGCAGAACTGTCTGAAAAGGCGGTTTAAATGTTGTTTCTTTCTTGGTGAGTGGCTCCCAGCGAACCTCCCCATGAAGCCGTGATTACAGGCAGATGGAGAGAAAGGGGTGCATTAAGGAATGGGAGCTCTATCTGGGTCACCTCCTTCTCAAACAATTCACAACCACCTAGACCGGTTAGGGCTGTGATTTGGTACACAGCCTCATGTGGCGATCGATTGGAGGCCCAGATGGAAGGCCTTGAAGGGAGTATCTCAGGTCACGTGGCAGTTTGGGGCCTGTGGTCCAGAGTGTGAGGGCCAGGGGAACACAGTGGCCAACTGGAGGTGATATGTACCTCCTAAGAAGAGCCAGTCATCTGGTGGGTTAACCTCTGAGCTCACTTATATCGCAGCCTCTGCGCAGTTCTTCACACACCCTGAAATACGCTGGGGCTGGATCGCCTGGCTCAACTGGGGAAACGGCTGAGAGGTGCACAGCTGTCTCGAAGCTTCCCTCCCCTGACTCTGGGTCCCACTCAGAACCGAATTTTCAAGTGGGTCATGGAGAGGGGGTTCAGGTGGCCCTGAGGATCATCAGTAGGAGGAGCTTCTAATGCCAGCACTTCTGCCTTCCCTCCCTCCCTCCCTGCCTCCCCTCCCTTTCTTCCTCCCTCCCTCTCTCCTTTCCTGTCTTCTTTTCTTCTTTCCTCCTTTCCTCTCTCTCTGGATCTCCTTCCCTCTCTCCCTCCCCCCTTCATTCCTTCCTCTCTGTCCTCCACTCCCCTCTCTTCTCCTCTCTTCCTTTTTTCTTTCATCCCTTCCTCACCCCCAGCCGTGCTTACAGGCAGATGGAGAGAAAGGGGTGCCCCTCTGTGTCCCTCTGTCCGTCTCCAGCTCTGGACTGAACCTGCATGCATCCATACATTGTATCAATAATCTGGATCTCTAGACTTTTCAATTTTCTTTTTTATTTGGAGAATCGCTCTCCGTGTTTCTGTTTTGTTTTGTTGGTTTGTTGTTTTGTTTTGTTTTTTAGGGTAGCCTTGAACTTTCTCCATAACCCAGGCCAGCCTTGGGTTTGGCAATGCCCTTGATTTCAGTTCTCTGTAGCAAGCATGACAGGCCTGTGACCCCCCTATACACACACACACACACACACACACACAAATCCATGTACACTTACACAAACGTGCACACACACAAAGGCACACACACAAACACACACAAAGGCACACACACATGCATACAAACCCATGCATATTTACACGAACATGCACATACACACAAACATACACACACACAAATGCACACACACAAACCCATGCACACAAACCCATGCACACTTACACAAATGTGAACACACACACACAAAGGCACACACACAAACACACACACACACAAATGCACACACACAAATGCATACACACACACACACACACACAAAGGCACACACACACACACACACATACACATGTTTCTTCCTTATGAGTAGGAGGCCCTACGTGGAGCTCGTGCCCTGGAGAGACTATTCTGACTTGTCCCCAAACCCCAGGACTGCTCAGGTTTTCACAGAGGAAGGGGAATTTCTTTCCCACTCTCTGGCCTGCAAATGTCTGAGCCACGGCGTCCAGGGATAGGCGGCTGAGGAAATGCATGTGAGAAAGCAGCAGGATGCAGAGTGTAAGTGAGAGACAATCAGAGTCCTGGGGAGCAGACTACAGCATGGTGCTGGGAGAAAAGATCCACGCCCCACGCTGTACCCTGAAGTCCAGCAGGGATGATGGGTCTCTGGCTTTGCCAATATGGTTGGGAAATGAACTCACTCTGATGGTCTCTGCTAACAGACAGAAAGGGAATAGCTCTCACCAGAGCAGAGCCCTATGCTGGGGAGTTCCTGTGTGGACAGGCTTTGACAATGGAATCACATCAGGAACAACAGGCACAAACTTGATTTTTAAATAATTCATTGTTGTTCCCCAAGATCTATCTGTTTTCTTCTCGGGCTAAATAGGCGATTGGACAAAAGTAGATCATCTTAGTAATTACCATCCTTCCATCTTCCAAGCCCGCAATCCTAGCAATACTAGCTATTTTATATTCCCATTGAAACCCACCTGGGGTTATGGAACTTGTCAAGACAAGAGGGGCTGGCTAGCTAGCTTAGGTGGCAAAAGGCTTGTCCTATAAACACAAAGACCTGACTTCAATCCCTAGAACACAAAAGTTATGCATGGTAGCATTCGCAGTGCTAGGGAGGTGGACATAGGTGGATCTCCAGGGTACAACGGGCCAGTTGGTCTAGCCTAGTCAATGAACCCCATGTCTGAACAAGCGACCCTCTCAAAACACAAGATGGATGACTCTTCGTGCACATATGCATATGTAAACCTGCACATGGATGAACACACACGCGCGCGCGCGCACACACACACACACACACACACACACACACACACGAAGTCTATTTAACACACATTAAGAGGTCAAGCTCCTGTGGTCCCAATCTGTTCAGCTGATTCATTTCGTAGGTGGTGGCACAGCATCGGGCCAGGGCACTGTTCAGTTTGTCACCATCTCTCCACAAGGCGACTTTAGGAACGAGGGTAAGTCACATCATCCTGCGTCTGAATCACGACACAATCTCTGTCAACAGGGTCTTGCTTCTGACACACCATCTTCATGGACACAGAGCATTCTAGAAGCTTGGCACCTTCTTCCCACAGCAGCCTACACTCCATGAATCAAGTATTCTGAAAGAGGGCTGCAGATACGGAATTCATAATTCCAACCATGAATAGGAATTCATCGTGTTAAGAAGTTGGCTGCACCTGAGTCAAGAAGATAAACCCAGGTGCAGTCAGGGAACCACTGGGACCTTTAGGAGACAGTTCCATTGAAAGCTTGACCTGCAAGGTCCCCATTTTGATTTGAGAGCACGGTATTGCCTTGTATATCCAGATATAAGATTCCCTCGTGGGCCTCTGTAATCGCCGGTAAGATACACATGAAACATGCGTTGCAGTTCTGTCCCGTTGAAGAGAATAGGACGGTTGAGCATGAGAGCAACTGCTCCGGTCCCATCCTCATCCTCAGCCTGACAGACATGTTAGGTGCACTAGGTACTGGCCAGGGGCAGGGGATCTGAGAGGTCCCATAGCTTGTTACACAAGGATGTACGTACTCAGGGGGCAGGGGATACATACCCTGAGATGACCAAGATGGAAGCTCACTGGATTCTGTGTATCAATGACCTGCTAGGAGGGAAACAGCCGGATACCAGAAGAGGGAATCAGATTGCATGACAGATGGTTGTGGGCCACAAGGAGGGTGCTGGGAATTGAACTCAAGACCTCTGGGAGAGCAGCTGGTGCTCTTAGCCACTGAGCCATCTTTCCAGCCCCCTGAAACAGTCCTTAACGGAGCACTGAAGTTAAGGAAATCAGGAGGCAAAGCAAACAGTAGCCACTACTTGGGTATGTCAGTGGGAGCTGAGAGCTACCACCGCCTGACCAGCGGTTGCGGGTGCTTATTTCTTTAAGCGCCAAAGTCGTCTTCTGTTAACACTGGAAGCTGCAAACTGGGACCTGCTCCGTAGGTGGCTGGCTGAATGACACGCAGCGCTTGACATGAGGGTGTGCCGTTCCTCAAAGCGCTAGTCCCGACCTATGGCCTTACTCTGGGGTCGCCCATGTGTATCAGCACCGGGGACAGGAGCTCCTCTGCCATCCTGTGGCGTGTGGGCCGTTTACCAGCATCTCCGGCTTCTACCCAGTAGGCTTCAATATTACCCATCCAGCTTTGACAATGACGAATGCCACCAGACACTGCTAATTATCTTCTCGTTGAGATGCATTACCTAGCCATGCTTTCAATCTCTCCATATTTGTGATAAAGTGCATGGGCATGAGGGACTGACATTTCTTTAAAAGTTCTACTTCATGCTTCAGTTGTGTGTTCCTGCCATGCAGAAAAACACCTGCCAGCCCTAATATATATATATATATATATATATATATATATATATATATATATATATTTTTTTTTTTTTTTGAGACAGGGTCTTACTATGTAACCCTACCTGACCAGGAATTCATTATGGGGACCAAATTGGCCCGTAGACTGACAGATTTGGGCCTGTTGTTTCCAGGGTGCTGGGATTAAAAGGGTGTGCCACCACACCCGGCTACATGCTCCCTGTGACTTTTCTCTTTGACTTGAGAGCTTCTTACTTGCTTTCATTATACTCTCAGCTAAAATTCAGAGTGAGAGAGTCTCAGGTAGTCTAATATAAGTTGATAGTATTAAATGCCTAAATTAAATCAGGGGTTAATTAGAGACTTTCTACTCCTGTAGAAAGTTTTAATTTAAAATACTCAAAATTATTGGGTTTGTTTATTTGGTTTTGCTTTTTTGTTTTTCCAGGCCTGCTTTCTCAGTGTAGCCCTGGCTTTTCTTTTCTTTTCTTTTTAAAGATTTATTGATTTATTTTGTGTATATGAGTACACTGTAGCTGTACAGATGGCTGTGAGCCACCATGTGGTTGCTGGGAATTGAACTCAGGACCTCTGCTTGCTCCTGCCCAAAGATTTATTTCTTATTTGTAAGTACACTGTAGTTGTCTTCAGACACACCAGAAGAGGGCGTCAGATCTCACTACGCCCAGGATGGTTGCGTCCTGGTTTTTCTTAACTCACTGTGTAGACCAGGCTGGCCTCGAACTCACAGAGATCTGGCTACCCCTCTCACTCTTCTGAATGTTGAGTTTGGAGGTGTGCACCACTACCTGGCTTCAAATTATTGGCTTTATCAATGGATATGTTTTCCTTCTTACTGACTTCTTGGGCTATTTCTGAGTTGTTATTGTTGCTGTTGTTGTTGAGACAGGGTCTCACATATCCCAGGCAGGCTACAACTCACAATGTACCAAGGGTGACCTTGAACTGTTGATCCTCCTGCCTCTACTACCTCAGTGACATCACAGCCATGCTCACTTCATGCAGGGCTGAGGGTGAAGCCCAGGACACTGTTCATGCTGGACAAGTTCTCTACCAACTAAACTATGTCCCTAGCCCATCCCTGGCTTCTTTCTTCTAGCTATTTTTGAAGGGTTTGGGCTTTGGGGAGGAGAGCCATTTAATCTCCTTGGTGATAGGCATATATCCCTGTTTTCTTTTCCTCTGGGGATTTATTGATTTTATTTTGTGTGTATAGATGTTTTGCCTACATGTGTGTCTGTGAACCACCTACATGCTGATTTGCCTTTTCTTGTCTTGTCTGCTGACTAGAATGACTGTGACGGAGTGCAGTGTCAGCCTCACTGTGTTCTTTCGCACAAGAGAAGGCAGCATGAAAATGTCAGCCGACCCAAGCCACAGAGCCACATCCAAATGTGGACCCATCCCCCACTGCATAGGCCTGGGTTTGCATCCCACAAGTCACACTGACCAGTACGATGCGGGATGACTTAGGACAAGCTGTTGATGATGTAAGGGACTGTGTGCCTTCTAGCTCTCTGAGACCTTTTTCCTCCTCCTCCTCGAGAGTCCCTGGGTTGCAATTTAGTTAACCTCCTGTTTTTTTTTTTTTTTCATTTTTTCCCACGGGCGTGGCAAAGCAACATGCAGAGCTCAAACATGAGCGGCGTAAGCATAGTCTCCCTCTTCTCAGCTGATGTGGGCCCAAGTTTCTTCCTCCCTCTGGGCAGGAGCTAAGTGTCTCGCTGAGCAGAGGGTTTTCACCCGTGTGACAGGGACTTTCCTCAGTAGTGTAAGACAGCTAAGAAGTCAAGCATGATACATACTGTATGGCTTCACATTTGTCCCAGAACTAGAGCTGGGCTGACTGGCTATGCTGGGGACCTGGACTGGCTCCTGACCACAAGGCCAGTTTCCACAATTCTCTCTGCCCTGACTCCCTTTCTGTGGCTCCCATCTACCTGCCCAGGTGTGACGAGGCTTTGCATAACTATAACAAACACCTAGGATAATGGGTTATGAGGAGCAAAGGTTTATTTTTGGCTCTCCGTGTTTGAGGATATCATTGGCTCCAATGCTTTGGGCTTGTGGGGGGTATATCCTGGAGGGAACTCATTCCATTGACTTCATAGGTAGAAAGCAAATAGAGAAAAAAAAAAAAAAAGAGGAAGGGGCTGAGGCCCCAAGGTACAAGGCCATGACCTAAAGAAGACCTCCCACTTGGCCTCATCTCTGAGAAGCTCCGCCTCCTCCCAGCAGAGCCAGTAGGGTCCAGTCTGTAGCACAAAGTCCTCAGGAGTAACTGTAGCCATGGGATGGATATTTTTCACGGCTGTGGATGCCCAGGATGCCCCTCACATTCTCTTGACCCAGACTCCACCCACCCAACCACCCGCCCCACCGCCACCTCTAAGGTCACTGACTGGCTCTTCCACTTCACATCTGGTTAGAATTGCTTTCCCAGAAAAGACCTTTCCCTGGGGGTCTGTTTCTCTACTCATTGGGGAGGAAGGTCACTTTTCTTTGTTACCCGGTATCAAAACTGGGTGTTCCTTCTCTATGACCCGTTCACCGGAGCCGTGTCCCTAAGCTGGACATTTCTCGTTCCTTCAGAGTGTTGGGTGCTGGAGTTCCTGGGTCAGGTTGACTTCTGTCACTGGCTCGCTCCCCCATTCCCACTGATTATGTCGGGGGAATTTGTGGGTTAATGTTTTGATAGAAAATGTATTCTGTGGGGAGATGCTTCTGTGTTTCCTCCACATGACCATGCCCATGCGTTTCCTATAGCTTTTAGGACACTGTCCAGGTACAAGATCTCATGTCCTCTTCTAGTCTTTCCTGTGTACTCTGCTTTATATGTGCACAGAGGGAAATGGGCCACAGCAGACACAGGAGATGCATAGAGGGAAAACAGGCCTGAGACTCTAAGGGGCAGAGAATGAAGCCAAAAAGTAGGAGAGTGGGCAGAGGCGGGAGCTGATCCTTTTAAGACACCAGGTTCTGGACCCAGGCAGCTGGGCAGGCAAGGGTGCACACTGGTCATGGGAGAGGCTGGAGGTGGGCTATTAGAGCAAGGATCCCTTCTTGGACCAGCAGGGGCTGGACTGAGGCTCCTGAGGCCACGGGTATCGTCTGGGCCTCCGGAGTCGGGTATTCAGAGGTTGGGTCGCTGCTTTGACCCATGGCTACTTATGCCCTGGGACTAGAGGAGTAGGAGTAGGTACTACCAGGATATGCAGAGACTGCGCTAGGAGCAAGAAAGGAGACTGCACAGCTGCCATGCTCCAAGTAGCCCTTGTTGGGTCTCCGTTAATCTATGTTCTCTCTCACCTTAGCAACAACCCTCTAATAACCCCAGGAAGGCCATGGAAGAGCCCAAACTTGGCATGCAGGAAGAGCTTGTTGCTCCTGTGTGGGTCCCTAGGGCCCCTGTAAATGTCCCTCTCATGCCCCAGATCCATCTACACCTCCCAAGGGCAGCCACACTGAGGAAGCAAGGTATGGACAAGGTCCCCCCCCCCAAGTCCTGGTGGTCTCAGGCCTCCTGTGATTAGGAAATACTGAGGTTTCAAGCCCCCCACCCTTAACCCTTGACTCTGTGGCACCAGGCCACAATGAGAGGTGGAACTCAGCAGAGCCCCAATATTCTTGGCCTGTGTTTAAGGTCCTCACGGGTGGGGCTGGGGTAAATGATGAGTCATAAGTACACAGCAAATAAAAGTAAAATAGCCCTTGTTCCTTTATTAACGCAAAGCAACTGATTTTTTCTTTGCTTTGCGCCTGGACTTGCTGATCAGAAGTGGGGGAAGCTAGAAACAGTGCCCTGATGGACATTTCATTAACATTTTTGGTTACAGAATTGTCACCACTTTTAATTTGGGATCAGATTAGTTGAAAATGTCCCAGGCAGCCATCTCTTAACTTCACCGCCCGTTGCTTACACTGCACTACACCAGACACACGAGATGTGAAAGTGTAGTCAGACATTCGATGCTCTCAGCAGATACTGTGGGGGTCACGGATGGACCAGTTCTGCGGACGTGAGGACCATGGTGAGACTGCTAACGCTGCTCCTGTTGCGTGGTTGGATGCCGTGGTGAAATTTTGAAGGGGCGGGCCTCATCAACGTCGGTTTCTTGGTCTTTTGTCACGTCGTCGGAAGGTGGGATGGAGGCACTTGGAGGGAGGCGCCTGCTCTGGTCCATCGGCTTCCAAGGTGTTTTGGGGTTTTTTTTAACCTGCACTGTGCTAGGCTTCCTAGGGGCACATGCGTGTCTACTCCCCTCCCACACTATGCCCCTCAGCCTGCACGTTCCACAGTTCCAAGAACACCCACTGCCTTACACACTGCAGGTGCTTGGAAACACTCCCTGACTGGATGAATGGTGGATGATGAATCTTTGGGATGGATGAGGAGTTGCTAGGAGAACAGCCGGGCCCCCTTTTGTCATGAGAGACACGGAGACACGGCTGTTCTCCACAACGTGGAGATTAAAAAAAAAAAAAAAAATGGAGTGGTGAAATAGGCGGTTTTGTCCAATTGTAGAGTTTCAAATTGGGGAAACTGAGGAACAGAATCATTAGCAGACTCAGTCAAGGTCTCACGCTGAGAGGCCAGGGAGGCATATCAGAAGCCTGCCTGGCATTTGCCAATCATTTTTTTTTAATTTTTTATTTTAACGGAACTCAAAATGAAATGGGATAATGACTCGTGATTGTGATTGGTTTGCCTCAGGGCGGGGCTGATTGGAGGCAGGAGAGGGGCCTGGAGGGAGGGAGGGAGGGAGGGGCCTAGAAGGAGAGCAGGCACTAGGAGCCGGGATTTGGGAGGTGGTGGGAACTTGGGGAGCTGGGACACACCCTCATAAGGATGAGGGTGGGGTCAAATGGGGAGGGATTTCAGGGTGGGACTGGAAAGGGGCTTGGGCTGAAGGCAGTGAATGACCAATGGTTAGGGAGAGATTCTTTTGAGTCAGGGCTTTGGGTGAAATGAACCTGGGGTAGAGGTTGGAGGGGTGACTGGGTCGATAATGTGTGACCGCGGAGACGCGCGTATGACCAATGGCTGATGACCATGAGGTGTGTGTTGTGATCGTGATTTGAGCAACAACGGGGACAATGACTTGCAAGCAAGTACTCAGAGCAAGGTAAACACAGCTCACACTTAAAGCTTAGGGCGCAGGTTCCTACCCTACCCAAATATCTAAGAAGCAAAATATTCCTAACGGGGACACAAGGACTGTGGAGCAGCCGGACCCCAAGCAGGGGCTGGGAAGCTACACAGGACTCTCCCATTTCTTTCTACTTTTTTTTTTTTTTTTTTTTGGTTTTTGTTTTGCAAAAAAAAGATAGAAGCTCTTTTTAAAAAAATAAGTCAACATTCTACTTAAAAAGCTGGCTAGGTGTTTGGGGATCTGAGGGTCCTAACCTCAGCCACACAGAGGTACAGCCGTGGCTGTGGAGAACTGCTTTCCCACTTTTGCCACAGAACAAGAAAACACCCCACAAGCAATAGTTTGCACTAAAGCCTGTGAAAACCTTGGCGGGGGCTGCATTGCTCGCTCAGATTTTGCTAGGGGTGGGGGGCACTTGTGGTTCAAGGTACACTTAAGTCTGAAAGCACATCTCTAGTCTAGAGGGTGCCAGGCAGGCATGGGGCGGGGTCTAAGGGCCATGAGGTGGAGTCTTGGGCCGGGGTGGGGAGTGGGCTGCTCAAGAGGCTACACCAAATGGCACATTTCGACCTAAAGGGGCCAATTTTCCCCAAACTGGACATGAGCCAGGAGGCCCGCCATTTTGAGAAACGCTATTGGGATCGACTTCAATATCAAGTGTACAGCCAGGATAGGCCAAAACCTTTCGGATCCCAGGATGAGACCAAGTCTCCATCAGATCCTACTCTTGCAGTCAAGATGTGTTTTGGTGTATATCCCTCGTTCCTAATTCTGAATTTGGAAGCTAGAGAGGACTTCGGTGTCTGGGTGTTTGCACCCCTCCCTTATGGGGAGGGGTGGAAGTGGCCCAGGGTTGGAGGTGGGGGTCTCGCCAAGGGTCACACAGCGAGTGAGCAGCAGGGTTGGGACTAGGTCCTGACCTCTCTGCCAGCAGCCAACCTGGGGTCTCTCTCTGCCTGGCACACAGCCACTACACACTGCAAAGTCACAATCAAGGAAAGATCTAAGGGTTGCGGTGTGAGACTTGGTGTGAGTGAGTGTGTGTGAGAATTAACGAACGAAAGAGTGTAGCCCTTTTCACAGTGAGTGGTCGAGCAGATTCTTTACGGTTTCACAAGGACCTGGTGGCTGACATCCCCCAGGAGAGAGGCCTCAGCACCCGGTCCTGGTTCTGTTATCATGGTTTTTTTTTTGTCTTTGATATTTTATATTTGATAGTTGAGAGAGTTTAGAATAACATACTTATCTTTA
Organism: Apodemus agrarius; assembly: GCA_964023405.1. Taxonomy (NCBI): domain Eukaryota; kingdom Metazoa; phylum Chordata; class Mammalia; order Rodentia; family Muridae; genus Apodemus; species Apodemus agrarius. Next base: position 14,045,005 of record OZ030011.1, read on the forward strand.
ACTCGTTTAGAGATGAAATTCTTATTATTATTATTCGTAATCATGCATTAATAGGGAGGAAGGGGGTTCTTAGAGAGCATGGCAGCACAGCAACACAAGACAATATATGTAAGCATAGCGTTCACCAGATTCCACACAAAAGCGCAAACTCCACCACAAAGAGAAGCGCATACTGCGTATGGTGAGCTCTAAGGAACCCCGATAATGGAGGAGGGCATGGGGGGTGGGGTGGGGTGGGGGGTGGGGAGCGCTGCTTAGATCTCCTCATCACCATCCTCCTTGTTGAAGGTGGTCATGTCGATCTTCTCGGGGAAGATGATGTTGACCGCCAGCTCCTCGCCGCTGTTGTACTGCAACAGCAGGTTCTTCTTCTTGCGCAGCATGTGATTATAGCGCAGGTTGGTCACCCAGGCCTCGCACTTGTTGAGAAAGACGATGGCCACGGTGCCCAGCACCACCAGGCTGGTGAGCACGCCCAGGATGGTGAAGCAGATGGCCTGTCCCTCGGTGAGGAGAGGGGCACTCTTGTTGAGCTCTTTCATGGACACCTTCAGGATGTGGTGCTCGGGCTGCTGGACAGGCAGCTCGTGCACCCCGGGGGTCAGGCGGTAGGTGAGCCCGTAGCCGCTGGGCAGGTGGGTAACCTGCGCGGGGGTGGTGACCCCGCCCTTCTTCGCGCACGTGGGACCCGTGAACGGGGGCTTGCACAGACACTCGAAGCTCACCTGGGTGTGCTGGAGGCAGGTGCCCCCGTTCAGGCACGGGCCACTGGCGCAGTTGCTCACCGGGCGGCTGCAGGTCTTGTCGACGAATCCAGCTGGGCAGCGGCAACGGAAGTCACCCCCGATGTCGGTGCAGACGCCATCGTTCTCGCAAGGGTTAGGGGTGCAGCTGTTGGTTACGATCTCACAGAAGTTGCCCGAGAAGCCAGGGGGGCACAGGCAGGAAGCATGCGAGGCCTGGCCCTCATCATCCACGCAGGCGCCGCCGTGCTGGCAGGGAGAACTGTAACACAAAGACATGGTAAAGAGCCCTCCTGGGGGGGGGGCTGGGCTAGGACAGAGCAGTAGGAACAGAACCGACCACCTCCCATGCCCCATCTCGTGCCCGCCCTCTCCCACCTCTTGCTTAGTCTCTGAGGTCAGAGCACAGATTGTAAACCATTAATCAGATGGGGAAACTGAGGTTCGGAGAGATGGCAATAGTAGCAGTTTGGAGTAAGATCTTTCAGTGGGCTCACCCCTCGAATGAGGAGGGCAAGGGGCACGGTTCCTGGGCTCTCCAGGGGGGGGTCTACTGTTAGCTAGCATCCCCCCCATCCCACCCCACCCCTGATCGGTTTTTTTTTTTTTTTCCTAGTGGAGTGGACCCAGCCAGCTATTGTGAGGGAAACCCTTGGGGGACTCTCAGTGAAAGAAATACTGGTTGTATCTTTGCTGGCGGGAGTGGTGTCTGTGGCGAGCTGTTTAATGGTGGTCTATTCACCCAAGTACAGCTTGCAAACTGAAGCTGTTTGCTCAAAGCGGAGCACACGGAGCATTTAATGTAAGTGCTTTTAAACGAGCTAGCCCTTTGTCATCTGATAAATGCCAAAACTCCGGGGAAAGAAAGCACCCCCCCCCAAACACACACAAGGAATAAGCATTGCAGCTTTGGGCCAAGGGCTGCAAAGTAACTGGGCTCTGAAAACATCCGAAGGGCCCCTGGGCTCTATTTTGACAGACTAGTTCAAGTCTGTTAGAACAAAGCCAGTTGAAAGGTTTTGCTCCGTGTTTTCCCTTTTCCAGTAAGCAGCAGTGCAGTTCAGTGGTCACTGCCTTCTATGTCCCTTCTAAATACAGATCTTTAGGACCCCCCCCCCATGTTCCTGACTGTTCAAAGCTTCAGCAGATTCCTGGATCTTGAACATTTCCCTCCTCCCCCAGAGCCTCTTTCTCACTAAGGCTAGCTAATACTTGTGCCTCCCCACTCCCGCCTTCCCCACTCCCACCCCCACCTCCTCCAATCTCCTTAGACATCCCAGGAAATCCAATTGAAATGCCCTAAACTGCCCCCTACAATATGGTAAGAGGGTTTCACGGCCTGGCCCTGCTGAACTCTGATCTTTTATTATGTTGCCTTTAGAAAATTACCCAGCCCAGCATCCCCTTCCCCATTTTAATCAGCTGCCAATCACCAGCATCGGAGCCTGGGGGCCATCAGGGGAATATGAGATCGCCTTCAGGACCATTAAAAGAAAAATTATGGAAATGACACATTCCTACCTAAAGCCCCCCACCCACCCAGTCAGAGTGGACTGGAGGGGGCACAGATTGCAGGAGCCCATCTTTCATCAGGTTATGGGTTAGGCTGAAAGGGCCTGGGGGTGGGGGGGGGAGGCGAGTCTCCTAGAGTGAGGTTAGAATATTTACCCATTGATCACACAGGGCCCAGCCTTGTGCTGGCAGTCCTTTCCAGCGAACCCGGGGGTGCAGGAGCATTCGTACTGGCCTTTGTCGAGATCCACGCAAGTCCCATTGTTGGCGCAGGGGGCTGAGGTGCAAGCCCGAATGTCTGGGAAATGGGGAAAAAAAATAACCTAGTGCTTAGCTTTCCTTTCCAGAAGCCAGCGTGACACGAACCCTAAGTGGCTCGGCTAGTGATTTCCAAGGGGGGGGGGTCATAGTAAGAGGATGCAATGATTCTACGGAAAAAAACTGACATGTTGAGGGTTAGGAAGGTTGCTAGTGAGAACACCAAGGCCAGAGAAGCAGCTAGACCCTGTGCTGGCACCAACACAACCTTCACCACAGAAGCCTCTGTTTCTCCTTACAACAGGGAACCAGCTAAGATGCCCTGAGGCCTGTCTCCCCTCTTACACTTAGAGAAAGGGTCTCTAGGCCAGGGAGCCAGTAAGGGCTGACATTTCGGGGCGGGGGAAGCCCCCACCGGTCCCTCACACATTCCCAATCAAGTCCCCCATTGGGAGACAAGAAGTCTAATTTAGCCGCAGTGCTGCCTTCCCCAACCCGTGCTCCTTCTGTTCTCAGGTTCTGAACTAAGGGGGTCCAGGGATAAAAAGGCTACATCTTTTGAAGGCAGCAAAATTAGAACTATTGAGCGCTCTCCTGTCCACACGGGTTTCCAGGAGCACTGCTGTATCTCCACTGTGGTTTAATACCCCCTGTCAGGACCACTTCATTATTCAGGCTCGGCGAGTCCGAATGAGCTGAACAAAGGGTCTTGGGGCAAGGGTTCTCTGACTGAGGAGAGAGACCCCAGCTCCTCAGCAGGGCTAGGAAAGGAACCTTTGGGGCTCTCCAACCTGCTGTTCCACAGAGTTCAGTTCCTTCCTGCTCTGCCTCGGTTTCCCTCCATATAAAAGGGGGGAGGGAACTCTCTTTGCTGATCTCTAGGGGTTTTCTTTAAATTTGAGCTGTAGAAAGCCAGGGCTAGCCAGTGAAGGCAGCCCCCAGGAAGGGTTTCCTGGTGTTAAGGCTACACATTAAGATTTCTCTCTCTCTCTCTCTCTCTCTCTCTCTCTCTCTCTCTCTCTCTCTCCTTTTTCAAAGGGCCTTGCACCCTGACTGAGGGGAGACCACTGTCAATCAACAGAAAAACCTGCAGGAGCCCTGTGTGGTGCAAGAAAACATAAAGAGGATTTATCTTTCCGGGATAGCGGCAGCAAAACGTTAGTGCAGAGAGTCTCTGCAGCTGGCTCGGGCGTCTCCGCCCCTGCACCCCTGCCGACTGGGGTCTTGAATTTAAAATGAAGACCTGGTGACCACCACCCTGAGACTACGCCTGCCTGCTCGTTCCCCCTAAATACCAACTCTCTAAAACCTCCCACCCCAAAGACGGGGTGGGGGCTTGAGCGGGGTGGGTGAGGGGGGGGGGTAAATCAGCTGCTGCATGAAGAGGTCCAAGGGGATTCCCTGCTTGAACTGCAGCTGTGGCCATGCAAGCATCAGGGAGAGAGCCAGCAAATTACCCAGGGGCTATTTCCCCCCTGGGACAACCCTTGACCTCCGGCCATTTCCACCCAGACAACCATGAATGTGATGGAGAGGGGCTATGCAGGCAGAAGGATCTGCGAGGAAGAATTCTGTCTGGAAGGCTCTTTGGGGTTCAGGTATTTAGAATGGAGGGATCCAGACTAAAAGCCTACCCTAGCCAGTGGTTTTTCCTAGCACCTCTAAACAAGTAGCTGTTGTTATTGCTGCTGCTGCTGCTGCTGCTGCTGCTGCTGCTGCTGCTGCTTCAAGGGGCTGCAGAGCCATGGCCGAGCGTGAGGCAACTGCAGCAAAACCCTTCCTCCGCCTGCCAAGCCACCACTCAGGAGAGGGGGGGCTATAGACAATTTGGGGTACCCTTTTGCTTCTGTGGCCCTTGGTTTCCCTATTTGTCATTGCCAGCGTTGAGGAGACAGTTCCTTGGGCATCTAGCCATCTGCCTTCCTGCTGGGCTATTGCCTGGGGGGAGGGTACGGGAGGGGGGGAAGGGGGGCACATAAACCCTTATTCCCCAGGACTTCAGTTTGTCTGGACTTTGTGGTCAGGTTTAGTAAATGAGAAAGGCCCTGAGACAATGCAGCTGTCAATCTACAATGATCATATAAACTAATGAAGTCAACAGATTGCACCAATCTGCACCTTAACCCTTTCTCGGTCTCTCCCTACACCCAACCCCAACCCCCCCCCCCCCGCGACACCTGAGTGACTCCCCCCCACCCCCCATGCCCCTGTCCTCCCTTGTGGTGTACACTTGGCCCACCCCTCCCCTATTTGTTTATTGGCCCCCCCTTTTCTTGATGTCTGAGCCCCTAGGATCCCCTCTCCCACAGCACACATACAACTCCCCAATCCCCCAACTCCAGAAACCTGTGCAAGAAACCCCCAGTCCGTGGTCCAGCCACCCTAAGCATGGTGGGGTTTTTTTGTTTTGTTTTGTTTGTTGTTGTTGTTGTTGTTTTTGTCAATCTTTATTCAACAGGCAGTTTCCCTGCGACCCCACTCCCGACCCCCACCCCCAAGTTCAAAACCCGCAGTGCTGAGATTAAAAAAAAAAAAAAAAAAAAAAAAAACCCAAAACCCAAGTATAGTCTACGCATTTGAGGCCCAGCAGGAAGTGCATAGACACTATAGATCACACACCACAGAGGGAGAGCCTTAGGGGTTCTGGGATGTTGCCCAAGGGAGGGGTGAGGGAGGGAGGGGCAAGGGGAAGGGGCTAGGGTAGGCTAAGGGTGGTACCCACCTATTTCGCAGAACTTCCCGCCCCAGCCGTCCTTGCAGATGCACTGCCACGGTTCCTTGCAGACGCCATTTGTACAGCCGGGAGCAGTGACGCACTTGTCACACTGGGGGCCCTCCCAGCCAACATGGCATCTGTGTGGACAAAGGGGAGAGAGCAGGACACGTGAGGGGAGTAGGGGTCGTGAGGGGGACTCCAGTTGTCTTCTGCTCAATGGAGAACACTTGGTGGGCTTTGCAGAGTCCTAAGCCAGAGGCTCCCTGGAACAAACAGCAGCCCACCTGAATGGAAAACTCAGAGAAGATTCTCAGGGGCAGAAACACGAGGGGCTTCCAGACCCCTCACAGGAACCACATTTGGTGCAGTGATGATCTACAGTGGCCTCCCTCCCCCCTGCAAGACATTCTTCTGATCCCCCTCTCTCCTGCACCCCCTCCTTCTCTCTCCACCCCCCCTCCCACCAGTTTTCTGCAGAAGAAAGCTGTGACGCAGTTTATTTAGCAAAGCACCCCCCCCCTCAGCCTGGCTCCAAGACTCCACAGGGCCCCATCATGGCCACCAGCCCCCCCAAACAGCTTCCTCCATTACCTGCACACATTTTCAGCCACGCAGAATCCGTACTGGGGGTCGCAGGGTGGGTCACATTCAGCCCCTGAGAAAGAGAATAAAAAGGGACACACAATTCACCCCACAAGGCCTAAAGAACACTTTACAATCCATTTCCTCTCAAATGGCCTGCTGCCCCTCAGCTGGGGAGCCCAAAGACCCTCTTTGGGTCCTACCAGCCTGGTACACAGTGGGCAGTTTTTTATCTGCGCATACCTACCCAGAAAAACAATCTTGCCTCCTCCTAGCCATGGGTTAAGCACAGCACACCCCTGATTGTCCAAGTGCAAAGCAGACACCTTTCTCCCCAAAGAAAATAAGAGCCCCCAGACCCCTAAAAGTAGGAATGAGAGACGACGAAGAGGCAGCCTTTGACCCCTGGCCATGCTGTCAATCCTCCCATTTGCAAAGTGAGCTCAGGGGGAGATTTTGAGGTCTCTGGAAAAGCCCACACAAGCCCACCTGCCTAGCTCACAGGTGAAGTGTCTAGATTTTACCCCAAGATTAACCCTAGTTAAACCAGGCAGCAGAATCCTGTCTCGCCTGTCTCTCCCAGCCCACGCTGGTCATGGAAAAAGAACTGCGCAACAGCTCTGCAGGGCCTCTGAGACTGCGACGCTCCTAAGGGAGTGTGACACTTTAATAGACACCTACTGTATGCATTTACTCAACCAGTTCTCGGGCTTCCCAGACAGTCCCCGACCCCCCACTCACAACTATTGGTGCACTGAGGGCTGGGGTCGCTGGGGGAAGGGGCCAACTCTCCTGCCAGAGACAGATGGCCTCTGCAGACAGAAGTGTCGCAGCCCCTCACCTAAAGAAAAACGCCACGCAAAGAGGGGTTCCAGCTGTGCTCCTGTTGGAAATTGGGGGCTACGACTGCAAAGTCACCCCCAAAGCCCCCAAGACCTATTTCTAAGCATATAGGCCGCGACAGACACCCCCAAAGTTGCACCTTAGAGCGTTTTTTTTTCCTTTAATCCTTTTTCCATACCTCCTCAATCCGCGCAACGACACCCCTCTTGAACGCCACTTCTGCGGGGCTAGAAGGGGCTGGGACCCTCCACCTCCCACAACCCCTGGGACCCCCGGATTGGGCTCAACACGCAAGAGTGGCGCAGGGAGGATGAGGCGGGCACAGTGAGGGGCTTAGGGTTAGGCGGGACGGGCGGGACTTGGGGCGCACGGGACAGGGAGAATGGGGTGGTCGGTGGGGTGGTCGGCGGGGCATCGCAGGCTTCCCCAGAGGGGGCGCAAGCCAAGCCGCCAGGGGGTCTCACCATAGGTGCTGTGGCCGAAAGCCAGCAGGAGCAAGAGGACGCGCAGGAGGGCTCCGGTCGCGATCATCTCGGGGCGGCCTGGGTCGGGGTCCGGGTGTCGGAGGCGGTGCAGGGGGTGCTCCGGGGGCTGCGCTGGGCTTCTGGTTGCGGACCACGAAGGGGGCACCGGTGTCCAGCGGGAAGAAAGCCAGGGTTGCACTGGGGCGCACGCTGCAAAGTGAGGCTGCCGAAGAGCTGCCGCTGCGGCCCGCGCGCCGCCTTTTCGTACTGTCGGTCCCCCCCCCCGCCCCCGCCCACGCCCACGCCTCGCGCGCACGGGGCAGGCGCCGGCCAGTCCCGGTGACCCACCCCCTGGCGGGGCCGCCCCCCCAGCACCGCGGCGCCCGGAAGCGGCTCGCGCACGCGGCTGCACTCTTTGGCTAGACGGGTACCTGCGCACGATGGGCACGCGGTCCTTACACAGGACAGCACGCGGCTGGAGGCGGAGGCGGCGGCGCTCGCACAGGCCCGCTTAGCGCAAGTCTCAGAAACCAAGCCAGGCGGGCGAAAGCCTTTGCACGCACTCAGAATACAAAAAACGCTCCCAGACACTGTAAGACACTTAGGGCTGGAGTCCCGCGCACACATGGCGCGGGTCAGAAGCCCAGGAGGACCCAAACGCACACCACGAAGATGTGGAAGATGCACATGATCACAGATGCACACACGAAAACCACCACAAAAAGCCGAAGCCCCCCGGCTAGTCTGGCCATTGTGGAGTTTGGGGAAGGTGCAGATGCACTTGTCCCACGGACCCCCAACCCAAACACACCTTTCAGCAAGGCAAACCTTAATGCCTGTTCCTGGGGTACAGGTCACAGACCAGGGCAGCAGGAACACTGTCCGATCTGCTCCAAGCAGGGGAAGCGCCAGCTATGAAAGACTGAGAGTCTTCCTGCCTATGCCGCCCCTCCACGCAGCCTGCCTGTAAACACAGGAGACCACTGGTAAACACCGACGACATCACGCGTCACCCCCTACCCCTCCTCCTCTCACAGGTACCACAGTCACAGGCTGGGCCTTATCATGCTGAAACATAAAAGCACTGATTCTTTCCAACATATACAGCTACATACCTGATCACAACACCTATGCCCAGTCCCCAAATCTGTCTCAGATTTGAGGAATCTTCCAACACACAAATTACACCAAAGCACACACAATCCAGCCTATCTTTGTTCACAGTGACACATGTTGACAGTCTTGCCAAGTTGTTCACCATCAAATGCAGACAGACAAGCACACACACACACACACACACACACACACACACATCCTCACTTAGTGACTTTCAACCTGGGATGGTTTAGAGGCTGGGAGTGTATGGGGGGGTATTGATTCTGCCAGGCAACCCCTTTTTCTGCTAGCCCCCCAGCAAGGGCTGAGAGCATTTTACTCAGCTGGGAAGCCCCCCATTTCCCATTCTGTGGTTCAGAAGGAGGAGGAGCCCAGTGAACTGAGAGATTGACTGAGCCAGGGAGTGGCTCACTGGGCAGAAGGTGCTTGCAGCCAAACTTGAGTTTGGTCCTTGACTCCTGCAGTTGTCCTTTGATGCCTGCAGAGCCCCCTTAACTGAAATGTAAATAGTCATTGATATTGCAGGAATTTGGTAGACTGTCAAGGTGCTTGCCACCAAGCCAGACACTGGCAGCTTGAATTGAATCTCCAGACCTCACATGGTGGAAGGAGAGACTGAGAGCTCTTGTCTTCCTTGTCAGGCCAGTACAGGACTCTCCCCCCACCCCTGCCCCCTCTCTCTCTCTGTCTCTCTCTGTCTCTCTGTCTCTCTCTCTCTCTCTCACACACACACACACACACACACACACACACCTTTGTCTTTCTATATATGCAAAAAAGAAAAGTGTAAAAAATAAAAATCAAATAAATGTTTTAAAATAAAAAAGTAAAATGTAAATAAATAAATGTTCTTTTTTTTTTAATGTGGAGGTTGAATAGAGGACCCCGCAGAAATGATCATTTATTGTTTTTCCAGGAGACACAGGTTCAGTTCCCAGTACCTATATGGCAGCTCACCACTGACTGTAAAAGCAGTTTCAAGAGCACCAGACACACATGTAGTATATGCACATATAAATATTCAAATTAAAACAAATAAAATGTATATATATATACATTTTAAATCCTCTGAGAAAAGATGTTGGGATTTTTTAGATGGGCTGTCCAGGTGTTCTCAATTTGCATACATTAATTGTCATCCAGTATTCCCAATTTGCATCTACTAATTGTCATCTAGCTCTCAGAGGCTGTGAGCTTGGACTGCCCTAGCCTTGGCTCTCTTTTCCTCCTCACATGAGGGTGGTGGTTAGGCAAACGTTGTTAACTCTTTGAATCTGAGGGGGGGGGAATCTTCAGCCCAATGGGGGGGGGCATCTGACCTTGTCCAAGCAGGTTGGAAGAAGTCTTGCCATCTTAGGGGATTGGAAGCCAGACAGTGGAAACCCCTAGGGCAGAAAGCTGAGGAAGGACACGTGGTTTGAAAGAATTGGGGGTAATGCGCTTTTCTTGTGTGCTTTCTGCAAAAACCGTGAATGAGGGCTGGGAGGAAAAGCCTCCAAGCAGGCTAGAGGCGGTAGTCAGGGCTCCCCTGAATTGGTATGGACCTCCCTTGGGCTCCCCTTGTCCTCAGTCAACAAACCGAGGCTAACGTAGCAAGTATTTATGTTTGGGGAGCTGTTGTTTGGGTCCACACACACCCCAAGGTCCTTGGTTAAATTGGGAGTCGCTGACAGGTGCCACCATCCCCTCCTCGGTGATCACTGAGGTCTCCTTGGCTCGCCTTCATCCCTTCCTTCCTTCCAAATCCCCTGACCTCAGCCTCCCAAATTATCCAGAGCAGTGCGAAGAAGCGGTGGCTGGCGGTCTGAAGGGACTGGGTTCTCAGCCAGAGCTGAGGAGATGGAGGATCTTGGGGCTGGGGCCCTGGGATAAGGACTCCCGCCCAAGCAGGGAAAAGCGGGGTACAGAGAGGACAAGAAGCCCCAGATTAGTGAGGTCAGCACCTCACCTAGACTCCATTTCCCCTTCCTAAGCCCCCTCTCCACCCTGCCCTCCCCAGGGCTGGAAGGAAAGCGAGTCACAGGCAGAGCCTAGGTGCCTAAATGTCATGGGCTTAAACGAAAGGGCACTCTCTTGGCTGAGGGGAACTTGCTTTCTAATCCCAGATCCATCCCCTGCCTGCAGAGAGGGCGCTGGTCTGTCACCCCCTTCTCTGAGCCATGTTTCCATGTCTATAAGCAGGGATCAAACACCTGTCCCTGAAAAGACCTCAGAATTGTGTAAGCAGAAAACTCAGAGGCTGAAAGGTCCAGCAACAGCCTGGGCTGGACTTCAGCGCCAGAAAGCTAGAGGGATCTCGGAGGGAAGGAGACAGAGTCCTCTTTTGGAGCCCCTACAGGGTGGCTTTGGGTGGGGAGTTTCCTCTTTCAGGACTCACAAGCCCAGGAGTTTTATGAGGGTTTGCTCTGGTCTCAATAAAGCGTTCGTTAGTGCTGCCGGCTGAAGATGTCGTGTAATGAGCATACGCCGAGAACAAATGAGTGAGGCAGGAGCAGTAGGGAGGGGAGATTGGAGACTGTCACAGGCTCAGAGGCTGCACAGAAAGCACGAAAATGCCAATCCAATCCCTTGGGGAGAAGTCGGCACAGTCTGCCGTTTGCCAAGCAGATCTTGGGGGCTGGGAGTCACGCCCCGCTCCTCTATCGGAGCAGCCCTCCTCCCCCTCGGCCGGCCCCTCCTCTTCTCTGGCGTCTGCATTCAGACCCCTGGTCTCACAGGGGTGAGGCCGGCAGCCCCCTATGGCAAAAGCACCGCCCAACTGTCACCATGGCGGGGCGGTAGCAGGGGCGGCGGGGGGGGGGGGGCTATGCACGTAGCAGAGACTGAATCCTGAATCGGCTCTTTATGGGGGTGGGGGGTGGCAGGAAAAGTATAGGCTGTTTCTCTCTGGCCAAACCAAGGACTCGGTAACTTCCAGGCTTTCCGGGCAGGCAGGAGAGGAAAGCAAAGGGATTCTGTCTGCAAAAGAGATGCCCTGGCTATGGGTCAAAGTTTTCTGAAAGAATCCAAAAAATGCTGTCTCTGGCCCATTTCCAGTACCCGGCTCCCCTCTCCCATCCTCCCTCCCCAGACCCTATCATTGCCTCCAGCCTTAAGCAGACCACTTGGCCCTTGATTAAATACAGAATTGCTGGTCAGGGCAGCTCAGTGGGGTGGAGCTGATGGGCCTCTCAGACAAGCTGGCCTTGGTCTGCACAAGCGAGTTAGGCCAGCTGGCCGGGGTGGGTGTGGGGGGGAAGGGGGAGGGGGAGGGGGTTGACCCCAGGTTGTCATCTTGCTCCACACCCCCATTGAGAATCTCTGAGCCTTGAAGCTTTGTTTCTGCCTAGGCTGGACTGTGGGTTGGGGAGGTGTCAGATTCTCTGCTGATTAGTCCTGGGAAAGTCTACAGATAAGTAAACTGAGGCCCGATGAGGTTCTCAGGGTTGGGGGTGGCGGGGAAGTGCTTTTATTGCTCTCTCTAAAGCTGACATTTTCCGTCTTCCATTTGTGCAAGGACACTGCCCCCTCCCCCTCCCTTTCTTCCGCTTTTTTTTTTTTTCTTTCTTTTTTTTACCCCTCCAAAACCGTGTCTAACTAAGAGCTCAGAGACACGGGCACAGGCTAGGCCTGGAGCTCTGGCCTCGCCGCTTGCTGAGCACGACTGCCTCTTCTTACTCCCCAAGATCTCTTTATTTCTAGAAAAGCTGGTTTCAGATTCACGAGAGCTTTCTGGGAGCCCGGAGCTGTGGGCCTATTTCAGCTCTGAGCTCCGGAGGCTTGAGGGTTTTGTAGATGACCACAGAGCAGCAAAGCTGGGAAGGAAACCGTGGCCTACGGATATCTGAGTCCCAGCTCTCTGCACCGAGGGTCAACCCCGGGGCCAAGAGAGAATATGGCCACACAGAGAACCGGGCCACCTCAATGTACCTCCGAAGCCCTGATTTCTTTCTTGGGGTAGCAGGAGTGACTCAGCACTCCTGAGTGCTGCACATTTCTTCAGGCAAACGCCAGAGCCGGAAATGGATGCTGAGATGCGAGTCTCTGACATCCGAGCCAGGGGACTGGAGGAGAACTCCCCTCATCCCTTCTCTCTGCCACAGAGGGGCAGACCCGAGGCAGAAGACCAGGGAACCGTGAGGCACACAGGGGTACATTTAGGCCTGAGACCATGACGGCTTTGTTTCAGCTTCAGTCAGAGAAAAGACTCTTCAGTCGCAAGTGGCTTTACACGCAGAGAGGTGGGACCGTGGCCCGTGACCTCAGAAGTGCGAGCCTCTGGCCAGTCTGATGTGTGGGGTCGGATGGGTGCAGCATGACCCCCTCCTAGCCACACTAAGGCCTTCTGAAGGCAGCTGGAGCACAAATCCTGCACAGGCCTGAGTTCTCATGGAGCTCTGCCTGTAATGTGGGAGACCGGGCTCCGATGCGGCTTTGGCAAGCTTGAGACACAGAATCACATCGGTCTGGGTTCCACATGTAGCGCTGGTTGGGGCAGGGTCTCCCCTCTCTCCAGACGCTAGTTTTTCCTTTATCATCTAGAGGATTAAAAAAAACTAGATCTCTCCATTTCTTCAATGGCACAGTCTCCATGAATATTAAGTTCATGTCATTTGCACCGACCAAATTATCTTCTTAAAGGGCACCCCTGAGTCATTGCAGCAGGGAGACGCTCTGGGGGGTCTCTTCACAGTCTGTTACTCCCAAGGTAAATTCGCCCTCCAACCAGGAGGAAGGGCATTCAGAAGAATGAGGAGCCTTTTCTTTCTTTCTTTCTTTCCTTCTTTCTCTCTCTCTCTCTCTCTCTCTCTCTCTCTCTCTCTCTCCCCCTCCTTCCCTCTCTCCCTCTCTCCCTTTTTGGTTTATTGAGACTATCCCTGGCTGTCCTGTAACTCACTCTTGTAGAACAGGCTGGCCTTGAACTCAGAAATCTATCTGCCTCTGCCTTCCAAGTGCTGGGATTAAAGGCGTGGGCCACCTCCTCCTGTAGCTGCTTTTACAAACGTTGGCCAAGACTGCATCATTCTCCACATATCACAAATTCTCTCAGAAGTTAATTTCCCATAAAACAGTGAGTGGCTCTCCTCCTTCAAAGCAATATTCATCTCTTCAGAATCAGCAAAAAACCTACTGTGTGCCCAGGGAGGGAAAGGGGCTCCACTAGGTATCCAAAGTGGTGCAGGCTGGAGAAGTGGGTGGAGCACTCTTACAGACTTACAGACAAAGTATAGAGGTTTAGTTAGCTTGTCTCACAGGATTAAATGGGGGAAAACAAAACAAAACAAACAAAAATCCCGAGGCTGGAGCACAATGCAAAAGCTTCAATATTTGGAATTAATTCGGCAAACAATGGCTTCAGAATCAGAATCTGCCTTGTCCCAGAGTCCTTTGACCAAGACTACAGCAATGGGGACAGAACTGGCCGTAGTACAGGGCGCATCTTGCCCAGACTTGATCTGAAGCCTTGGAAACAAAGCCAAGATGTCCCTACCCGTCCAGTGAAGAGCCACCCACCTTGGTTTGTGGAGAGGGAGAGACAGCAAAGACCAAGGACACCAGATCAGAGACTGCTTTTAGTCACCAGAAGGTCCTCCATTCAAACCTGGAGCTTGGGCAAAGAGGATCCTCCTCCTGGCCCCAAATCAGTTCTTAGGGTGTGTGGGAGGGGGGGCGCGGGGGAGCAGAACTTCTCGCTGGCTCTCCATTGTCTATAAAAGAGAGTGCTGTGTGGTGGTTTGCTTCCCCCCCCCCCCCCAGCTCTTGGCAGGAAGTTCTGTCAAGTTTAAGATTGTGAAAGCATCGCTCTCGAGGAATCTTTTTTTTCTCTTTCAGTTTTGTAAGGAAACATTTCCATTTTCATTCAATTGTATTCAAAAACTGTTTTCAGTGTGCTTTTTGGGTCCAGGACGGACTCGAGAATCTCTCGAAACAGAAGGCTATCACCCGGTCCCTAAGAAAAGGAAGAGAAGCTTAAGCCAGCTTGCCCACTAGCGGTGCCGCGCCGCGCGCCGCGCTGCCCCGTCTCCTACAGTCCTCTGGACCAGTAGCGAGCCTGCCTGCAGCCTCCTCCCTGGGCCTCATCGCCGGCCAGAACACATCTTCTCGCTCCGGTGTTAATGGATTGTGCACATGTGTGTGACCTCAGCAGGACCAGAGACATCTTGTTCCTCCTTGTATCTCGCGGCTGGTGGCCTGCAGCCCTGCCCGTGAGCTGGTTGCGGATTAAGTGAATTAATGAATAAATGAATGAGGCGCATCGTGTTCTCTGAGGGTTACCATGGGCCCCTCAGAAAGAGCCCGTGTCCTAGCAACTGGCCCCAGCAGCAGGTCCCTCTCCTTCCCAGGGATGGCTGGCCTCCCCAAGCAGCCTTCCAGGAGGGTCCCTAGGTTGCAACACTGTTCCCACTTAGTTCAATCACAGCCGAGGAGGCCCCCAGATCTTGTACTGGGGATGTGGGTAGCAGTTGCGTCAGACCACATCCAGAGCCCCCCACTGCCTCCCTCCACCAAGCGCCTGGTTCCTCTGAACCGCTCTCTCTGCGTGCTAACGAACCGTTCCTATGGTGACGCTCTGCACCTCCCAGAGGCCCTACCTAGCAAGTCTGCAGCCAGGCTCCAGCCAGTGACAGGACAAGGGGGACAAAGGGGTGCTAGCCTGAGCTGACGCACCCCCTACCTCATGCACACACACAGGGCAGCTAAGAACCCAAACCCAAACTTTTGATGATCTTTAATGTGATCCAGGCGTAGAAATGCCTCTCCCTCTTAGCTTCCAGCTCGGCCATTCCCCACCTAGTCACACAATGGAAGCACAGCTCAGAGAGGGCAAGTGATTCTCTGCTGGTCACACAGCAAGGACAGGACAGAGTAGGACTAGAATGTTCGGAAGTGAAGCCCTGTTAGGAAGACTGTAGAGGCTTATTTCAGAGTCCTCCAGGAACCCTCAAGGTAGTAAGGCTTTGTTTAAAAAAATAAATAAATAAAAGAACAGAAAAGAAAAGCAGGGCGTGATTCCACACAGTTTTAATGCTAGCACAGGAGACAGAGCTTGAGGCCAGTCTGGGCTACATAATGAGACTGTCTAAACCACAAAAACCGAAAACAAACAAGCCAAAATGGATCAAAAAGCTCAGAGGGGCTGGCGACATGGCTCAGTGAGTGAGGGTGCTTGCCGCCAAGTCTGAATACCTGGGTTCAACTTCAGAGACACAGACGTTGTAAGGATGTAACTTACTCATGCAAGGGGTCCCACACACAGGCACAATGACCCCCCACAATGTACAGTAACAAGCCCACACTAGAAACAAGGAGAAGGATCAGAGTTAGGATTGAGTAGTCCATCCTCCTATTATTACTTTAGTATCAGGTTCTGGGTTGACTACACACACACACACACACACACACACACGTACACACTACACACACACACTTGCACTACACACACATATACACACATGCACACATACACACACAACACACATGTATACACACACACACACACACACACACGCACACGCACACGCACACGCACACGCGCACACACACCATGCCTTATTTCCTTTCTCTCTTTTTTTTCTGCCCTAGAATTCAGCTTTGATTCCCCACCCCACCCCCCTTATTATCCAAAGCCTGTCCCAAGTCTGAGACCTACTGGCACCCCAGATACTAACCCCATTTCTAAGCCCCATTCTGGCCACAACCTTCCTGACCCAAGCCTCTTTCACCAACCATGAGAGCGGGTGGGATCAGAGAGGTTTTGCCACAGAGCAGGGAAATCTCCCTTCACTCTCCCACAAATGAGCTGGACTTGGGAGGAAAATTAGCTTTCTCGGGGCTCCAAGCTATGAATTTAGTGCACAGTAGGTTCTCGTTAAGTTGGTGTGGAATCGAATTGCAACAGCCTATGAAGGAATCGGTAGGGGCGTCCTGGGCTTGCTGCGGGGGGCCGGGTCCCTGGGAAGTCATCCTCTAAGCAAGTGAGCTTCTCGTCACTAGGAAGAGGTAGTTGCCTTCAGCCTTACATTGATTCCTCTGCAAGTTTCTGTTCAACGGTTTTCCGTTACCCCTCCTGTAATGGGCCAATTATTTCCAACTGTCTTTTACTTCATTCTGACCCACGGCCTGAGGGGCAGCAACAAGACTCGACCCCTGACCTTCTCCCTCCCCCATCCTGGGGTGGCATGTGGGCGGCCCCAACACCCCATCTCCACGTTGTCTGGGTTCGCTTGGTTTGTTTTCTTGTTGAAAGCATCTTTAAGATTTGATATAGGCTGAGGGACAGGAAGCTAGCAGGGGCATGAGGTCATGGGATGGGGGGGTGGGGAGCTGGAGGGGGCTGCTTTCCAGTGAGTGTGAAGCCCCCGGCCTATGATGAGCACTTTTTTAAGGAGTCTGGCCTCCAACAAGACATTCTGCTGCTGGCAGGCTGGGAAAGCGCTGTGGAAGTTCTGATAACAAATCAAGTCAGCAGCCCACCAGCCAGCTTCCATAGGCCCAGAAGACCCGGACCCAAGGCCTCTAGAACCAGCACCTGTGAGCTCAAATGGACTCCACAGGCCAGGATCCACTTCTGGAGATCCGGGCCTCATCTCCCTGCTTGCTTGATGGCAAGAGTTAACAGACCCTGTGAGCTAACAGCCAAGGCTGGGGAGGTCTGTGTGAATCAGGGCCTCCCAGGCGGGCTCAGCACAAGACAGATGGTTCGCGCAAGATGGTGCGATCAGAGAGAGCTTATTAGAGGGACTATTTACAGCAAAGTGGGTGAGGTGGAAAAAAAAAAAAAAAACAGATGACAGCAGGCCCAGTTACCCCCACAGGCCTGGGGGTATCAGTACCTGGGCTGTAAACTCAAAGCTAGTAGAGAAGCTACGTACTTCAGTGGAGGAAACTCACCAGAGAGCTGATCTCCATCCCAGGGGATGGCCCAGGGGTGGAGGTTCTGCAAGTTAAAGAAGCCCTCCGGACCCTCCACCCCGGGTTTAGTGTTATTCCCACATGTGCCTCTGTGTGCACCGCATGAGAGTCTGGTGCCCACGGAGGACAGAACAAAAAAAAAGGTGCTTAAACCACATGTGGGTGCTGGGAACCGAACCAAGATCTTCTGTAAAAGCAATAAGTGCTCCTAAGGACTGTGCTCCAATCCCCAATCCTGGCCCTGTGTTAGGCCTCTTGCCTGATGTCCGTAAGCTCCCTTCTTCAATCCTTCTCATGAAAAAACAAAAACAAACAACAAAGAAACAAAACCAATGGGACTCCGGATACAGAGAGAGAGAGAGAGAGAGAGAGAGAGAGAGAGAGAGAGAGAAGGTACTCCCTGTAGGTCCCCAATGTTGTAGGAACATCGATTAAGAAAATTAAGACAGGGGGGCTGGAGAGATGGCTCAGCAGTTAGAAGCACTGACTGCTCTACTGAAGGTCCTGAGTTCAAATCCTAGCAACCACATGGTGGTTCACAACCATCTGTACAGCTACATAAAATACATATATATACATATTCATATACATAAAATAAGTAAATAAAATCTTTAAAAATAAAGAAAAAAATGAAGGCACTGTGAGATTGGGTGGATGCCTCTGGGACCGTAGGGTCTCGGGAGGGTGGGCGATGCAGAACTGGAGAGGACCAACTGTGGCCACGGGGAAAGAGCAAAAGGTGGAGATAGGTATCCAAGGGCTCCAGGATGGAGAGAATGTGCACAGTTGAGTATTTGCATGCGTGTGTGCGTGCCTGAGCCTTCACTTAACTGTCAGAGGGACCCAAGGATGTTTGCAGGCTGAAGAGGCTGCAGATGATGATCCAGCACCTAAATGATTAATCGAATGAGGCAAATACAGCCTGCTCCTCTGTGAGTTTCTGGTCTGTTAGGGAGACGAGGATATGAGCCTTCCATGAGCTCTTTAATTGAGTCTGCAGCATTCGCAGGGGCGAGGAGGGGGTTGGGGGGACACGACATGGGGCAGTGAGTCAATGTGCCACGAGCCCCTCCCATCTGCACCTCCAGGGCCACTGGCAAAGAGAACAGCGGGCTGGGAAGCCCAGCCTGGTGGATGCTCTCTGCCACTGGCCCTGTAGTAGGCACACTTGGGCGTTAATTGTGCTTTTAACTTTCAAAGTGATTTCACATTGATTGTATTTACACAGAACCTGGCGTTGCTCACGCTCCGCCTCAGAGGCTAGTGAACCACTTTGTGCCCTGGGAAGTATCAAGAGCCTCTGAAAGGTCTGGCTGATGCCAGGGTTCTCATCTGTATCCTGGACACACCGTTGGGCCCCAGAGAGCGTTTGTTGACTTAGTGTGTGACAGATGGGCGGAGAGCCAGGTAGACTACAGGAAAGGTGTATTTCTCTTGTTGTGACCATCACGGGGCTCTTGTTTGGACTACCAGAGATCCTCATCTGGTAGCCACCCACCCTTCCATGCCAGACAGGACCCTCTCCTAGGGACTCATCTGTAGAGTCATGCTCCTTGGATCTCAGTGCTAAGGACTGGGTGGTGGAAGGGTATGTGAATGTGTTTAACCCTGTCTTCACTTCAAGGTGGGGGAAGGGCTCCCTGTGGCCCCAATCCAGACTTCTGTAGCACCCGGGGGTGCTGGGCCTGGTCACAGACTGGTGTTCAGTTCAGGCAGAAGGAAGCTGGAGCCGATGGGAGGGGCTGTTCTGTCCCTTTCCACGCAGTTGGTGGGCTGCCTGCCAGCTGGGCTACACACAGGCCGTGGGCAGGGATTCCCCTGGGAGGAGTTGCGGCTTTCTGGTAGTTTGGGGTGCCTGCACTTCCTCGATGCCAGTATTTTTAACTTGGCCCAGTTTTTAATAAACTGTCTGTGTGGGGAGCAGTAACCGACATTTAAGGGATTCAACTAACTACAACACTACTCTAAGGAGAAAAACCTCTCTCGTGACTGATTCTGAGCCAGGGAAGGCCTGTGCTTCCTGGGGCCACAGAAACTGCAGGGTTGGAACAGCTGGGTGGCAGGGCAGGGGAACCAGGAACTTCATAGCCCCTGGCAGCTGTGCTAGAGACCCTCCCGTCCTGCCTTTCTGTGGCTCAACCTCATCTCAGACCCCGCTGCCATGCCCTCCAGAGGATCCCCTCTGTATATGCTTGGCTCTGCCACACATTGGGGACCTGGCAGGGGCTGCCCTGTCTCTACCTCTGCCCCTAATTACCACCTGCTTGTTCATACCTTTCATCTCCTAGCCTCATAAGACCCTTGTTCTTCCCCAAGCCTTCACCAAGGGCATATGGCAGACCTCAGAAAGACTGTCTGTCTGTCCATCCCTATTTTTCTATCTGGATAATGAGCAGAGGCAATGGCTCTATTCTCCCCCAATCTAAAAAAAGTGAGGGGCACAACTTCCTTCCTTCCTTCCTTCCTTCCTTCCTTCCTTCCTTCCTTTCTCTTCCTCTCTTCCTTTCTTTCTTTCTTTCTTTCTTTCTTTCTTTCTTTCTTCCTTCCTTCCTTTCTCTTTCTTTCTTTCTTTCTTTCTTTCTTTCTTTCTTTCTTTCTTTCTTTTCTTTTCTTTTTTTTGAGACAGTGTTTCTCTGCATAGCTCTGGCTGTCCTGGAACTCACTCTATAGACCAGGCTGCCCTCAAACTCAGAAATCTGCCTGCCTCTGCCTCCCAAGTGCTGGGATTAAAGGTATGTGCCACCACTGCCTGGAGGGGCACAACTTTCTATTGACAGATCCTCTACCATCATGGCTGGGTCTAGCCAGGATCTGTCACCTCCCTGTCCTCATCCTGCCAAGGCTATGGACACAACTCTGGCTGTTTTGTATGCTCTGTAGGGACCATGAGACCCTCTCCTTCATTGGAGAAGTTTCCAGAGTAAAGCTACAGATTGGCCCAGAGAACAACCGTGGGTGTTTAAATGCCGGTCTTCCACAGGCAGGATTGGGTTGCCAGGAAACTGAAGGAGGTGGTCACCCTTTACATGTGATCTGAAGGGTGCCACAACTGTCTGCTTCCCACTGCAAGGATCCCACAGCCATGTCGCTTCCCATCCGTGGTCAGGGACACCGGCACCCTGTTTCCAGGCCTTTGCTGAACAATTGTCACATATTCCATGGGTCTCCACCACATATATCTGAAAGAGGAGGCTAAGAAACAACTATATGCTGATAGCCCCTTGAAAGGGTTGGGGGAGGGGGGCACAGGGAGAGCCTGAAACAGAAGGACAAGCGAGTGCATTTCCACCACCTGCCCAAATTGTCCTTATTACAACCATGGAATGTGCCCACTGAGCCTCAGGGTGACGGAGCCTCTTCTCAAGGGTGGGGGCAGCCAGGCCACCTGCTCGGGCTGTCCTGACAATGACTGGCTAGTGGGCCGCCTGTGGGGACCCTGGAGCCCCAAATTATCTCGGAGCTTCTCTGCTCCTGTACGCTTCTTAGTTCTGCTTGTGATAGAGAACACTGTCCGAAACAAAGCCCTGGCGGTGTTCCCAGGTTCCACATCTGCCTGTCTCCCCCACCAAGGCCTCCCACCCCCGCCCCCACCCCCCACTTGTCGAGACAGAAGCAGGCGGGGAGGGCTTTGCAGACACGGATGGGGGCACTCATGTGTTCCCTGGCCCTGACTTTGTAGGAACATCTGCGGGGGCTCTTTCTCAGAAAGGAGGCTGAGACTCTTTCTATACGCCTTGCTAGCAAGGCTGGGGGGCAGCACAGAGGACAGATCTGGCCGTGGGATCAACAGTGTAGTCTGTGGAACAAATCAAAAGAGGCTCCACTGACGGTCCAGGAATTTCAACCTGGGAGCTGGCCATAGGAGTCCATAGACTAGTGCAGAGTGAGCCTGTGGGTCTCACTGCTGGGCTGGGCACACAATCCTGCATTCCCTGCCTGGGCCTTAATATCTCCTTTGACCTTGGAGACAGTTAAAATAAAACCCGAAGCCCACTGTAAGCCGGCGTCCACTAAGGCGAGGGCAGATGTCCCTCCGTCCCTTCTTGTCTGCTCAAGGACTTGTCTACCCTGGGGTCTTCCTCCTATGCTGCCCCAGACACTGAGAGCCCCACGTCCCATGTGGCCACTTGCCTCTGCCCCAGAGTCCAATCCCTGTTGTTTACTCCTTCACGTCTGCCGCTTGTCAGGACACAAGTGCGTCCTGTAGAGTCTGGCCTGGACAAAAGGCCCCAACGAGTTCGGGCTTGGCCATTTATGCAGAGTCTAGTGGAAAATAGGACTCGTACAGCATGCTTGCTGGTGAAGCCACCACTCGGCGCTGGGAATGCCACTGGCAAATCTGGAAGGTTCTAAAGAGTGTCTGAACTGGTAGTCTGAGTGTGGACTTCAGCTCCCATATTGGAGGAAGAAGATAGAGTTTTGAAAAGAGGGCCGCATCTAAAGTTTCATGTCTTATAGCTAAGGAAGCACAGACAGACAGACAGACAGATACCAGGGCACTGGACACCCTTCTTGGCCCCTCTCTAACTTTGTTACTGGGCCTTTGAAGTGGGAGTAACATGGAACAGATCTTGTAACATGTTCCACTCTGCTACATGCCTAGTGGAAGGAACATGTGTGTGTACAGGGAAGAACAGGCCACAGCTCCTGAAGCAGAGTCCTCAGCCCTGCGCAAACGCCCAAGGCGGGCGGACAGCGCGTCCAGTCAGGTCAGACCGCATGAGCTCTCCTCTAGCTGGGAAGCAGGAGTGCCACAGGGCCCCAAGAGGGCCTTTGGAAGACAGCCCAGTGGAGGTAGGGATAGGCCTTGATAGGTTCAAAGGAGTGTGCCAATTCAGGGGAGGGGGAGGCCTTCCCGGCAACAGGAGGAGGCCCAGCCAGGGCAGGCCAGGGCACCCGGGCGCCTGGCTATTTTGGGAGCCGAGTCTCAGGAGAGTGAGGGGAGCAGCTGTCCTTAAGGAGGGGAGGCTTGGAGGGGTCCCCAACATGACCTTACTGGGCAATGCCACAGGACAAGCTCAGGCAGGTTCCAAGAAACGAGGCTACAAGGGCAGAGCCGTCCGAAGCCCCAGCGGTCACCGCGGCAGCCATGGTGGAAGAAGGGCATGGCGACAGCTGAAAGGCCAGGGGGACAGAAAGGCGGCAGAGGAGGGGGCGTGGGGGTGCTGGGAGGCGTGGCTGGAGTGGGGGAGCTAGAGGAGACACAGAATTCCAATTCTAAAGGCAGTTTCCCCCCCTTAGCAAATGCCCCTCCCACCCCTGCTGTCTGTTCTGTTTAACACACAAGAGGTAAATACATTCAAATATCTCCAAGATGAGTAGTGGTCCGATTTAAGAAAAAAAAAAAGAAAAAGAAAAAGAAAGAAAGAAAGAAAGAAAGAAAGAGAGAGAGAGAGAGAAAAGGCTCCAGAACAGCGTGTATACAATGAACTCATTTATGTAGTGTGAAAAGGAACGTACCAGATCCACTTTTTCTATTTTTATGTTTACACATAAGTAGAAGATCCCACAAGAAACTGTTACTAGCGTTCACTTCTGCTGAGCCAAGGGACTGGGTTGGAAGAAGGACTCACTTCACACTTGAAGTGCCATGCCTAAGAGCCAATGCTACTCTTTAAACAACTTCTAAAATAAAAAGAAACACAGTCGGGGAGATGGCGGCATCTGGCTTGTATCCATGCATGGCCGGATATGGTTATCTAGAAGGCAGTGCGGGCCCGAAGGCCTCAGAGGGCTCGCCCTACTCCCCCTTCTTGTGCCTCAACTTTTCTACCACCCTGGGCCCCGCTGGCTCCCCGGGCAGCACACCTGCCCCCGCCTAGCGCCCCTGCTCTCGGCGAGCTGGCTGCGCCCCCTGCCGGCGGGTCTCCTGGCCTTCCCTCGCCCACGCCAACGTGGAGGAGGAAGAGCTCTGGAAGGCGCCTGCTCTGCAGCAGTTACCAGTTCATCCCCGGGATGTCTACATTTCCTCAGAGTGGCTCCTGTAGGGAAAAGATAAGAGGAGAGCCAGTTGTGAGTGAGTGCAGGCGAGGGGAGGCTATCCATTATCGTTTTCAGCCTAATGAAGCCCTCTGAAGGCTCTCTTCAGAGTGATAAATTCCTCCAGGGCCTCAGTCCTTCCAGTCACGAAGCCACAGGCTTGTCATAACTCATGTCCCAGGAACTATACTGCTTGTCCCAAACTTCCTCAATACAGGCTGCTCAGGAGGCCCGAGAGGAAGGCTGATAACACGTTTTTGGAAGCACAGCCGTTCCCAGCTCATTGTGCAGGCATTCTGACCATTGTTCTGGGGGCTCATTCTTCCCCGTTGCCCATCCCTGTCAGCCCCTGGCATTGTGGAGGCCAGGCAGAGGAAGCTGGCAGGACTGTGTATGGGGAGAGGGAATCCAAAGACAGCCAGGAGTCTATAACTGGGGTTATGGACTGTCTAAAGAGTGGGTGATGTGAGAGGGGTCCTTGTCCTTCCCAAGCAAGGTTTTGGGACAGTCATATGGGGTAGAAGGTACCTCAGGCCTGCAGAGCTTCTCTCCCCCCAACTAGGCCCCCTGCCTTCCAGTTACTGCTCCTGACGTCCGTTCCCAGCAAGCGCAGCCAGGTGGCTGGATGCTCTCACCCCTCATGGGAGCTGCACAGACAGCTGTGTGAGACATAGTCCAGACTACGGCCTGTTCCATACAGTTTCCCATCCGTACAGCCAGGCTCGGCCAAATGACTCCCTAGTGTCAGGGCGGGCAAGGTCTTCTACACCCCCTCAGCAGGAGGGGCGCGCAGAAGAGGCCCGTTCAGGGGTGCACGAGGAGGCGGAAGGGGGACAGAGGCCCAGGCAGGGGCCGTTTCACTGTGTGAACACAGAAAGAATGGAGGCCCGCTTCCTCCAGGGGCTTCTTTACCCACGCTGCCCACCCCGATGCGTGAAGGACAGTCTCTCGTTTGCTCAGCCGTTGTGGTAACATGGTTCCCAGACCTTTGGCCTTCCCTATACAAACATAAAGCTCTTCCTAATGTGGTTCTCTGAAGGCCAGCGCCACTTTCACACAGACTTTGTGGTGACACGGATCTGAGACCTTTGGCCCTTCCTTGTACAAACAAGGGCCTTTTCCCAGAGTGGTCCTCTGTCCCATCCACCCCCCTCCCGTCCCCCAATTAGGGAACGTGGGATGTGCAGCGGTCTCAGCCTGCCATGGGGCCACTTTGAACAGAACAGAAGAGATATTTTGGGCTCTCCCCTTCCTGGAAGCCTGGTCCTGGGAGCCACCCCAAGGGGATATATGAGAAGAGTCCCGAGAGGTGTGGAAAGGGCGGGGCAGGGCAAGGCGGGGACCGCTCCAGCCTAGGACTGGTAGTGCCACCCAGAGGCCTGGGCCAGTAACTGACCTGTGGGAATCTGAGGGGTGGGGTGTCTCTGGGCCAGGTGTGGCTGTGGAGAACAGGACAGAGAAAGATCCCGGGCCTTGTTCTATGCCCTCTACTGCTTCAGGGATATCCAAAGCTTGCAGACAATTACATCTATTTCCCCTGATTGGCCCTCTGGGTCCAGAGTAGGGGCAAAAGGGAGTGTGGGAAGGCTGGG
Source organism: Apodemus agrarius (assembly GCA_964023405.1). Classification (NCBI taxonomy): domain Eukaryota; kingdom Metazoa; phylum Chordata; class Mammalia; order Rodentia; family Muridae; genus Apodemus; species Apodemus agrarius. The sequence goes on from OZ030011.1 coordinate 14,069,702, forward strand.
GGCTGCCTTTGAAAGGAGACTGAGTGCTCTGGCCAGAGAGTTTGTCTTTCAGCTGGGATTTGGAACCAGAGTGAGAATTTAAAATGAGAAGCAACCGGTTGGCTTTGCTGCTATAGTGCTATTTAAAGAAAAATCCGAGAGGGCAGAAGACTGAGAGACAAGAGTGTCACACACAGTGGCCTCCACAGGAGCTCAGCTCTGAGACCACTCCAGGGTCGGCCTCCTTGGGATCAGAGGACCGTGTCTGCAGTCTGGCACCGGGCAATCCCACAGCTCTCTGGGAAGACCTTCTCTGTGATTTCCCAGATGCCCCAGCCCATCTGTGGACCACTTCAGAGCCCAGACTGAGGTTTACCTTTTAGTTGAGACTTTAAATTATATTTTATTTTTTGGTCTTTAAAAAAAAAGACTTATTTATTTAACGTATGTGAGTACATTGTCACTGCCCTTAGACACATCAGAAGAGAGCATGAGATCCCATTACAGATGGTTGCGAGCCACCATGTGGTTGTTGGGAATTGAACTCTGGACCTCTGGAAGACCAGTCAGTGCTCTTAGCCACAGAACCATCTTTCCAGTCCCCCAAATTGTACTTTTAAAGGCAGGTATGGCATCATACTCCTGTGGTCACAGAACAAACGAAGCTAAGCCAGGAAAATTGCCAAGAATCATAACCAACCTGAGCTATAGATAAAGACCCTGCCTCAAAAGATGAAAACTAAGATCTATTTTATTTCTAATTGTGTGTATGGGTGTGTCTGTGTGTGTGAGTGTGTGCATGTGAGTGCAGGTATCTGAAGAGGCCAGAAGATGGGGCTAAGACAGTTGTGAGATGCCCTGTGCAGTGCTGGGAACCAAACCCAGGTCCTCTAGCATGAACAGAAAGTACTCTTAATCTCAAAGCCATCTGTCTCTCCAGCCCAAAGTCCTTGAACCATCATGACAAAATGCATCCCTGTTGTGGCTTCTCTGTTGACTGTTGCTTTTTTCATAGTTCAGACACATTCTTAATTTTTCAAAGGTCAGATTTGTCCCGTGTGTGTGTGTGTGTGTGTGTGTGTGTGTGTGTGTGTTCACAGACCTTGGCAGGTAGCATCTCAGCCCTCGCGAGTCCCCAGTCTAACATGGCACACTGTACCTGGCTATGGATTTGGACTTACTGCACCTTTAGGACGACCCTGTCCCTCTTCACCTCAGCTGGGATGCCTTTCAATGTTCCCCAGCCTGGTTATGCCTCCTGTTGGGGACATTGGAAGACTGACTGAGACTAGGAGAGCCACCACCGCTCAGGGAACAGAGCAGCCAGGCCTTGTCCCTGGCAGCACTTGCCCAGAGGCTCATCCCTGACCCAAGGCCACCTCCTCTGCTCATCTCAGGAGCATCCTGGCACCCCGTCGCTATCCTGTACTTCTTCCCAACTCCCCAGCAGAGCCCTGGGGTTTATTTTCAAACCACGTGCAGGATCCGGCACATTCTTTCTGTCCGTGCCGCCCCTAGCCAAGCTGAGCTTGCAGCAGCTCGTACCAGGAGCATGGCAACCCTGCGCGTGGCCTCCCAGCTCCTCTCACGCAGGAGAAGCCTGTCAAAGCCAGGCTGGTGGTTGACTATGTCCTTCTGGCCCAGCCTCACCCTCTCCTGGCAACCACTCTTGCCCCCCAGCCTCCCCTCCAGACTCAACAACCCTGGCCCTCGTACGTGTTTGCTTTCTTTCCTAAATGTGAGGCCCTTCAAGTTGTTTACGTCTTGGCCAAGTTCGTCCTCTTAGGCCATCTCTCCGCGTTCCTCTCACTGCCTCTGTCCTGACACCCAGCCATCCATCCACCTGCTTAGCGCTTCCTGACAACAGTCTCTCTCTGTCAGTGGGAGGCTTGCGTGGAAGGACCCTCTTGGCTGTGAGTCATTTCCTGGTGCCTCATCTTTCATAAAAAGAAAGCAATTTTGTCACCAACCTTTTATCTGTTCCTTGAATCCTTCATGCAGTCCTGAAGGCCCCTGGGGGCTCTGTCTCCATTTGCCTCAGCCTCCGCCTCCTCCTCTCCCTTAGAGAGGGTCTCAGGGACCCCCAGGAGACTAGAGCGTACCTCAGGAGCCCAGAAACCCTGTGTTGTCCTTGAAAACAGGCTCAGCTCATCCATACAGGTTCCCACTGTGAGGGAGAAGACCCCCCCCCATGGACATTGGTTTTGATATTTAAACCCTGCCAGGCCAACAGCTTCATGTTTGTCCTCCATAGCTTTTCTGTTCTTCATCTGGGGTTAGTGCCAGGGTGCTGGATTTGTCCTCCTGGACCAAGACTGGCCTGTCATTCCATCTCCTCTGAGACTACCTGGCCTTCCAGGATCCCTGTGCTGGGTTCATTCATGGGAGGCTCAGAGAGGTTGAAGGTCTGTCTCATAGACACACAGGACAGCTTATGGTGGTGAACCCACACTAAAGCCCATAACTCTAGGGGTATAGAGTATAGAGGAGTCTGCCTAGGAGGGAAAAAAAGCCCATCTCGACCCCAATACCTGCATAGGATCTCCCAGGGTCTTCAGTCCATTCCTGCCCCAGCTGTAGTGACCTCTGCCTCCACAGATGCCCACCAGTCTTTCTCTGCCATGTAAGTCAACTCAGATAAGCCAATAGGTTTCCCAGAGCTGGACACTGAGCTGAGAAGGTAGGTGCCTTTCCTCAGGACTTGGCTGGCTTCTCTGAGTCCAGATTCCTCAACATTAAGAACTGAGAAGCACTGGGCAGTGGGGGCGCACGCCTTTAATCCCAGCACTTGGGAGGCAGAGGCAGGTAGATTTCTGATCAAGGCCAGCCTAGTCTACAGAGTAAGTTTCAGGACAGCCAGGGCTATACAGAGAAACCCCATCTTGGGGGGCGGGGAATGAGAAGCTTCAAAAAAATAGCCACGAGGACCCATGTTCAATCTCCAGTGTCTACATGATCTTTTAGAAAACTGGCATGGCATGGTGGCATATACTGACATCCCAGCACTGGGCGGGCGGAGACAGAAGGATCCCCGGGGCTCACAGATCAACCGGCCTAGCTCACTTGATGAGTCCCAGGCCAGTGAGATACCCTGTCTCAGAAAACAAGGTACCCCTGAGATTGTCTTCTGGCCTACACACACACACACACACACACACACACACACACACACACGAAGTGAGGAGCAGCTCACTGCTTTCCTCACCAATGCATGGGGCGGGGGGAGTGAGGTTCTGAGACAGCCTCAGTCTGTGTAAGTTGCACCTCTGTGGGTGACTCATAAGCCCTGAAGACCAGATTCCTTCTGCTGGGACTACTGAAATCCAGCCAGGGTCAACACCGGCCCCAGAAGAGAGACACAGACGTCCTTTATCAGCCCCCTCCAAGACACCTGGTCCTGTCACTGACCCTTCAGGAGAGAAGGCCGCTATGGATGGGCAAGAAGACTGCTAGTCTTGTTCCCGGGAGACAGTGCAGGGCTGCTGGTGCTGCTGCCTGGCCCATATAGCAGCCCTCCTTGTTCAGGGCCTTGGCGGGCGCTGGGCTGTGTTGATCTTGGAGGGCACACAGGCGCTTGCAGTGTTCCGTGCGAGGTGTTCTCAGCTGCTTTATGGAAATTATTTTATGGCCCATGTAGGTGTTGGGCAGCTCCTCCCCTGCAAATATTTCCAAGCTAAAAATACTGTATTCATGCTCCAAGTAGGAGAACTTTGGGGACCATGTCAAGGTCTGAATCTCCAGCCACCAGCTCAGGGAACACAACTATGCTTTTCCACAACTCAGTTTTCCTAGGGACCTGTCTTGCTGGGTGACAAAAGCTGCTGCAGTCCAGCACACACACACACACACACACACACACACACACCCCACACATACTCACCACACACACACCATACACATGCACATCACACATGTATCACATACATACACAAACATGCACACATGTACACATACACCACACACACAAATACATACACACACAAACATACATACACATAAATATACATACATGCACACACATATATGCACATACACACATAAACATATACACACATGCATACACATACACATGTACACACACCACACATACCACATACACATACACTTCACACATACACATACCCATATACATATACACACATATACATACATATACATGCACACACATGCACACACACCACATATACATACCACATATACACACATACATACACCACACACATATACATACACACATACACACATACACACACACACACACACACACACACACACACACTCACAGGACAGAAAGCGTTTGAATAAAAAGGTTCACATGGGCCGGGCGTGGTGGCACATGCCTGTAATCCCAGCACTCGGGAGGCAGAGGCAGGCGGATTTCTGAGTTCGAGGCCAGCCTGGTCTACAGAGTGAGTTCCAGGACAGCCAGGGCTACACAGAGAAACCCTGTCTCGAAAAAACAAACAAACAAAAAAAAAATTAAAAAAAAAAAAAAAGGTTCACATGCTGAGGACCTGATCCTCAGCTGGTTATTGGGAAGTTTCTGAAAATCAAAGTGGTGGGAATTGGCTGAAAGAGGGGGTTGAGGAGAGTCTCGTCTTCCTTCCACACGCTCCTACCACCATGATGTTTTACCTCACCAAGGCCCAGACCCAACAGAGCCTAGCACTGTAGACTAACATCTCTGAAGTCATGAGTTGAACTCCACTGTTTCACTGTATCACTCGGCTGGTGGATGTGCAAAAATAACAAACTGACCCCATAAGAGTCTGTAATCTCCCCACCCTACATAGCTGCCCACAACTCTGTCTGTATCACATAGGGATCTCTAGGGGGCAAGTTCAAAACCCATAAGTCAAGATTTTACTCAGAAAGTTTTTTATCTATCTATCTATCTATCTATCTATCTATCTATCCATCATCCATCTATCCACCTCTCTCCCTCCCTCCCTCCATCTATTGAGTCTGTCTATCTATCTATCTATCTATCTATCTATCATCTATCTATCGAGACAGGGTTTCATTATGAAATCCCAGTTGGCCTGGAACTCACTATATAGACTGGGCTGGCCTGGAACTCACATAGATCTGTCCTCTTCTGCCTCTTCAGAGCTGCGACTGAAGGTGTGAGCCACCACACTCCAGCTCCAGATGTTACTTTGAAAACAGGGGGATGGTTTTTTTTGTTTGTTTGGTTTTTTGTTTGTTTTTGTTTTTGTTTTTGTTTTTTTTTTTAAGAAAGCCAGACATTAGGGGCTGGCATGATGGGCCAACAGGTGAAGGCTACACCTGGTGACCAGAATTCAGTTCCTAGAACTCACATGGTGGCATGAGAGCATCCATCCTATGCAGGTTGCTCTTTGACCTCTACACACAGGCCATGGTATATATGTGCATGAGCACATACACACACACACACACACACACACACACACACACACGGCCTTTAATCTCAGCACTTGAGAAACAGAGGTAGGTGGAATTCTGTGAGATGGAGGCTTGCTTCATCTACATAGTGAGTTCCAGGACAGTCAGTGCTGAACAAACAAAAACAAAAACAGTGTTTTAAGTAGTCACAGTGAGGACTTTAATGTTATATGCATGCATAGTAATGCTACATCATTATTATACTGTTGTTGGGGGGATGGAAGCCAGGGCTCTGCTCACGTTAGGCAAGCGCCCTGCTGCCTGGACACACTCCAGCATCTTTCCTCCTCCTCCTCCTCCTCCTCCTCCTCCTCCTCCTCCTCCTCCTCCTCCTTCTTCTCCTTTTTCTCCTTTTATCTCTTTTGGTTTTTTGAGACAGGGTCTCTCTGTGTAGCCCTGGCTGTGCTGGAACTCACTCTGTAGACCAGGCTGGCCTCAAACTCAGAAAATCACCTGCCTCTGCCTCTCAAGTGCTGGGATTAAAGGCATGCACCACCACCGCCTGGCCACACCCCAGCATCTTACAATTAAAAAAAAATCAACCCAAAGGAGACAGAAGAGGAAAACGAATAATTTTCACCATTTGTTTTTCTGTAGAACCTTTCACAGATACTGACTTTTGGGAGAAAGGACTCCATCGTGGGTTCCATCCTCTTCTGGTGGGGGGGCAGTTTCAGGGTCAATGGCGCTCTGATGCTGAGGGTAGGAGGTACCTGGTGCTGTCTGGAGATGTCTTTGGCTGTCCCTGGGGGTAGAAATGTTGGCTATGGCTTCCTTCAGCAGAGGCCAGCCTTTGCTCTGTGCCTCAGGGTGCACAAGATGCTGTGCTCCAGGGAACTTCCTAGCTACAGCATGGATCAACTACAGACACAAACTCTCACTCAGAACTCAAGGCTCCTGGGAAGAAGGCGTAGAGGGGCTCCGGAATGCCATAGCCACCTCCATCTCTCTGTTTCATCCACAGGGGAACTGTGAGATGCTCAATGTCTCTTGGCTGTCCCCACCCCACCCCACCCCCGTCCCCTAGGCACACGTTTGCTGCCCTGGAGTTTGGAGACGTACAGTCAGGAGGGTCTGCAGCTCCTTGGGTGATCAAGATAGTTCTAGGGGACAGGCCTGGCACAGAGCAGTATTCAGCTCCTAGGCCACACCCTCACCAGTAGCCAATCACAATCACAGAACCTTCCCGCCATCCCTTTTCCTCCCTGCTCTTACCTCCAACAGTGGGCCCTGACAGGCACAAACCCTAACCTTCCTTCCTTCCTTCCTTCCTTCCTTCCTTCCTTCCTCCCTCCCTCCCTCCCTCCCTCTCTCTCTCTCTCTCTCTCTCTCTCTCTCTCTCTCTTTCTTAATCAGCAATAACTTCCCTGGAGATTCTATTACCAAGGGCCACAAGTTGGTGGCTTCCAGAAATGGATTCCCTTGGATTCCAATATCAAGAGGTCACCAGTACTTGCTCCTTCCAAAGGGTCTGAAATTAGAGGCTTTTTGTCTCTTCCAGCATCCAATGCCCCCCCCCACGCCCTGCAGTCCCTGCCAAGAGATCACTTCAGTCTCTGTCTCTGTGGTCACAGGGTTGATGATGTCTATCACCTGCCTAATGAAGAACACTTGTGAGGGAAATCACAGGCAAAGATACCACTGATGAAAAAAAGACATGGCCTCCAGGAAGCCCGCCTCCACGCTGGACCAGGAGGCTCTGCCTCACGCACCTGGCAGAGCAGATGAGCAAGCTTCCAGCCTCGATGCCTGGCGTCTGGGCTTCTCTGTGACTTCCTCGTTTGCCGTTAGCTTAAGGGCTACACAGCTGAACTTCCCAGGCAGGTGGGCAAGTAAGATCCTGTAAAGCTCAGAGGGCGGGGCTGGCGGAGAGCTGAGCACAGCGGACAGGGGCTCCAGGCAGATAACATCCCAAATCACCAACAGAGGCCCAGGCCTCAAAGTTTCTTTTCGCGAAAGAGAATGTTCAGGAATTAGATTCTGGTAATGGTTGTACAATGCTGTGAATTTACTCATCACTATTGAATTACACGCTTTGAATGGGCAATCTTCATGGCTTATAAACACTTTGTCAATAAAGCTATTTTTTAAAAATAAATAAATAAAAATCAAGTTAGGATACTAAAGACTGAAAAAGCCCCGAAGGAAGACCAAGGAGGCAGACTGAGGTTAATTAATCCCCAGGATGCACATGCATGCTGGGAGGGGAACTGGCCTGATAAAGCCAGTGCCACCTGTGCCTGTGACAGCTAGAGGGATGGTATGAAGAGTGGAGTGGTTTGGAGCTAGGAATGAGCTGTGAGTTACCACTCCCCTGTCTCCAGCCCATGCCGGCTGGAGTTGTCTTCAGCCACAGAGGGAAACCAAGTCTAAAGCAGACCGCAACCGGAGGAAATCACCCAGCATTGGGTGACATGAAGGAAACCAGGCACTGAGTTTGCAAATTTTGATTCTATTTATACAGAATGGCCAGAAGAGGAAAATTCTGTGGACAGAACCTGCATTCGTGGCTGTTGGGGTCTGGGAGGATGGAGAAAAAAATTGCTCTGGGCACAGAGTCCCCTTCAGGGACCAGACTATCCGGAAACTAGGTGAGGGGAGGGGTACACAGCACTGGAATGCTTGGTTCCCCCATGAATTTCTCATAGCATCCTACGATGCCCGTGGAAGCCGGGTGAGTGCGTCCTGTGTGGTGTGGTCCGGAGAGGAGAGGTAGCTTGCTGGGCACAGCCCAAGGCTCTCTTCTTGGCCCTCGGAGTAGAGGCAGGACCCATCACAGATGCCTCAATAGCCCCGGATGATCTCAAGCACCGACTCAGAGAGTGGACTCCATTCTTGCAAAACGGGCACAGCCGTTGGGTGAAGCCGTTTTTTCCCACTGCGGAAAAACTCGAAGCTGCCACTAGTAAAAACCATCTCCGGCAACCAAGGCCGTGACATTGACAGGCTGGTCTTGCACTCAAGAGCGGACTGCAGCTGAAGCTTTTTGCTCTAGCACGGAGCCAGTGGCCTTGCGTCCATCCGCACAGTCCTGCGCCAACGCATGGCCAGGATCAAAGCCTTCAAGGCCACCCCTGATATCTCCAGAGAAGATGTTGACACGAAGCAAGCGTGAAGCCTTGAACGTTCTGCAGCCGAGCCTGTCCCTGGCAATGCCAGCACACCGGAGAGGGTCTTGCTGCGTGCTCTCCGCCCCCACCCCACCCCCACCCCCACCCCCGCTTTGGTTTGTTTCTTGGTTCCGGTCCTCTGACATTGTGTGCATAAAGATGTGTTGGATGGTGGTGGATAAGAGGGAAGGGCCCAGGGATGTGGCAAGCCAGGGAGGAAGCACAGGAGGTGTGGACTCTAAAGGATGCCCTTCCCAGTTAGGACGGAGCCCCCACGCTGGCCTGGCTCTTCGTGCGTCTGCGTACCCAGCTCTCGGGGATCCTTGCCCCATAGTGCTCGCCTCTGTCAGAAAGAATGGTAATGGGCGATACCGACCCCACTCCTAGGAAATTCAGAAAGTAGAGGGAAGAATCCTTGACTGTTGCTCCCTTCCTCCAGATGTAATCTGGGGAAGGTTAGAGGGGCAGAGAGGGCTCTTAACCTGTGGTCAAGTGGCTATTTTTTTTTCCAGAAAAGGAGGGGGATAACTGGGGTGCGGTTCCGTTGGTGGAATGCAGAAGCGCCTAGGGTTCATCCCCTGCCTCACATAAAACTGGCTACGATGAGACAGACCTGTGATCAGGGCGCTTGGGAAGTAGAGGCAAAGGGATCAGAAATTCAAGGGCATTCTGATCAAGTGAGAGGCCAGCCTGGGCTACAGGAGGCTATGTTCTCCCAGGAGAGAAGGCAGGAAGTGGGGCCGGAAGGAGAGGGCTGTGCTTTAGAACACAAGAGCAAATTCACTCCTCAGTTTGATGATGCGTGACTCACAAAGCGGGGGATGTGCATTGATGGAACTGGCTCAGAGGCGTGGGTGGGTGGGAGGGAGGGAGGGAGGACCCTCCCCCCTCCGAGCACTCGCTCTGTGTCTGGCGCGGAGGAGGGGGGCGCGGAGAAAGGGGCACAGGGTCAGCCTTGGAGCCTCCTGGCTGTAATAAAAACTCAAGTCTTGGAGCAATTAAATTCTCAGCATTTGTCTAGTCACCTCTGGGCAGGTGCTCCGGATGGAGGGCAGTGCGAGCGGTCTCAGGCGCCATGGCTGGCAGTCTTTATGTCATTCGTTCTCATCTCATCCTGCCGGGCTTTAGCGAGGCTTAGGAAGGAACACCAGAGCCGCCAGATGAATTAGAAGTGGGCGAGAGAGCCGAGAGGAGAGCGAGCAGGATCAGTGTTGGGTACTTCAGGGCAGCCGAGGTCTGCTCCCGAGGGGGCCTCTCAGAACTGCCGCCAGAACACAGGAGCAAGGCCTCAGGTGCCTGCAGGCAGCTCTGTGGGCAGGCCCCGCAGGCCCCGCAGGCCCGGCCTGTGTCTTCCCTGTCTTTCACCAGGACGCACTGCTCTGCTCTTTATGATGCTTTTTATCTTAATGCTCTTTATGATGCCTTCTTGCTGGCTGGGTGGCAATTTCAGGTAGAGAGGAAACCGCATCTAAGTGGTCCCACAGTCCCCAGGTTGTGGCTGCTAAGGCAGCGTTTGACAGATGAACAAATGAACAGAGGAATGAGCACAGCTAAGAAAAGTCCCCTCATCCTACCAGCCAGACACAAGTGAGAGGCTTCCTGTCGCCACCACTGCAATGCTGCCCAGAGCCCAGTTCTGCTTACCTGCCGGTGTGTCAGAGGCTTGTGTGACAAATTTCCATCTGTTTACTCGTTAATATTATGAGATGTCTGTCCTGGCAGATTCTTGCTCTGCTGTGTGTCCTCAATCGAGTTACTAAACCTCTCTGTGCCTTTACTTACCCTCAGAGGAGAGAGTTCAGGAATTCCTCTCTCTGTAAACATACTGATCCAATGCTTGGCCCACAGCAGGCATGAGGCCAGGTGGCTCTTTGTTTTTGATTTGACTCTGAGCTGGTTTCACCTGCAGGAGGTCACACTCCTGTCTCCAGGAGGTCCACACTGGTACACCAGCACCATGGTGGGGTGCTTGGATGTCTTTCGGGGATCAAGCACGACCACCAGCATAGCACATAGCTAGGACACTGCTCTTCCTCTACCAGGGAGGCACAGCAGTGGGAGTGTCCTGTGGCTAAGGGTGAGAGGGTCCCGGGGCTGTGGGTGGGAGGGGGTGAGAGGGGGTGGGAGGGCCCTGGGACTGTGGGTGGGAGGGTCCCGGGGCTGTGGGTGGGAGGGGGTGAGAGGGGGTGGGAGGGCCCTGGGACTGTGGGTGGGAGGGTCCCGGGGTTGTGGGTGGGAGGCCAGGGAGGAGAGGATTGCAGAGAAGTAGCAGAGGAGGGATGTAGGAGTGAGGGAAAGAGAACTGAGAAAATGGAAGGGGGAGAAGGAGAGGTGGGAAGAGGAGGGAGGGAAGAGGAGGAGGAGAGATGGGGAGGAGGAGAGACGAGACGGGGAGGAGGGGGAGAGAGGGAAGCATGGAGTTAGGGGGGGCGGATTGAGGCAGGCATAGGCCTCCCTGGGGCTTGGCAATGCTCTGCACACAGCCCGGGCTGGGTAAATGTTTGTAAAACGAATCAAACCAAATTGCGTCCGCAGAGAGCACAGGGCACACAGCCTAGAAGCTTCCGGAGAGGCTCGTCCTTCAAGGCTCACTGCAGGCAAAAGTGCTACTTGAATACAGGTTGCTGCCTATCACCCCTCAAGGAGGACTTGGGGTGGCACTCTGCCTGCATGGGCGTGGTCATGGGGCGCTGAAGGGAAGCCTAGGGTAGTTGGGGCAAAGGTAGAAGAGGAAGTGAGGGTGTGTGTGTGTGTGGGGGGGGATAGCAAGGCCCTGAGTTTCCACCAGGCTACCCGTGAGGCTTAGGATAGAATGTGGGGTTAGGGACATAAGAGGATTTTAATTGTGTGTGGATACTTCCCAAGATGGCCAGTGGGGTATCTAGAATGAGACGTAGCTGCAAGAGAAGTGTTGGAAAGTTCCAGAAGGAAAGCATGGAAGAGGGATGTAGAGAGAGAAGGGAAGAGGTCTTTGGAAACGCCCACTGTTCCCGGTAAGAAGGGGTGGGCAGGCAGGGGAGTCAGCTTGGGGCTCAGGGTCGAGCTGGCAAGGGCCAGGCTGCCTCAGGGTGTCTGACGGGAGCTGAGAGACTGCCATCCACGTGGGTGGGCCTGGCTTCCTTGCTGCCAGGCCTTAAATGTCTGTTGGCATCCAACTCCTACACTGTCACAGTGTGACTCTGGAATGTTCCCCCAAGATGCTGTGCTAGGGGCTTGCTCATTCACAAGTGGCATCTTGGGAGTGGGCAGGATGACGAAGCATTTCCTCTTATCCACAGGCCACTGTGGAGAGACTCTTGATTTGATGGAACAATAGAAACTTAGAACATGTATCTAGCTGAAGGTAGTGGATCCTTCAGGATGTGTCCCTGGGGTCCATATTATGTCTGTGACCTCTTCCCCAAGTCCCAGGCCACTGTGAGTGAGTATTCTGTTTCATTGCAACACAGAACCAGAAACAACAACAACAACAGGTGACTGTGAGCTGAAACTCTGAACCCATGAGCACAAGTAGCCTTTCCTCCTCTGTATTCTTGTCATAATCAGGGCAAGCCAACTTGACACAGGAAATTACATTCTGTTTACAGAGACACACACTAAATGAAAAGGCAAGTTGAGGTATAGGTATCACGGCAGTAGCTGTCTCGGTACACGCCACACTTTTAGAGCGCCAGGACAGCTTTGCTTGCAGATAGGGACTCACAGCGCTGTGAGGATATTATGTAACAGTTTCTTACAAGATTGAAACACTTCTGTTCTGCAGGAAGCCACCTTGAGCAAGAAGGCAACAACTCAAGATAACTTCAGGAAGTCCCTGAAACTGACCAGATTCGCTAGGCCACTCCCTGCCAGAGTAAGGGATAAAAGCTAAGAGTCCATTCACACAGAAGGAAGCTGAGTTGTAAAGTAGACCCAGAAAAGCCACACAGCAAAGACCCTGAGATCAGACCAGCTGGCTGGAAGAAACAGAAGCCAGCTGAGCTGCCTGGCAGAGGTTTAGATCATTCGAGGCACCTGGAAAGGTCACTCTCCAAACGGCTGAGCTGCCTACAAGCTGCGCAGTGTGCTCCAGGTTCCCAGGGTTTTAGTAACCCATCACCCATATTCCTATAAGTAACCCCAATGTAATTAACTGGTTCAACAAGTTGGACTTGGGTCTGTTGTGCTGAGTTCCCTATCTGTGGTAAGTAGATGTGTGTTATGTCTCCCCAGGAGAAGTTTTATCACACAACTTGGGGCAGGGTCTTAGCATTCAGCTGTAAATCCAAGAGGTGCAAATGCCCTGGCAGGAGTTTGCCCTGGTTGGATTGGAGTAAGTAGGAGGCCCACAGAGAGGTGGAGTGAGTGCTCTGATGGGGTTGGTGGAGACAAGGTCAGGGAGGAGGAAGACGGGAGTCACTTGAGAGGCGTGGCAAGGACTTGAGTTTGGCTGAGTATCTTGGGAGCCTTGGATGGATTTAGGGGTGAGGCCAGGCAGAAGGGTGGCTAACAGACTCCGTAGGTGTCTCATAGTCATACGCAGAGACAGCCACGGCTGGAGGCTAGCTGCTCTCAAGAGATGGATCCCAAGAGCTCTTCCTCAAGATAGCTGTGAGGTGCCTGGGGAAGAGGGAGTCCCAAAGATCCCATCTTGGGCAACACCAGGAACAGGTACAGGGAGGCCTGAGGACTCTGTCTCAGACAGTCAGGGGTATGGCTGTGCTGACACCATGAAACACTGCTAGCCAGAGAGCCTAACTCAGGGAGGAGGAGGTCCAGGCTACAGATGTAAATTCAGGGCTCGCCAGCCAGAAGTAGAATTTACAGCTACGTTCAGGGTGAGATCACCACAAGGGACCCCAGGCGCCTGTCCCTGTCTCTCTCTCTCTCTTCTCGGAGGCAGGGCCACTTCTTGGGTTCTCTGCACCTTGGCCCCAGCCTGGCGCCTGGCAGGCAGTGGGTTGGCCCAGCATGGATGACCAATGACCCACTGCAGAGACAGACGTGGAGAAGTAACTAGGTCGGAACCAGCCAGAGAACAACAGGGTTAGACTGCTGTCTGGGTCCTCTTGTTATGTCTTATGGGGGTGGTGGTGGTGGTGTCTGTCTCCCCACCAAACCCAGTGTCTTTCATTAGCTTCCTTCACTGAGGAAAAGCTCTGTAGAGTGTGATTACACTGCCCAGGGAACTCATGGTCTCGTCTACTGCTCCTGTTGAAGATAATGCATTTTAAACAGCTCTAATTTCGAAAGGGTTCGTTTGACCCCCGTCCCTATGGCGACCATATTTCTCAAACCCTGGGCCTGTGATACCGCCTGACACTTGCCTGGGCTGATGGATGGCCAGGGACAGGACAGAGTGTTTGCAGCTGCTCTGTCTCGCCCCTGCTCTTCTCTCATTCTGCCCGCGTGCCAGGCAGGATATTAAGAGCTCACAGACGGCCGCTATCTTCGCTTGTAATGGGTTGACTCCATGAAACCTATTTGGGAGGATATTATCTCTGCCTCGCGCGGCGGAGGGAGGGGCCTCTGGGAAGGAAGACACTCTGAGGACTAACTTTTTCCATTTTCTGCCTATCATCTGCTGTCAGAGAGAAGCAGCTTCTCAGGGGACATGGAGGTGGCCCTAGAGCAGGCGGTGGCTTCAAGGCAGGTGAGCCTGTCTGGGCTAGGTTCCAGTCCCTCATAATCATCGAGGCAAACGCTAATCGGCACTTTAAAAGTGCCAGGCCATATGCCAAGGCTTCCTTGATGAGCTGCCTCATCAGGACTTTCCGAGTTTCCCAGGAAACATGGTGTGTGATGTCACCCCTCTTTGTAGGAAGCTGCTGGGTCTCAGAGAGGCTGAGACGCCTGCCCCAAAACATACAGGGAAGAACAGAGACGTTATAGTCATCTTCCTCGGGTGCCTCCCCTAGGCCGCTTCCAAGTCCTCACTTACCTTGGTCCGTTTGTGCATCACATTCACCTTCGAAGAGGAGTGCTCATGGGAGCACTGGAGAGCTGGTGAGGCTGGGGACGCAGCTCACTTGGTAGGGGCGGGGTTCAATACCCAGCTCTGCGTGGAATGGGCAGGTTTGTCGCTTTTGGCTATGTAGCAATTTGGAGGCCAGCCTGAGCTACATGGCAACCTTGTCTCAGAGACAGAGACAGAGACAGAGAGACAGAGAGACAGAGAGGGGGGAGATGATAGGAAAGAGACAGAGACAGACAGAGACAGAGAGACAGAGATAGAGAGAGACAGAGACAGAGATAGACAGATCAGAGAGGGGGGAGATGATAGGAAAGAGACAGACAGAGACAGAGATACAGAGAGACAGAGAGATAGAGAGAGACAGAGAGACAGAGAGGGGGGAGATGATAGGAAAGAGACACAGACAGAGACAGAGAGACAGAGAGAGACAGAGACACAGAGAGAGACAGAGATAGAGACAGAGACAGAGAGGGGGAGACGATAGGAGACGGAGACAGAGAGGGGGGGAGACGATAGGAGAAAGAGAAAGAGAGAAGGGGGTATGGTGATGATATTGTGTACAAAGACCCACTTAGGGACATGCTATTAGCAGCAAGCGTGGCCCACTGGGTAAAATGCCTCCCGTGCTATTATGAGGATCTGAAGTCAGGTTCCCAAGACATAGTGATGCGTGAATGTCACCCCGACACTGGAGTGGTAGAGACTGAGACATCTCCTGAGCGAAGGGCCAGCCCGCCTAGTGGAGTCTGTGAGCTCCAGATTCTGTGTGAGGCTGTGTGTGGTTGAGTAAAGACAGCAATCGAGGGAGACACCCCTCGAAAGCCACTGGGCTCCACACATGCGCACACCCTCGTGAACATCTTCGGGAAAGGAAGCAATAAAAATTTAAAAGAGTGTCTGCTGTTACTAGAATTCCCATGTTCTGAGGTAAACTGAGGCACGGACACCTTGGTTTCCCAGATAGGCAGTGAGTGAAAGACACTGGTTTCCTAGGGGCTTGAATTTGTAGAGCCTGTGCTCAGCCTCCCTACTCTGCCTTCTCTCTTTGGAGCCAAGAGTAGAGGGAAACTGTCACCTTAGGGCCCCAAGGCACCTTTCACTTGAGTGAGCTGCCTAAGATACCATGAAAATAAATAAATCTTTATTTAAAAGCCGAGTGGTGCATGCTTGTCATTCCGGTGCTCAGGAGACGAGGCTCACCGGCCACGTAGCGTAGTCTGATGAGAAATCTTCAGGCTGAGTAAGAGATCCCAATCTTAGATCAAAGGGTGCACAGACAGCTCGACCTCTGACCTTCCCCTAAAACATACACCCAGGCACTCAAATGCACACGAACATTCATGAGCATGCACACACACACACACACACACACACACACACACACACACCCCGTTACCAGCTCAAGCCTGAGAGACCTTGTTTCACACCTCTCTTTAATGTGGGGTGGTAAGCTAGATTGGGAAGGCTGAGAGCTGCAAAACCCTGGATTCTAGTCTCCATTCTACCCTTAGCAGCTGTGTGGCCTTGTGGAAATTACTTTGCCTCTCTGTGCCTCTCCATCACCCTTCTGGAGCATGAGAGCCAGCTCTGTCCTTTATGTAGTGAGTCCTTGGCCTAGGGGAAACAGTGCCTGCAGCTTACTGCACTTGGGGGGGGTCATGCCCATCCTGCCTCACAGACATGTCTCCCAGGCCTGTGTCATGTGCCACTGAACGTCGCTTGTGGGAACATCCTTTGGGGGCTGTCGTGCTGTTGGGCTTGTCCCCAGTGCTCTGTGACTTTGATTTCCTGGGGTCCAGCAGCCCCCCCACCCCCTCCCTCCAGTTTCCAGGTCCCAATTTGGCCACAGTTTCCCTGGGGATACATGGCAGAGGAACAATCCGATGACGTCTCCCAAGCAGAGGCTGAGCAAGCCTTCCTAGCGGAAGGAAAGTTCTAGAACGAGAGTCAGACCTCCATCACTTGGCTTTTAAGATTCCCTGAGCTTCCCACTTGCAAGAGAAACAGCTCACTTTCAGATTAGTCAGCCTGTGTGAGTCAGTCAGGGGCCTCAGCAGCCCTGCTTGTGGAATATTGATGTAGTCTGCCCTGCCAAGGGGGCGGAGGGGCCTCCCGGGGGCCCAGGGCCCCTGCCTGCAGCCGTTCCATCCGCTTCAAGGTTTGCTTGGCGCCTCCCCACGCACACAGGCAGCCCCATCCTTGTTTCTAGGGCCGACAGCATCTGCCCCCACCTCTCCAGAGACAGGGTGATTAATCCCCCCATACCGGAGGAGCAGGGGCCAAGCAACCACATAAGTCATGCCCACGCTGACAGCAGGCAAGGTAGACGCCCAGAGCTTTGGCCTTGGTGCACATTGGGGAGGGAGGCCCCACTGGCCTTCTGCTCGGAAGGGGGAGAAGGGTCTGGAAAGCAGATTACACACAGAGCAGCGTTGTCTCGAGAGGAGAGGGGAGAGCAGCCTCCACCCTTTGAGGCGCCATAGTCCCCAGCTTCCTGGATTCATGTGCTTTCATTCCTTCCTGCGCTCACAGCCGTTTGCAGATCCCTCCCTCCCTGGGGCTCCCAGTGGACCTAGCTGTGTGGACGTGGGGTCTTGTGGAGAGAGACAGCCCCCACATGAGGGGCACCCAGAGAAAACAGGCCATGTGAGCCTGTAAGGTGAGGCCGCCTGGCCGCAGAGGGGCGTGCAGGCAGAACTGTGGGGAAGGAGAGGCCTCCACCGAAGCTCAGGGTTATTTCCCGGGGAAGTGGCATTCCTGGCTTATTGTCACTGTGGCATGGGGACCAGAGCGAGGGGGGCCTATGAGACAGAGGACATGGCCTTAGCAGGCATGAAACAGAGGACAAAGGCAATAATGTATGAACCAGAGGAAGAGGTCAGCCCTGTCTTTCCAGACGGCCCCACGGCTGCATGTGAAGCAAGGATGGGGTATCTGGGGAGTGCCTGGGGGATATTCGGGAAAGCAGCTATGTAAGGTCACAGGAGGGCCAGTGGAAAATGTCTTCACCTGCCTGGCGCCTGCCTCTGGGGTGGGGAGAGGGACAGGAGGCAGGGTAAGCTCTTCATTCCTTCTAGCTGACAGGGAGCTTAGACTTGTCTGCAGCTGACAGATTCCAGGATCCTCTACCTGCACCTCGCCCTCCTCACTGTAACCCCAACACACCCAGCCCTAACATACCTTGGCCTCCCTCCATTCTGAAGGGGGTCACCTAAGTCCTCTGAGACCCTATTTACAATGTTGCAGAAACCCCGGGCTCCTCCCGTTGCTTTGTAGGCCTCTCCTGGATGGCTGGAGGTATGGGAGAGACAGGAAGCAGGCTATTCATGCCTGGTTACCCTTTGTCCATCTCTGAGCTACAAACACAAAGAAAATTGGCTCTCTCTTGAGGTTAATCTGTCCTCTTTTCCAAGGGTCAGGTCCAGGAAGGAGGCCTTTACAGCAGCCTGGGGCCTGTTTTTGCCCAAGGCCTCAGGATGATGGCTTGGCCACCCAAGACATGGAGATCATAGTCAGATAGGGACAATAGTCAGTCTGGACCTCAGGACCAGGAGAAGATGGCTGCCACCTGGAGGCTCTCTGGATTTAGCAAGAAGAACCCAGCATGTCCCCGCTTCTGGGTTCTGCAACTTGGAAGGGTTGCAGTGGGGTCAGTGCTGGCACCAGCATGGGGGGGGGTAAGTTTGGAGCCCTAGGACCCCAAGGAGCACTAGGACAGGCCCTCCTCATACTCACGGCTCCTCCTTCACTTCATGTGCCTTTAGCCCCGATTTTGACAGGCCTAGAAAAGAGGCTCAAGTGGAGCAGGGGACGGAGGGTTTGGTTCCCTCGAGGCTCTGGGAGGAGGGCCTAGAGGGATCAGAGAACACCTGGTGGAGGGAAAGCCGAGCCAGGCCCACAAGTCTGAGCGCAGACCGGGTGGCGCTTTCCCTCGGTTTTGCCTTTGAGACAGGGATGAGAGCTTCAAGTGGTTAAGCCAATCGTGACAGGAGGGAAGAGACGCTAGGTGAGCGACCCTCAGCCTGACACGTCTGCTACATGTTCTCTCTTCACTGAGCTGCCCTTCGGCCCACAGCACTCGCAGCTACAGGCTGGACGTGTTCCCTGCCTTTGAGTCTTGTCACGCCAAGTTCAGTGACTGGCTATGGGAAATTGCAGGTGCGCAATGTGCCCACATGCACGGGCCTTGTCCCTGACAGCTCTCTGCTAGCTGAATGTTGGCTCATCCTAAGTGCCGAGAGAGAGAGAGAGAGAGAGAGAGAGAGAGAGAGAGAGAGAGAGAGAGAGAGAGAGAGAAATGTGGCTTCATTGTCGTCAGATTTTCTTTCTCCATAGAAGGTTCTAGATCAATGCTTGAATCATACTTCCTCCCCTGTGAATTCTCAACCAGGTGTGACTGAATGTGGAGGGCCTTGCTCACATGGAACTGAATGTCTTGAGGTTTCATTCACACAACACTGGAGCTCCAGGGTCTTTAATTGGGTCTCACATCCCATCTGGTTTCCTGAGGTTGCACACACACCTCCTTGAATCTCTTAGGGCCTACCTTCACACAAAATCAAGTCTTTTGAGATCTAATTCAACAGTGAGTCTCTCAGGGTCTCACACACTCAACACTGAGTCTCCTGGGGTGTCAATCGGCATGTTTTGGGGGAGGAGGTCTCACCCACTCAACACGGAGTTAGAGAGGGTCTCATGCTCTTAACACTGAATCTCTTGGTACCTCACACAACCCAGAACCTTTTGGTATCTCACCCAACATTGAGTCTTTCAGGGTCTCACCTATGCAACATGGACTCTACGAGGGTCTCTTGGGTCTTCACTCAACCACCGGGTGAGATGTAGCTCAGCTCTCACCGCATCTCCCTCATACACACAACAACTGCAGGCTCTGTCATACAACTGAAACCTTACACACATGCCGGGCCTTCCCTGGAGCCCCCTTGGCATCCCGTGTTGAGACAGGTCCACCTGAAATACTTGTGTGTTTTCACGAGTCTTCACACAACGCCAGAGGGCAACATCCTCTATTGTCCCTGTTTGGTGCAATGAATCACTGTGGGTCTCACGAATACTATTTCCCAGGGAAAAGCCAATGGAGAGAGCTTTCTAAGACGGACCCCACCTCCAAGACTGACCCCACCTCCAAGACTGACCCCACCTCCAAGACTGACCCCACCTCCAAGACCGACCCCACCTCCAAGACTGACCCCATCTCCAAGAGGTATATACCCTGTTGAGCCAGGATCATGTCTCAAAGACCCCCCACTGCACCCACTTTCCCAGGCCAGTCTTGGTGGCTCCTTGCCTGGAACCTCAGGTTCCTCTCAGGAAGATGTCTTTTGGTACCACAGGGTTGAGCCCAAAATATCACGCTGCCTTGACTACCAAGTACTGGTCTTTGCTTTGTTTGTTTTTAATGCACTTTTTATGTTTTATTTGGGGGAGGCTCTGTGGACCACAGTGTATGTGTAGAAGTTAGAAGACAGCTTCCAGAAAGATCTTCTCCCTCTACCCTCTCCTCTCTCCTTTTCCCTTCCTCTCCCTCTCTCCTCTCCCCCCCTCTTTTTTTCTCTCTCTCCCTCCCGGTGTGGTCCCAGGTGAGAACCTCCCCAAGCTTGGCCCCCAAGTGCCGTTTTTGTTGTTGTTTTGTTCTTTGTTCTTTGTTTTTGTTTTTTAATGACACGGACCTAATAACAAAGAACAAAGCTCACAGTGAGATAGACACTCATGACTGTGAGCAGGATGCCCATGTCACTTAACTGGGAGGGGCAGCAATGCCCCTGGATAACCTCCACTTACTCCTCCAGGTCCTGCAGAGCCCCCCAACTTCCACAAGTGACTCTTGGCCAGAGGCGGTCAATCTTCTGTCCCTGTTGCTCTGCTGAGGGCCAGGATCTGCCCCTTCCTTTTGCTCTACTTTCTCCCGAAGGCTTGTTCCTCTACATGACCTCTAGGCACCTAGAATCACAAACTCATGCCCATAATCCAATACCCTACTCTGGAATTGGACCCAAGCCAGAGATGCTGTGTGGCCTCCATCTTCTAGAAAATTCTACCACCCAACCTTCACCCAATCACTGTCCCATCCTACCCCCCCCATCACTTATCTGATCACTTTTGGTATCAGAACCTCTAATCTCCAACCTACCCTCAAGGGCTCCCTTTTACCTCTTTGGGAGACCTTCTTACCATCTCTAGACCTGGGGTCCTCACCACCCAAGTCCAGTTTGGAGAACAAGTGGGTAGTGGATAGAGGATCAAAATGTCACTTCCTCTGAGGCCCCAGGTGGAGTCTGTGACGTCACTCCCCAGTGATGTCACTTCCCCTGCCATCTCCGGGAACCTTCTAGGATCAGGATGGTTGGCTATCTCCCCGCTCTGTGCTGGAAGGACTGGAAGGGTATTTAGGTAAAAGGAACAAGAGCGTATGCAAAGGTCTGTGTCGAGCACCAGGGGAGCTGAGTACCATAGAGCGGGAGAGCAAAATGGAGGCACCATGCCTGCAGCTGGGGCTCTACGGCTCTCTCAAGGGAGGAGATCTCTGTTCAGAGGACCAGAGGGGACTATGGCTAGGTAGGCCTGGAGCCTTAAGAAGGATCCTGGAGAGAGACAGGAAGTGGCTTCTGGCCCAGATGGCCTGTGCTCAGCCTCAGCGCCTTCCACTTTCCCACAAGGCTCCTGGCCAAGCTGTTGAGGCCACTGTGCACTTTCTAACAAGACTGGCTATTTGTAAGACTTATTAGCTGCTGGAAAGTCAGGGGCTGCGGGCCAGGCTGTTGTGGTGGTTCAGTGGCAGTAGCCTGCCTGGAGTACACTCTCATGGCCTCTGGCGACAGAAGAGGGTAGGAAGGGACCCTCCAACCAGGCATCGCCCCTGCTTCCCACGTTTCCCCAAACACAGTACTATGTGGGAAAGGGGCTGCCCTAGTTCGTATCCTCACAGACATGGATTCAAATCCAGGACTGCTGCTTCCAAGATACGTGTTCAGGACAGTGGAAGCAACGCCCAAGGACTGCTTGCTGGCCAGGCACAAAGCAGATCCTCTGGTGGCCCCACGGCTCTACCGCCTCCCTGTATCAGGGGAGGGGACGTCCACCTGTGTTCTTGAGTATCCCAACACGTTTTCCATTCCCATCGCAGACCCTCTCCAGCTGCACTCGCTCAGTGGAAAGGAATGCGCAGCCCCAGAGCCCCAGAGCCCCAGAGCCCCAGAGAAGAAGGTCGGCCACGCCAGGCCTTGAGTATCTCTGGAGCAGCAATACTTGGGGCCCAGGGCCCCTTGCTCTGTGAGCCGAGCCAGTAATGAAGACCATGTGAGGGCTGCGGGCTCCCTCCGCCTTCCTGGCTTAGCAGAGAGGCTCTCAGGAAGTGTGGAGGGAAGGGGGGGGGTCTGCCTGGCTGTCCAGCTGGAAGAATTGTGCTGAGGAGATGGGGAGCTAGCAGGGGTCGAGGAGGCCCACTCCTCCCTGAAGCAATCTACGCTCACAGGACTCTGAGCACTACCAGTCCCCCTCAACCCGTTTCCCCAAATTAGGCGTCTTTTCCTATTTCAGAAAGCTCAACAGTGCAACCATTTCTTCAGGAAAGGAAAGGGGGAAAAAAAACTATCGGCAGCCTTGGGCTCAGTTAAGAGGAGCACTGTGCTCTGGCACAAGGAGCACTGAATGGGGCAGGAATCAGCTGAGGCGGCAGCTCAGACACAGCTCTCAAAGGGGGCATCAGTGCTCTCAAGAAGCCCCAGGACTTAGTTTGGAGAAGGCTAGAGGAGCCATGATTACTAGCTCTAGATATGCTGGGGTCCGAACTCGGTCTGCCTAGTGAGAGCATGCCTCTTCAGAGGGCTGGGCTCTCAGGTGGTCGGTGAGCTCCCTCGCGCCAGAGGGAGTTAACTAAGTCTCATCCTGGAGTTCTGTGGGTGCCTCTGCAGCCTGGGTGTGCGCGCTGGAGGGCTAAGTGACTTCACGAGTTCTGTGAGGTCTGGGGCTCTCCTCTCGGCAGACAAGCCCAGCAGTACCTCACTCTCTTGGACTCTGAACACACCAGAGACTGAAGGAGGAAGCTTCCCACGGCCAGAGGAGACCTGGGCCCTTCCTGCATCCTGATTTAGCTAGTGGATGGAGACCCACCAGCCCACACTCCCAAAGGGAGTCTCGGGGCCACATCTATGGCCTGCCCACTGCTTTCCTGCTTAGAAGAGCCAGATGCTCTGTTCACAAGGGTCTGCCCAGGCTGTCAAAAACATTCCCAAACACCTACAGTCTAAGGGGTACATATAAATAAGCCATCTGGCCTGTCTTCTCTTGCACTGGGTGCCTGGTAGCCCACCCCCCTGGTTTCATACATGGACAAGAAGACCCCATCTACTGAAAAACAGGGCCCTGTCTTAGCCAGGTTCACACGAACAGCCAAGCCCCAGTCCCCAGCCCTCAGCCCAATGTCCCCTGGTGTCCTGGCCCCCACCCCTGCCCAGCTGCCTGGGCTAATCTAGGCCTGTGGGAAGCACAGGGCGGGGGCTGCCTTGCTGGCCAGAGGAGCCTCGATTCACCAGGATGCCTCCATGCACAGATGCGCCTCTGGGCTCCAGCTCGGGCGGATTTGATAAACTTGCTAAATTGCAATTCTCTGTGGCTTAGGGGAGCTGGGCCTTAGCCAGAACATGCATTATCCTCTGCAGCTGCAGGCTGCAGAGAGCCAAAGGGCGGAGGCCTAGTTGGGGCTTCCCTACCCTCCAGCCTGGGGCCCAGTGCTTTTGGGGGTGCTAAGCCTAGATCCACTGTCCCAGCCAAATAAGTGCATGATATTCACACTGGATCTAGGAAATCTGGTTCATGGCACCATTTAGGAAAGAGCCAGCCATGGATCTCCCAGAAGCTTCTACAGCAAAGTGCCAGCGGGGGCTGTGCACCCACATTTCTTGGGCAAGCAATGTTGGGGGTCCTAGGTTGCACTCAGTTCTTCTGGGCAGGGATGCTATAAATCTCCTCTCCAAAGCTGGCCACCTTGGCTCACAGCCCTGATCTAGGGACAGTAAAAGGTACTTCTAATGGTTGCTTAGAGGCTCAGGGGACCTGGAAGTCCAGCTTGCTACCCTCCCCAGTGTTGGCGTAGGGTTGGGGAGGAAAATGCTATGCACGGTGGGACTGCAGGAAGACTGGCGTCTCTAGACCCCAGGGTGAGCTGGGGGTGTTTTTGACGCCACAGCCTAAGCGCTGTTCTGTTCTCTAGACAATCAATTTCCGCACACGTACACGGAGAGCCACGGCTCTGCTTCCGGCTGCCTCGTCTCCGGGAATAGCTGCTTTTTAATTACATGGAAAGGTCACCAGGAAAAAAAGAAGCGAGAAGTCTGTGTCTTCTTATTCTTCCTCCCAGGGCTAAGAATGTTAAAACTAAGTAAGTAGCTGAGGGGCAGAGCTGGGGCGGGGAGGGGGGTTGGGTAGGAAGCCAGATAAGCGCTTAGGGGCTAGTGCCTCAGTTTCCCCAGCTGCAGAGTAGAGTAACAGGTTTGCAGAATGACAAAGCCTTCCTGCAACCCAGGCACCCAGCACCTCAGTACTCCTTGCTACTCAGCATAGCTCTTTTGCAACCCAGGCACCCAGTACCTCAGTACTGCTACTCAGCACAGCTCTTCTGCAACCCAGGCAACCAGCACCTCAGTACTGCTACTCAGCACAGCACTTCTGCAACCCAGGCACCCAGTACCTCAGTACTGCTACTCAGCACAGCACTTCTGCAACCCAGGCATCCAGGACCTCAGTACTCCTGCTACTCAGCATAGCTCTTTTGCAACCCAGGCACCCAGTACCTCAGTACTGCTACTCAGCACAGCACTTCTGCAACCCAGGCACCCAGCACCTCAGTACTCCTGCTACTCAGCACAGCACTTCTGCAACCCAGGCACCTAGTACCTCTGTTACCCAGATATTTGTACACTAAACAAAATGGCGCTGCTCCCAAGGGGCTTAGAGTCTAGTGGATGGAACGTGTGTCTAGTGGATGGATGTAAAGTGGGGCGTTAAGCCAGTCAGAGAAATCACGGAAGGCTTCCTGGAAGGATAGGCGCCCCAGCTACTGGCCCCGTTGGTACCTCTTCATTTTCTGGGCACTGTTATACCCAGAACGCCTTTCCAGAGCAGCCTTTGCAGACAAATAGAAGAGTTTGTCCTTCTACCTCTTCTGTGTGCCACCCCCAACCCTGGATACCCTCAGCCAGCACCCGAGATGCTGCAAGCTGGAAGGAGGAAGCCAGCCCCCACCCACACCCCTTGAGGTGCTGCACAGGCCAGGGTTTGGGGTATGTCAATCACCACTTTAAGTGAGGGAAGATATTCTTCACCCCCACCCCCACCCCTGCCGACCCCTGCAAAGGGAATTCAAAAATTGGATTTACTGGTCAAATTAATGAAATGCATGCATCCTCAGGCACCCCACCCCTGGGATGCTTCCTTTACTGACAAACAAATCTTTAAAATACAGTCAGCCACCTCCACAATATAAAAGCAGTCCCAGCATATGCGCTCTCCCCGCCCCCGGGAGGGACTGCCAGACGCCCCTAGAGCCCTGAAGAGGGGGGCACCGAAGGGGTTTTAATTTTCTTCTTTCCGCTGACTCCAGCTTACTCTGTCAACAGCATCTTTTTATGATCAGGAACAAAGATAGCATTTTTAATAAAAGAACAATGCATCGATATTACTAATTACAGTTTTGATTTTTCAGAAACTCCCCACCCCAATTCCCTCTGGTCCCCACAGGGTAAGTGGCTGGCTCCTTGGGTGGCTGCCTCCGAGCAGATTTCTGCCCAGGGTCTCAGGCTTCCTTCTCTTTGTGCAAGCACCAGGCAGCTCTCTCTCTCATCGTGGGGGCTAAGGCTGCCCCTCCCACTCCCTGGATCTCCCACCCACCCACCTAGCCCTCTTCCCCAACCCCCTCCCAGCCTGCCCGCTCCCTGCTTAGCCTGGTGTGAGACGGGGAGTGGCGTGGCCGCTGCAGAGCTGGATGGATGGGTTGCTCACAGTACAGCCTTATGAATCCTGTCTGGCCAGGAAACCTCTGTGTCCAGGGCCCAGGGCAGCAGCCAGTAGGCCTTCGGCAGCCTCGCAGCTCCAAACTTGTGGTAGTCCCTCAGGTCTGGGGGTACCTCGGGTCTGAACCTCACTTTCCCCGGCTGGTATTGTGGTGGTTTTTCACTGAACCCCATGTGAGGATGGTCCATCATCCTTCTGAAGCAGATGGGACCAGGTGGCATCTGCTCAGTCCCTGTCTGTTCCTCTGTGAACTGAGGCTGCTTGTGCTTTCTGAATGGGTCTCCTGCCCTAGAACAGCCCCGGTGGTGAGGGCTGGGAGGACGGACAGACAGAGCCTTGAGCCAGGCTGAGTGACAGACAGGCTGAATGCTGAGGTGGTGGGTGAGAGGCGGCTAGGAGGGGCTCACAAGAACCTGTGGTGGAGTCTGTAGAGGTTCGCCTCAGAGCCCACATGGTGCTTGAGCCACGCAAACAAACAGGAACAGGGCTTCTGGGCCACCATGGGAAGGCCTCACTGGGGCAGGCAGGGTAAATAACAACCCCCAGTCACAGGCAGGCTCTTGCTGTCCATCAAGATGGCCACTGGCTTCGTCAGACAGTGAGGAAGAGATGCGGCCCTGTTGGGAAGCAGCACTCAGCCCTGCCTCACACACACACACACACACACACACACACACACACACACACATTGGCTCGGGAACAAATATCACCTTAGCAGTTCAGGAGTGTTGCTGTGGGTGGCATGGAATGAGAGCACTGGCATTCCTCACTGACTCTACCTCAGGGCCTTTGCACGCGCTGTCACCCCACGACCAGAGTGCTTCTCCCATAGCTGCCCGTGTCAGGTACCTTCCTGTCCTTCTTGCTCTGCTTGGATTTCAGATAGGCCTTGTGATATCCTCAGAGCACTCTTCTCCCCTCCCTGCTCCCTACTCCCTCTGTGGTTACCACGGAGGAGCGTGAAACTAACTTGAATTTTCCTCAAAAGCCCCATCTTCTCCCGTGGTAGCCTCATTCCCTCTTGTGTTTATCCTGTTTCTCCTACAAAGATACTTAGGAGTCTAATCCCCCCCCCCACTCTCTATCGAGGTGCGCCTGAAACACTCGTGGCACACAGTAGGGCTTCAAGTGTGGGCAGATGAGGTGCACAGAGTAGGTACTCAACAAAAGGATGCAAAAACGGTGGCATTACTGACCTTTCCTGACTAGCTATTGTCTTAAGGGTGACTACAGTCCAGGGACAGGAACTTGGAAGGTCACATAGCACCCTGTGGCAAAGAAGGATAGAGAGCGACTTCATTACGAATGGCAGCTCTTACCCCTTGTTCCTTCGCCAGCAGTAGCTCAGGCCCTTGGAGAGCCGGTCTCAGGGTTCTCCAATAATAAAGGTAAAAGTTATGGCTTTCCTATTCCTTGGGAAGAATTAATTCTGCTGCCAGGCATTTGTCCCCAAAGCTCTCGGATCTGGGGATCAAATCATGGCCCTGTCTGCACCGACATCCCACTTCAATGTTTCAAAGGCGGATTCCTGGGTAAAATATTGCTGTCCCCAAGGCCCTCACGCACAACCAGCGCCCAGAGTAATCTCTCCCGACACAATACAAATAGGATACAGTGTTGCCCGTCCTGGCTTTAAATGAGAAAGTTAGAAAAACAAAACGCAGAGGTGGAAAGCTACTCTGATCGCAGGAGCCCAGAGTAATTGCCTTCCAGCAGAGAGCCAGGCTGCGCCAGGGGGCTGCATGGAGGGGGGCCGTCCCCACTTGGACTTTGAATATTAAGTGAAGTTTTATTTACGGTTCTTCTTGAGAGCTCACGATTCTCAGGCGAGGCAGGGATTGTAAGGAACCCTCTCGCATGAAAGTCAGGCTATAAAAAATAATTAAGGGAAAATTTCCCCACAGTCCCAGCAGCCCAGAGGGTCCCTCTGCAAACATATGACATGGAAGTATTGGAGATGGTGACTTTCATGGAAGTGGGCCCTGGGGAGGTAGTGCCACCAGCATCCTGAGGAAGGTGGCTTTCTTTAATAGAGGGTGATGTGTGATGTTTGCCTGGGGGTATCTGCCTTTTCCCCTGTGTGGGGAGACTGAGGCTGGGGAGATGAGAAGGCTCAGGGGATTCTAAGGCTTCCAAAGACAAGATCAGGCTACCATGGCCCTGTATGCTCACTGTGGAGCCAATCTGTCTGAAAGAAATCTGGCTGAAGACAAAAGCCCAATTTCATAAGGTGACAAATGGGCCTCTCAGGCAGATGTCCATCTCAGAAGAGAATTCACCCTCAGTTATGTACTAAGTTTAAGGTTAGCCAGAGGTATATGGGATCTTATGGGGGGGAAGAAAGAAGAAAGGAAAAAAGAAAGAAAGAAAGAAAGAAAGGAAGGAAGGAAGGAAGGAAGGAAGGAAGGAAGGAAAGAAGGAAGGAAGGAAGGAAGGAAGGAAGGAAGGAAGGAAGGAAGGAAAGGAAAGAAAGACGAGAAGAAGACAAGGAGAATCATGTAGTCTGGCAGCGGAACCAAGGTACTGGGAAAAGGATCTGGGTCCACCACTATGTAAGCTTTGTACAGCACCCACCCAGCACAACACTGGTTGTGACCCATTGTCACCAGGAATGGGTGTGGGATGAAACCATAAGAAGGTCACATGACCCAAACATCTGTTATCCCTTAGGAGGGATACCATTGTCTCCCAGAGCCTCTGCACCCGTCTGGGCCTCCTTATGTAAGTTCCAAAGGCAGGCCTGGTGGCCTCCACCTGGCCCTCCAGGCCCTGACATGAGCTATAGCTGGTTTCTGAGGCCGACTGAAATCCCAGGAACAGGGCAGAGGGGTCACCTGTGAGGAATGAAGAGTGAGCTGAGAGAGGAAGGAGTCATGAGCAGGTCACAGGCCCCTCTGCCCCTTCCCAGCCCCTCCACCCCCTCAGCCCCTCCTGAGCCCAGCACAGTTAGCTCGGTGCAAGTCCTGGTCCTCACTGGGCCACCACACCCTTACCTATGGAGGAGGGGGGAGGTGCTGTAATCTATCTAGGCCCTGCAGAGACACCCATCTGCTCTGTCTGCCTATGAATGGATGCCTTCAGCGAGAATTAGGGAAGAGTTGGGTCTCATGGGGGCCATTGGACAACGCTCTGTAACTAGGGCAGCTCCCCTCCTGATGACAGTTTCTCCCGGGGGATAGGACCTGAGGTCTCTTGCACCCCAGGGCAATCGGGCACTGGGGATCTGACCCTAGAGACTCTATGAACACTTACTATGTCAACCATAAGGAGCTAGACACCCTTTGCCAGGAGGTCTCTCCCATACCTGACTGGACAGCTCTGGCCTCTGGCGGCTTTGGACACGACGCCATGCCTCTGTCCCGTGAACACACATGTATATGCTAGAGGGTAGGTAGGTGGCTTCCACGGGGTCTTTGGAGAACCTGAGTTGTCTCCTGCTCCCCTTCCAGGGACCTGGGGTCACCTCTGCTCCTTCTGACACTTAATCCCGCTCTTACCCCCAGCTCATCATCTCTGCCATGCTCACCCCCCCAAACTCCCAATCTCTTGGTCTGTCCAGACCCCCACCTCCTGGAGACCCCCAGCTCTCTTCCCCCTTGAGCCTCTATTAGGAGGCCAGCTGCTGAGCTCACCCCTCCCCAGCCAGGCTTGGGACAGGTGAACCACTTTCCCAGAAGTGGGCCTGGCAGGCCCCATAGTAGGACAGGCCAGAAGGGTCATGGGAAGATCCGGCTGCAGCTGCTCAGGGGCCCTGTGTGCCAAGGAGCCCCCTCTGTGGGAGCACAGCTGCCTGGCACTGCCGGAGGGCACATCTGCAAGATGACAGCTGGTGGCAGGGTTTGAGAACAAGAGAGGCCTAGTCTCCATGTTGGCCAGCAGAAGAACATTTGATCTGTTGGCATGGAACATGGGGTCGCTTCCTGCTCTGGGCAACCCAAGGATACTGCATCTGTGCCGTAGCTAATGGGTGACCCCATGAGATGAGCAACATCTGGACCCGGGACCTTCCCCCCTTCTTCCCCGTCCCTCTTTCCCCAACCCCCCATCCCCTGGATTGGAAGTGTGAGAGAGGTCGTTTCAGGCAGGGTGCCCCCAGTCACTCCTTAACAACATGGCTGTCAGGGTCCAGTCCAGAAGCTGCTGACCAGGGAGGCCACCAGCTCTCACAGGTCCCCGCCAGCCTAGTCTTCCTCCTACGGTGTGGAAGTCTTGTGGCTTTAAACCTTCTACAAATAACATTCTCTCAGAGGCCCCAGATCTCCAACACGGACCCAAGTGGTCCAGGGAGGCCTGAAGCCATATGGTTGACAGGGACAGTTTGGGGTCTGGGTAGGTACAAGAGCCCCTGCTCCTGTCCCGGACAGAGATGCGACATTAAAGCTCATCTGAGACACAAAGGTGGTGTCTTCTACCTGCGGAGCAGTGGTAAAATTGTCACCTTGCAGGCTCTATGTCCTCAGCTCCGTGTTGGCTGCCGTTTTCTGGTGATAAGCACTCAATCCCCCCAACCTCCCCCGAAGGTACGTGCTCTCCAGATGTTGCATACAGCTGTGGACAGAGGAGCCGGGAGAGGCAGAGCCGAGGGGCGTCGGCTGAGGGGAAATGGCAGCTGCAGAACCGAAGCCAAGGTGGGATCTGTCGGCATAATCCGAGTCAGAATGATGAGGGGGTCACTTTGACCTTAAGCTCCTCTTTCTCCTCCATCAATAACACGAGGAGGGCACCAGCCTGTCTGACCCCGGAATCCATCACTACAACATCTTCATGGATGACCGCTGCCCTTCACCCCAACGTCAAGCCTGGTAAGATAACAGGGCCATTAAAGGGAAGAAATGTAGAGTGTCTCTGCAGCAGGAGGCGGGCGGCGTCCAAGGATCGGGGGGCCCCCGGGAGGTGCTGGGCTGAGCACACTCCGCCCCACTGTGCTGTGCGGAGGAGCCCCCTGACCATGCTGACCTGCCTTTAACCCCAGCGAGGCCAGGGAAAGGCCACATTGGACCTTTGCCTCCACCTATCACTAAAGCCCATGTGCGCAATCATTTCCAAGATGGATGGTCCACACCGGTGACCCCGTCCTCCTAACATCAGAGTCCCAGAAGCGGCTTATTCCAAACACTGAGGCCAGGCTCTGCTCCTCCTGAACCAGCCCTTAGGAACTGGACTTTTTCAGTTTTCCAAATGAGCTTTTTCTAGCCATCGACAAGCCTGGGACACAGATGTCCACACACTCTCGGGATACCTGACAAGGACTTCAGTAGCCTGGCAGGGCCTGGACAAGCCTGGGTTGCCCCAGAACCCACTTCCAGATGAGTTTACCTACCAGGCTCCCATCCTGCTTTCAAGAGCTGGCTCAGGAGCGCCCTCTTTGGGGCT
This sequence comes from Apodemus agrarius, assembly GCA_964023405.1. Taxonomy (NCBI): domain Eukaryota; kingdom Metazoa; phylum Chordata; class Mammalia; order Rodentia; family Muridae; genus Apodemus; species Apodemus agrarius. The sequence goes on from OZ030011.1 coordinate 14,100,572, forward strand.
GTGACAGTTGTCTTTTCTGTTGTCCCCACTCTACTGCCCCAAACACTGAGGTGCCTGACCACCGTCACCACCCACCGGTTCACACTGCACCTTGTTTACTTCTTGATGCAGGCGGAACCACCTTTGAGCAGATCACTTGTCCAGTGAGCAAAATGGGCCTTAACAGAACTCTGACCGGTCAGAATTGCCCCTCAGCTCCCCAAATTCCAAGGCTGTTCCGGCCCCCACTTCCCTACCCCTCCTCCCACATACAGTTGTTCAGGGGTGACTTCGTGCCAGGCATTGTACTGTGTGTCAGGATGTTAAGATGGGGCTGGGGGAGTCGGGTGCCAGGAGAGACAGGTGCTGTGGCAGTTGTTTGAAGGACAGGGACAGGAGTTGACTAAGTAACCCCTTTGAGAGCAACTCTGAACCCAGGGCGACCAGGAGGGGGACAGGCATCACTGACTCTAAACACTGAGAGACGCCACCGAAAGGCATTGTTTCCAGAGCTGTCCCCTCTACCAGCCCCCACGCAGGCAGCAGGCACTGCTCAAACCCCAGAGGACCTTGCAAGATTCACGGTACGCCCCTCACTCATCAGGGGGAGGGGGGTGTCCCAATGGAGCCCCGTAGTCTTGGAATTGCTGCAGCACACATCTGTTTATGTGCTATCGAAAGTCACGTTGACAATATATTTGTTTAATTTCCAGGAAGAGAGGGGCGATTTGTCAGGGTCAGGCATACGTCTTGCATAAAACATTTTGATTAAACTCTGTTGGCCAGAGAATTACTTCCCCATCATACTTAGGAACATCTAGCTATTCCCTAATTGAAGGCCCTGCCTCGCCGTGTAATGTTGCTGATGTGGAATCCTCCCCAGAAGAGAACCCAAGGTGTCTTGGGAGAGGCGTGAGCTTGTATAGGCTGTGAACAGTGCCGTGGACTCAGCTGGAGGCGAGCCAGCTTCCCGTAGGGAGCAGAAGTTATTAACAAACATAGGAGGGTCAGCAATGTGTCACCGTGCCGTCAACCGCCTGAAAGGTATGGAGGCCCCACGTGCATCCTGTTCACACGGCACTGTTGGGCTCTTGTGCAGAGGACCTGGCCAACTTCGGCCTTACGGGAAGAGGCCGGCCGAGGGGCCCTGCAGCTAGCGAGCAAGCAGGAGGCTTCCCTCGGCCATGACCCAGTCATGCGCAGTAGGCCTTATCTGTCTCCTGAGAGGCAGTCGGGCCAGAACAGACTCTGTTGCTGGAGTAGAGGGGGAAATTCGAGGTGGGGGGAGGCACACTGGGGTGAGAGGTGCTGCTTCCTGTCCCGTCCCTACTGTGTGCCTCTTCCCACAATCAGTGGCTTCACTAAGTAAGGAGGTTTATACTTTACTGTCTGGGTTGGAAAACAGAAGCACACAGAAGCAGAAATGGCTCATCTGGATTCAGAGGGGCACAGGGTGTGGCCCCATGGCCCAGGATCTGTGCTACATGGTGCCAGCCCAACAAAGACACTAAAACCCCAGGAGAGCCTAGGCTGAAGGGACTTGCCAGGGACCACAGAGCAATGTAGGTACAATTTCCTTTCAGTCCACTATGTCAGGCGACAGACCTGTTCCTTTCTTCCTGTCGTGTACGGAGGAAGGTAGGGCTAGTCGGTACTGGCACGCCTCCTCAGAGAACCCGATACAGCCTCAGACTCCTGCCTCCAGCACCCAAGACCATGACCAGGTCGATCCTGGTGTCACTAGAGCCTAGTTCTTTACGTTTGTAGATTCTAGGACACCACTGCCTGATGCTGTAGTCGTGAGCTGTGTGTGAGTGTTGAGCATACAATGTACTTAATCTGTCGAGATTTAAATAAACACAGCATGCTGGCTTTCAAGAGAAGCAGAGCCTGTCATGAAAGAATCTGAGTTCTTGTACATAAATTTTATGTTGATTTTATGTCAGAATTCTACAGTGTGGGTAGATCAGGTTAAATAAGACATAAAACCAGCGTCACCAGTTTTTTTTTTTTTTTTCCCCCTCTTAGGAAACAAGAATCTTGTTTTTCTCTTCACCCAAATGGGTTCCTAGGCTGAGGTTGTCCTCCACAGCGCCTCTGGTGGCTGGAACAGGTAAGTTCACACCACTGAGGACCTGTGCCAGTGCGAGGTACCTAATGGACCCTGCACCTCACTTGGTCCATCTGTGAGATGAGGTCCTGAAGGTTCCTTCTCTTAGGGTTGGAGCTGAGGACGTGTGAATTAATGCCTGACGTGCTGGCTCTAAGGGGGTTCTGGTTACCTGAGCATCTTGTAGCCTGGGAGGTGGGCCTAGCCCCTTTGTCTCCGTGGATCTCTCACGCTCAAGCTCACCTTAGATAAGTCCTCTTTCCTCAGAGAGACATGAGTGGCTTGCTGCACAGGCTGTTCTGGGTCCTGGCTGGAAGCGAAGAGCTTCCTGTTGTGTACTAGAGAGGCTCTCCACGCTGGACAGAGACCATGCTGGACAAACTTCCTCACGGTCCTTGTTTGGGTTCCTGTCTGCCACTCCTCCGTGTCCTTGAGCCTTGCGCCCCAGCTGTCACCCCAGGTTTCCTCAAAGCACCCCCTTTCCATTTTCCTGCTCTTGCTTGGCAGTCTCTTCAGGTGGCTGATAAGCCTGTCTGTGTGGCCAGCAAGTTCCGAGGCTCAGCCGTTAATTCTTACCCGTGCCTTTCTGTGTATCAAGCAAGGCTTGCTTTGAGATCCCTGTAAAGTTTAGGAAATTATAAACAAGACGGGATGGGGGCTCTTCGTAATCTCGCCACCAAGAGGTGGCCCCTGGTTAGCATTCCCTTCCAGAAAAATGCAGTCTTGAAGGACTAAAAGGCAAATCCCAGAAGGCCGCTTGAAATGTTTGAAGAGGGAAGGTGAGCAGATGAGACCATTTTAAGAACATATTTCATTCACTGAAGGCAAACCATCCCATCTCAACACGCAGTCGGTATGACTATGAAATGCGAGCGAGACCACTCATATCCCCCACCGCTCGCATCTCCGAACTCCCGTGTGTGGCTGGCACGGCGGCGTTTCGTCTCAAACCAGCTCCGTCTCAAGCGCACTGTAGCCCTGGGTGACTGGTGGCCGGCGCGTTGGGCAGTGCTCTGTTTCACAGGCTTTAAACATTTTTTACTACATTTATTTATTTATAATTTGTGTGTGAGGGTAGGGTAGTGCCACGGCACAGATGTGGAGGTCAGAGGCCACCTTTCAGGAGTCTACTTGTTCCATCTGCCATGTGGGCCCTGGGTCTGGAACTCTGGTCACAAAGTTTGGAAGCAAGAAGCTCCCCACTGAGCCATCTCAACAGGCCTCACGAGCCTTTTAAAACACAGGGGCAGTTTTGACAGTTGGAGGCTAGCATGGCTTATACCTTGAGCCTAGCGACCAGGAACCCTTTTGCTTTCTTGGCATGGGCGCCGGCACAAGCATAGAACCCACATATTTCCCCCACAGAACCCCAGATATCAATCCTTAAATAATTGGATTCCAGTAGAAAGAAGTAGGGAATGTCTCCATCATGGCCAGGGCTTACAGTGGAGACCAGTCTTCCCAGAATCCCCCCTAGTAAGACCCGGGGAGTCCACAGAGCCTCTCTGTAGCCCTCGGAGACTCCGACAGCTCCACTCACAGCGCTCACTCCTGTTTCCACGCATTTGTACTCTAAGCAGAAGCTGGGAGAACCCTAGCACTCCACACTTGACACGCCGCCAACTTGGGCTCTGCACAATGGGCTCCCCGAAACCGCGAGTCTCCCGAGATGAAAGATTGCAAAAGGAGATAAAAATAGTCCCTCGGAAAGGGACTGCCTCAGCTGTCCCGGTTTGCGGAGTCCCTGTTTCACCGCAGATGTGAATAATTCATCATGGAAAGACTGCTGTGAAGGAAGGGGCGTCATTACTGCATTTTCTTTGATGAGGCCCTTAAAAAAAAAATCACAAACACCCAGCACATTAGGAGGGATCCCAAGGAGCATCCTTTAAAGTTGTTTTTTGTTGGTGTGTGTGTGTGTGGGGGGCGGACAGAAAGCAGCACCCATGATCCCATGCTACCCGCTTATAACCTAAGATGATGAATCAAAGCTGCTTTGGGTTTCCTCCTGGGCTCAGGCTGGAGGGTATGCCTGTGTCCCCAGGAGGTGGTCCTGGGAAAAGAAGCATTTGGGACACAGATCCTGTCACTGGCTTTTTCCCTGGCCTCTTATCTTTACTTCCTCCTGAAGAGAGACAGAATGACTCCGGAAGGCACAAATATTCTGGGGAATCCACAGATGTGAATAGTAGAGGCTAAAGCCAGGCTGTATGAGCCAAGAATGCCCCCACGCTGGGGCCAGGCCCCTCGCACTCACTCAAGCTGATCCGGGCCCCTTCTTGAGATTCTGCAGACACTCTTTTTATCAGTGAGGCCCTCTGAGGCATGAGGCAGGGTGGGTCACTCCCAAGGCTGTCTGCTTTCGGGAGGGGGGGGTTGTGTGGGGGTGTGGGGGGCCGCAGGGATGAGGATGGGTGCTGCGTCAGCTTTGGCAGTCTCTGAGCATTTCCTGAGGGAGCTGAGCGTCATTGGAGCTGGTGTGCAAAACCAAGGAAATCACAAAAGCAAATAACAGAAGGTAGCTCTGAGACCAACCGCTACCCACAAAGTTAGATCCCCTTTCTGTGGGAAGATCATGAGGACTCAGGGAAACTGTAGGTGCTGCTATCTGTGGGTATTGGGCACAGTACCTTCTTTCCCCAATTCTCTCCTCTCTCTCTCTCTCTCTCTCTCTCTCTCTCTCTCTCTCTCTCTCTCCCTCTCTCTCCAAATTATAGGATTTTTGAATATAGAAATTAAAAAACAAACAAACGAAGTTTGTTTCTCAACATAGCTTAAAAACGCGAAGGAAGGGCTGGAGAGCTGTCTCACAGGTTAAGAGCACTGACTGCTCTTCCAGAGGTCCTGAGTTCAAGTCTCAGCAACCACATGGTGGCTCAGGGTGGGATCTGATGCCCTATTTTGGTGTATCTGAAGAGACAGTGTATTCAAATGTATAAAGATAAACAAATAAATAAATAAATAAATAAACAAACAAACAATAGAGCATCTCATGAAACCCAGGCTGGTCTCCAATTCTCCGTGTTGTCAAGGATGACTGTGAACTTCTTTCTGCTCCTCCTGCCTCCACCTCCCAAGTTGCCACTACCTACCCCCCACCCCCACCCCAGCTTATGCAATGCTGAGGGTGGGACCCAGGGTTGCACACATACTAGGTCTGTCCTCTACCAACTTAGCTGCACACCTAACCTCATTCCAGAAAATTCCTGTCTAGAAGTCCAATCTGTAGAATGGGTTTTCGGGACTTGACCTGGTTGAAGGTAGACGGCTACAGGGAACCCTCCCCCCTGACCCAGAGCAGCCCACATGGACACCTTGGGCCCATGATAACCACTTCTCTGGGAAAAAACAGGTCGGTAAACTGAGTCTCTGGGAAGACCGGCAGGGCAGAAGACGCTGGTACTGGTTATGTGAGTTACTGTTTCGAAATTCTCAGTGCTACTTCTCTGTCAGTGGTACCCCAGGCTCCCTCAATCACAGCCTGGAGTTCCAAGACGGAACCAGACCCATTTCTATCCCCACCAGCTAATGGCTTTGTCCTTCTTGGTATTCCTACAAGATGGGTCTGCCCTCTCTAACCCTACCTACAACTGATGACTTCCAGACTTTCGCTCGCACTGTAGCAAGAAACACAGCTCAGTTTGGCTTCTCGCATGGAAAATCCAGTCTGGCATTTTTCCTGGGGTTGGTGCAGGCCCACTGGGTACCTCCTGACTTTGGAGACTCCTTTCCAGTACAGTAGAGCCTGGTGCAAGGGGGCCAGGCAGGAACAAGGGTCGGCGGGGGGTCGGGGGCCATTAGTGAGGGAGCCAGCGTGGCAGCTGCCCGCCAGCTGCAGCCCAGACCTTGCCCAGTGACGGATGTAGGGCCTATTCAGGCCCTGTGGGAAGAGATTGAGAATAATTCCCCTTGCCTTGAGGAATCCATACCCTGGCATGAGCTCATCCTATCCCATTCCTGGGAAAACAGAGGGGAGAGTTTCTCGCCTTATAGGGAGCAGAGGCCTGGGCTGTGGCCAAGGTCCCTGGATTCCTGTCCTGGCCACCAGCATTCTCTCCTGCATTCCTACCGTCTTCCAAGTCTCCTGGGACTGATCAGCATGGATCAGTGGCCCCTGCTAAAAAAAAAAATCTGACAGAATTTTCTGTCCTTTGGCTTGAGGGGACCAAATCCGAGCACTGTGCCACTGGAAGTCTGAGCTGTCCAGGGAGATGTCCCCCGGCTGCTGCACTATCTTGTCAATCTTCCAGGGAGCCACCGGGCTGGGCAGAGAAGGACCCACATCACATATGGCCTGGCTCCAAGTTTGCGAGTGTCTATTGTGCCCTCGGAGACCTCAGGCCTCTTGGGAACGTCCTTAGCAGTGAGTCCCCTCCCTCCTCAGAGTGCTGTGTTTGTGTGGAGCAAGACCCCCACCATGGGGTGAGTCCACGCTCCTGCTACTTGACAGCAGCCTGGAGACAGCAGCCCGCTTCCGCAGAGCCTAAGAGGGAGGGAAAGAGGACTGAATAGGAGGAGGGGGAGGGGGTGGTGAGCGGGAGGCTTAGCCAGGGCTGAACCCTCTGGGGGTTTTATGTGCCTTCTTGCCAAGCTGTCTGCCCCATCCCCTAGCCTCTGGCCATCTCCTCTTTGCCCCTGGTTACAGCCTTTGCTTCTCAGCCGTCACAGCCCAGGCTGCCCCTCATGGCCACAGCACATCCCATGGCCTACCTCAAGTTCTCCAAAGGTTCCTCGTCAGTCTCGACTTCTTCACCAGGATAAAGCCAGACATCTTTTTTTGTTTGTTTGTTTTGTTTTGTTTTGTTTTGTTTTGTTTTGTTTTGTTTTGTTTTGTTGAGACAGGGTTTCTCTGTATAGCCCTGACTGTCCTGGAACTCACTCTGTAGACCAGGCTGGCCTCGAACTCAGAAATCCGCCTGCTTCTTCCTCCCAGAGTGCTGGGATTACAGGTGTGCGCCACCACCGCCCGGCTAAGCCAGACATCTTATGACCCCTGGGCCCCCAGCCTTGGCCATGCGGTGAACCCTCACCCACTGACTCAGAGACACTGGGTACTCTCTCCTCTCTTCAAGTCAGAAGGTTCTTGTGGCCTGCCTGCTGCACACTGCCCAGGACATGTCTCAGAAGTTTCCCTCCCTCCCTCCCTCCCTCCCTCCCTCCCTCCCTCACCATTGCCCCATGGTCCATGTTCCCCTCCCACTGCCCAAACAAGCGCCCACCTTAGAGGGATCTCCCGAAGCCCGCAGCAGAACACCCGACTCTAGGCCCTGAGCCCTCCTCACTTTCAGCTCTTCCCAGGAGCAATGTGAGGTGGAAGCCATCTGAGGGTGTCTCCCCTGTGCTCCTGAGAGCCACCTTTGCAGCACCTCTCCTGGTTCAGTCTCCTCTCACCCTCAGTAGGAGGTGTGCCCGGCTGGCAGAAGCCTTAGGCTTCCTGGGTCCAGTTTCCCTAGCTGGCCTCGCAGATCCTCCTGGAGGCTGCTGTTTTTAGCCATCTTTAGAAAAATGACAATTATGCCAAGTCCTTTGTTCTTGCCGCCCTTTGGCACCCAGGCCAATGCCACCCTCCCCAGAGGAGGAGGCCTCTTTTACACAGGCCGCTGACGTGTGCCCGCCACTGTCCTTCACGTCGCAGAACTCCCTAGAGCTTTTATCTGCCCCCCGGGGGCGGGGTGTGTGTGTGTGTGTGTGTGTGTGTGTGCCTCAAGGCCCCAGAGAATAACGGAAGTGTATCTCAGCATTCTGAATATGGCAGTTTGAGTTTCAGTCTGATGGGAGCTCTCGGGGTCTCGGACATGCTGGCATCTGTAACACTGGTCAGATTTGTATGGCCGTGTGTCATGACGTCCCTGTGCTTGCACGGCTTCCCCATTCTTCACCTCAGAAAGGAACCATCTGCACATCAGTGGGTCTCCCTGATTATAGGGTAGGATCCCTTAGCAGGCAACCTTGGGTGGGGGTGGGGGGTGAGGGGTTCATCTGCTCCCACACACCTGTGTCTACCTCCGAGTATAGGGAGGTCTAAGGTGCACCAAGAAGCGTCTTTGTCTTCAGAGGTGGCTCAGCAGTTCAGATTGTATACTGCTCTCACAGAGAGCATGAGTTCAATTCCAGCACCAGGTCGGGAGGCACAGCAGCCCGTAGCTCCGTCTCCAGGATGGCCTCTTCAGGCATCAGTAAGTGAGGTAGATCTAAAACATGGGCAGCTTCTCTTCCCTCAGCAGTTTGTAGCCATTGAAGGGCCCGGTGAGCCCAGTGGTCAGCTCCTGGTATACTAGGGTGCCCTTTGCCCCATCACTGCATCCCATGGTGGGGCAACACTGGATCCAGAGACTCTACGAGAGTTTCCTCAATGCCTGCTGCTGGTTCACAGGCACCCTGCTTTGATTTTTGTGGGTTTGTTTGTTTTGTTTTGAAACAAAGTTTCTTTTTAGCCCAGACTAGCCTTGAACACCCTGTGTCTTTAAGAATGACCTTGAATTCTGGATTCTCCCTCCTCCATTTCCCAAGTGCTGAGGTTACAAGCATCCTTTCGTGGTACTGTGGCTCGAACCCAGAGCCCAGAGCATCCTAGAACCCAGAGCCCCTCGCGTCCTAGGCAAGCACTCTACAAACAGAGCTGCATCTCCAGACCTACACTGGCTTTTGGTTGGCACCGTGGTACTCTCAAAGATGGATAGACAAGTCACCTGCCCACTAGTGGCTTCTTGGCTGTGGTGTAGCATGGGGCCCACCTTGGTGCCCCTCAAAGCCTCTTCCGGCTTTCTCAGGCCACCTGTGACTGACAGCTGTCCTGCTGTAACAGGAGACCTGACCTGGATGGCCTTGATTCTTCCGTCTGCCCTGTGCTCGTGGATGACATCCAGGCGACCCGGATCATAGCATTTGAGGGGAGGGGTGTGGACAGGCCTTGGAGACGCCATCAGCCCACTTCTGCTCTGTCTCAGCGACTTCTTCAGCGGCAGTGCCGGTGCTCCCTGGGCTCTTTTGAACAATGTTCCCCCCCCACACCATTGTTCATCACTGACCCCTACCCATAACCTGGAGACAATAGCACATGTTCCAGCGGCAGAAGGTCAGTCTCCAGCAGGCCATCATTAGAGTGTAACCAGGGACACATCACACTGGTATTTAAAGAGAGAGAAGGGAAGGACATCTGAAGACCAGCTTGCTGCCTTGGAGCGGGAGCGCGTGGCTCATTGCTCCCAGCCCCTGGGGCTATAATTAAGCCAGGCAGACGCCGAGCATGTCTGCGGCTCAGCTCAGTCCCAGCACAATATTCCAACCCACGGTTAAATGAGGGTAAATAAAGGCAGCCCCTGACAACAAGGACGGTGCCTCTGATTGCTGTCTGCAGACAGCAAGCACAGAGCATGGGCTGCAGAAGTGGCCTAGGGATGGCTGGGACACGCAGGGTCCCTGGATAAACATGCGGGTCTCTCTCAGGTCTTCAGCATCTCCTATTTGCAGGATAGGGGAGCAGAAGAGTCCCGTCCCCTGCCCCCCCTTGCAGTCTGCAGTCTTCCGTTTGCTCTCAGTTCTTAGCTTTGCACACTGAGCTGAAAGAGACACTCAGAGGATGTTGGCTATGTGGGTTCTGCGAGGTGCCCCTCCATCAAATCATGTGTGGGGGTCACCTGTGCTGAGCCTTGGGGGGAGAGCTAGTGGTCTTCCATTCTGGGGTTCCTTTCAGAGCCTTGTTGTGGCTGCGGTAGCCTCCTCAAAGCTCCCAGAGAGAGGATCCCTCCAGTGGAGCCTGAGGTAGCCGTACAGCCCTCTGTGCCTGGGGGCGAGTGGCTGCGTGGTGCCCTTGGGCCACCAGGGGGCAGAGGCGGTCAGGCGAGGCCGCTTCCTTCGCTTGGGTGAGAGGGGCTGGGCAGCCAGGGCTAGTCCTCCGGAGAGGAGGCCTGCAGGGGGCTCTAAGCGGGGCAGGCAGAATGCTCCTCCTTAGTCCAGAGGGTCCGAGATGCACAACTCTCGACTCTAGCCCCTCTGAAAAACTTAGGAGAAGGCTCTTTAGGCTTTCTGGGTGCTACACAGGACTGAGGACCAGAGACCCAGAGACCTAGGCTTCGTACCAACCCTGAGACGCCGAGGGTTTGATCAGTACTGTGCGGTTCGGATCTGGTCTTTACTGGCCCCATTTCACAAGAGGGGGAAACAGGCTGAGCTAGACGGGTCTTGGGGCTCAGACTCGCCTCTTTCTATCTTCTACCAGCTGGGGCAACTTTACCATTGTTATGCGGAAATGCTGTGAGACTTAATTCCCCATCCAGACAAGACAGGTTGTGCTCGGCGCAGAAATCGTTATTCAAAAATTACAGACTCTGGTTGTTTCTATGGAAACATTTTTCACCTCATGCAAATGAAGCGAGAGGCAGGAAAACAACGCCTTCATCCCCACCCCCTTCCTTTTGGAACCTTCAAAAGAGGTTTCTGGAAGTTTAAACCAGCACAGCATACTAGGACAGCCTGTGGCCTGCAGACAAGTCACCCAGGGTCTAGCAGGGTAACTTCCCAGCTTCCCTTGTTCCCTCAGACCCAGCCTGCTTGACTCAGCTTCCTCTGAGGGTAGGCAAGCCGTGGGCTCCAAATGTAGCTCCTGAGTCCCTCTCAAACGGGGCAGCTTCTGCCCATTCGGGCTTCTTAGTCAGTGTCTCTGTATCCAGCCAGGCCAGCCGCCTGCTCTGAGAACTCTCTGTATCAATCCTTGTCCACTCTGCTAGGGGCAGTCCATGAACGGAGGTCAGGAAACCTTTGCTTCTGTGTGAACTCAAGCCCCAGCGTCTGACTCCAATTGTGTGGCCCCAGATAGGGATTTGCCTTTCCGGTCACAGGGACAGTGAGGAGGACCAACAGCCACCCTTACCATTGAACACGTGGCTGGGACTTTGGCCAGCATGGAAAGAAAGCGAGAAGGGACAAGCTTGCAGGTGGAGATGTCAGGACCCCGGGAGTTTTACCCCGAGTCACTGTGGAAGCCTGATGTAAGTGGCCAGGTGCACCAGGAGCTGGGGTCTTGGGACAGGATGGCACTACCTGTGTAGGAGCTGACCTAGGCTCCATGATAAAATCAGAGATGTCCTTATCTCAGGATGTTGGATATCTTGTGCCCTCCACAGACCTCAGTTTCCCCAATCATGAAAAACCAACGCATCTCATGTCGACCTCACAATGTGGACATAGCTGCCTCCCTCCTGGCTGAACCCTGCCTGCCCATTCTGGGTACGATTCACGGCTTCAAGTGCAAGCCCTGGCTTATTGTCTTAGTTTGGGTTTTACTATTGCTGTGAAGAGACATCATATCCAAGGGAGCTCTTATAAGGACAACATTTAATTGGCGGCTGACTTACAGTCTAAGGGCAACATTTAATTGGGGCTGGCTTACAGGTTCAGAGGTTCAGTCCATTATCATCAAGGCAGGAGCATGGCGGCATCCAGGCAGAAGGAGAGTTCTACAGCTTCATCTGAAAGATGCTAGAAGACTTCCAGGCAGCTAAGACGAGGGTCTTAAAGCCCATACCCACAATATCACACCCACTCCAACAAGGCCACACCCACTCCAACAAGACCACACCTCCTAATAGTGCCACTCCCTGGGCCAAGCACCACAGTCATGGTGGCTTGTCTTCTGGTTTCTCAAGATCCTCTCCACGACTCAACCCGGAGGGTGCAGCACTGAGTAAGTGCAGCTTTGTATAGCCTACATATGTCACACAGGGGAAGCTAAGCCCAAGGTGGGGTATTATTATCCCTAATAAACAGATGAGAAAAACAGGGTACAGAGGGATTAAACAATTTGCTTGAGGTCCCCGCCCCTCTCCCCCCCACCCCCAGCTAGCAAGAGGTGACGGCCATTAGAAGCATCCGGTTGGTCTCTAGAGGTCACATGTTGGCTATCACACCGTCTTGATCCCGTTTGCGGTTGACCATCCAAAGCACAGGAGGAAGAAGATGGGAGAAGTGGCTCTGCCCTCAGGATCAGACCTGAGTCCTCAAAGCTGAGGAACGTGGCCTGAGGATTCCCAGAAGCAGCCCCACACCCTGAGTCTAGCATGGCCGCCTATGCTAGCCCAGCCAAATCAAGAAGTAGAAGACACTGACTCCACCTCCCGCATAGGAGGCAATACCATGGGACTTTATAGACCCAAACTGCCAAGGGCAGAAAGCTGTTCCGCCTGAGCCCCTGGTGGCTGCCTGAGTATGCTCCTGTAAGCCAGCAGGGGCGTTCCTGGAAGGGTGAAGGGAATCCAGGAGGAGCTGGGTAAAGGACAGAGGCAGGGAATAGGAACAGACTGATGCCCACTATTTAGTGAAGGCATTTTGAGTTGCTGGACAAGAGGCACCACTATAGGCTATCTAGTGCCCACTGGACCTACCAGACTGGAAGATGTCAGGCGCCAAGACTTCAGGAAGCAACCCAGGGACAGGGAGCATCCACCCCAGCCCTGAAGCAAGGCCAGCGCAGTCCAGACCCTGCCTGTGCCCTCCTCAGGCCTCAAACGACGGAGGGAAGGAAGACCCAGAAGAAGGAAGACACACGCTTGAGAACAGCTGCTTCCTGAGAAGCACAGTCCTGGCCAATTCCCCGACTGCACAATGATTTCCTTGCCACTCGTAAGCCATTCTGGCTCCTGTAATCTCTAGAGCTCTAGGTAGAGCCCAGTTGCCCTTGCTGGGTTCCCAGTCAGTCACTCAGGACCTCGCCTCTCCAGCTATAGCGAGCCATGCTGAGCATTCTGAGACGGTCCAGCCCGTGTACTTCTCTTTTCCTGATTGGATCCCAGCTGATGCAACTTGGTATCAGGCCTGGGATTTCAACAGGATTTGAGGACTGCTGGCTCACACCCACCTGTGACCCACACACGGGTGGAAGAGGGAACAGTCACCATCCCCAGCAATGATGATCCATCGATGGTCATCCACAGTTGACCACGGTGAGGCGGCTTGGACTTGATGGCTCCGGCCAGACTGATGCTCTCCGTGCTCTGGTGAGGCCTGGGTTCTTAGGAGTACACTGAAGTAGCTTGTAGGCTGTAGGCATTTGTAATTTTTGGTATCAGGATTCTTGAGAGCTGTCTTCAACAAATGCCAACTAGCAGCAGGCCCTCTGCCCTCTGGCCTGCAGGGAGTGGGGTTCTACAATTTTGTGATTGGGAGGTGCATGCTCCCCAGTAGAGCCCGGTATGACACCCTCACTTACCTTGTGGGACACCTTGGTACAGAAGGCCCGGCTAAGACATGTTCAGGTTCCTGACTCTCGGAAATGTGTGTGTGTTAGAGGGTGTTAGAGGGGGAGAGAAACTGGTCAGTCCATGTGTGCAGCCCACTCATACCAGCCTCTGAGAATCGGCCCACTTCTGCTGCCACTCCCAAGCGTTCCGGGTTCGCACAGCTGCAGGGCTGGTGGTACAGAGTCCACACACAATCTAATCAGGTAGGATGCTCAACTGGAGCAATTGGATTCCCAGGCTCAACAGGTCTCTCCTGTGCAAGTGAGGGTAATTGATTGGAGAAGAAGAGAGTCCTGGGACTTGGCGTGGAAACACCTGATGACCATACCAATGAGGCAATTGATCTTGAGGCTCTCACTCCCGCTGAGCCTCCCTTGGCTGCAGCAGGAGCTTGGCTCTAATGTCAGAAGTGCCTAGCTTTTTCTAACCTCTAACGCCTGAGACACACTCATGGGGCAGAGGCTGGGGAAGGGGACTCACTACCCACGCTCCGTGACCCCCATGCCCCGTGCCCACTAAACCACAGCTCCGTCACGGATGAACATGCTGTATCACCAAGATCTGACCATCTGAAGGACAAAAAGTGCTCACGTGCATGCGTGTGTGTGTGTGTGTGTGTGTGTGTGTGTGTGCAAATGAGACAGAGACCTGGAGACAATGTACATGAGCAGAAAGACCAAGATGAGAGAAATATAACATTAGATCAGGGCGAATGTTTTGGCATAGATGCACTTACTAGAAAGCTTCAATTTAATGTGTTGGCTTGTATAATAATCGCTATGTCATAAATAACCCAAAACACAAAGGCTCAATACACACACTAACACACACACATACACACCCTCTAACACACACACATTTCTGAGAGTCAGGAACCTGAACATGTCTTAGGTATCCCACAAGGTGAGTGAGGGTGTCTACTGGGGAGCATGTACCTCCCAATCACAAAATTGTAGAACCCCACTCCCTGCAGGCCAGAGGGTACAGGGCCTGCTGCTAGTTGGCATTTGTTGAAGACAGCTCTCAAGAATCCTGATACCAAAAAATACAAGTGCCTACAGGCTGGGAAGACAAGGAAAGGAAAGGTCTGCTGGTAAGGCAGGAGATGCCACCTTACATAAACTAGCCACAGAAGTGACTGCCCATTTAACCTGTTGTCACAGCCCGTGGCTTAGAAGCGTGTTTCAGAACCCACCCATAACCAAGGGAAAGGAATTAGGAATTACACCAAGAAGAGCCAAGGGCCACTGAAAACCAGCACAAGCTGTGTCCACCACCAGCCAAGAGTGGATCTCACATCTTGATAGGGGAACATACTAGAACTCAGTGGTGACCTAGAACATTCTCTATGTTCCCAACCTTTCTAATGCTGGGACTCTTTAACACACTTCCTAATGTAGGGGTGACCACCCCCCAGCCATAAATTACTTTGTTGTAATTTTGCTACAGTTACTAATCATAATGCAAATATCTGTGTGTTCCAGTGGTCTTAGGTGACCCCTGTGAAAGGGGTCATGACCCACAAGATGAGAACCACTGGCTGAGAGTTAAGGAAGCTGAAATGCTAGTGCTCTTCTGGCGTGCCCTTGGACAGCTTTTCTGGGTGGGGAAGTTGGACTGATTTATCATGTGAAAGTGCATGCATGCCCAGTCGCCCCCGTCTGACTTCTGTGGGAAGGTTTCTGCCATGGTGAACTTCTGCTTTTTCATCCATGCATTCATGTCTAGAAGTTCTGTTCCTCATGTGACAAGGGGGTGGAGTTTCAAGGGGTGTGTCCTAGTGGAAAGCAATTAGGTCATGGCAGGGATTAGTGCAGATTGTGAGAGACACCAGTTCTGAGCAGGACTGGCCCCTCAATCCCCGGCTTCCTGTTTTGATATCCACCCTGAGGACCCCAACAGAGCCAAGCAGAAGTAGCACCATTGCTCTTGAGCCTTCAGAACCTCAAGCTAAATAAACCTCTTTTCTTTATATATCTCATGTCCATGTCTCAATTATACCACCAGAAAATGGACCAAGGCAGTTCCAAAGATACTCCCTTTCCAAAGGAGTTAAAAGCTACTCCGGTGCACAAAGCACCTGTCCCTTTGAAAATCCCTGCAGATGCCCTACTTTTAGCCCAGGCCTGAATGGAGACACTGCCACTGGCATAGATGGGGCCTGAGGTCAGAAGGAATGGCAGGGTCTCAGAGTAGCAGGGCCCAAGCAGCATCACTTCCTGTTGAAGACCAAATGGTCATGTCTAGTGTGAATCCCATGGGGAAGACATGGGATCCAAATACTTTGGCTACACAAACCCCTGGGGCTGCTTAGACCGATGCTTCTAGGAATGAGGGTCACGTGACCCTGTCCCACTTCCAGTGGGAAACACAAGAGCAAAAACTCCGCTGAAGTTTGAAATCTGGCTTGAGTCCTCGTAGCCTCCTCTTTGCCTCAATGGAGACCCAGAGTGAGACGACTGAGGGGCAAGCCGGTGCAGACTTTCCCAAGGGCATCTGAGACTGAAGAGCAGTGGGTGTGAGGAGTGTGCAGCCAGGGAATCAGAAGGCCTGAGCTTTGGGTGGTTGCTAGATAACTGTTCTGCATTCATGGCAGTCCTCAGGGACTCCAAGAGCGCCTGTGCTCATCATCAGAACAGAGGCTGATGGTTTAACTGTTGATGATGCGGTTTCGAATCACCTGGAAGGGAAGCACAGCGAGGGCTTGTCTAGGTTTAGGTTGGCTGGCGGGTGTGCTTGTGAAAGGTTTTCTTAGTCGGACATGCTGAGGCAGGAAGCACCTTCCCCCCCCCCCCCAATGTGGGAATCAGTGAATACAGTGGTTCTCAACCTGTGGGCCGTGACCCCTTCGGTGACTGCCTGTCAGCTATCCAGTGTAGCAGATATTTACATCATGATTCATAACAGTAGCAAAGTTGCAATTCCGAAGTAGCAATGAGAATAATTTTACGGTTGGGGGTCACCACGACACTTCCAGCATCAAGATGGTTGAGAACCACTGCTTGAATCCATTGTGCCCTGCTTTGGGCTGTGAATGTACTGGAGCCTGCTCTCTCAGGCTCTCCCCACTGTGACTTCTCTGCCACAATGATCTCTAAACTAGAACTATGGATTAAATAAGCTCTTTCTCCACAAATTGCTTCTGTCGCAGTGCTTCGGCACAAAAGGAAACAGCGCAGAGGGCTGTTTTGTAAGTGTCAGAGTCTCCATGTTGGCTCTCTGACCTGGGGATGAAATAGAACCGCTGCCAGCAGGAGAACCGTACAGATGGCAAGGTTATTTCTTAAAATCAATGCAGAAATAACAACTTTTCAAGATATACCTGAACAGAGACAATTCACGACCACTCTACCACACTGGGAAGATAGCTACAGGACTCTCATACACAGAGAAAAAAAGGGAGACAATCATCTGAACTTAGGAAAGAATGGATTTGTTGAGTGCATGGACAAATGAAAACTAGAAAACAATACAACATGTCCCGTTCAGTAAGTCAGCAAACAGCTAGATACATCAGGGAGAAATAAAAGAAAAAATAGCATTTTAACCAACCAGAGAAAGAACAAACAAATCACAGGAATCAGCAAGTCCCCCTCCATAATAGACACAAATACAAACTGTTATAGCTCTCCAATTTAATGGTGCAGGCTAGCTGGCTAGATTTTTTAAAGATGAGAACCAGTTGCTTGTGTGTGATAAACACACATCACTGGAAAGACACACAGAGAGAGTAAAAGCAAAAGGCTAGAAAATGTTAAGCCAAGTAAGAGGAAGCCAAAAGCAAACATGAGAAGCCATACACACATCTGATAAGGTAGATTTCAAGTCAATGTTATTTAGAAGAGATGAAGAAAGTCAGAATACTTTCACAAATGAAATAACCCATCAAGAAAATACAATAGTAAATATGTACTCATAGAATGTCAGCGCGTTCAATTTTGTAAACAAACATAAAAGAACAGATAGCTTCAGATCCAATATAATGCTGAGTGATTCCAATGCCCTGTTCTTATCAATTGGATAGGTTATCTGGATTTAAAAGAAAAAAAAAATCAAACAATAAACTTTAGAGTTAAATGGCCCTACAGATCCAATGAATTAAACAGATATCTATAGGAGATTACACTAAGCAGGTACAGAATATACTTCTTTTTCAACAATCTGTTATTTTTAAGACAATCTTGAACATTTGATTTTATTATTAATAATTTTAATTAATAATAATCTGGCTCAGGAGCCAGATTCTGAGGTGAGATGCTGCTGGCTCAGATAGGCAGAGAAAGCACCCAGCTGACCCTCCTCCTTGGCTGTCATACGGAGAGGAAAAGCAAGCTTTCCTCCACACTGACTCAAAAATCCTTCCAATTCAATGTCCCTCCTTCCTACTTCCTGAGTGTCTCCCCACCCATCCTCCTGGACTTCCTTTCACTCTCTATGCTTTTTTTCCTTTTGTTCACTCCCTGTCAACTGGTTGCTTGCTCCCCCTCTTGACCTATGGTTGACTTTTTTTAATCATGTTTACAATAAACAGAAAGCTCTTGGATTAAAGGTGTATGCTAGAGTTGAGCCACACCACAACTAGAAACAGGTTTTTATCAGTAAACAACACAATCCCTGGGTTCACAGTGTCGTCAAATGTCCTGCAAGTCAATGGAATGTTCCCTAAAGCAGATCACATCTTCAGCCATAAAAGAAGCATGAACAAATTTTGAAATATTTTCTGTGTGACTTATCAAAATTAATTAAAGTGGAATTAAATGGGATCAAATTAAGTGGAAATCAGCTGCAAGAAAAACTACAGAAATTATACACAAACACATGGACATTAAACAGTACACTTGCGAATGATTAGTCAGCTATTGAAGAAGTCAGAGGGGATATTTTAATTCCTAGAATAAAATGAAAATGAAACTTACCTTACCACCACCTTTGGGACATGGCAAAAGCAATCCTTAAAAGGAAGTTTATGCTTATAAATGCCTACATTGAGACATTAGAGAAAACTCAAGAAATTAACACAAGATAGATCTCAAAAGGTTGGCAGGGAATAGATGAACCCAAACACAAAACAAATATATGGAAATGTGTAATAAGATCCAGGTGGAAGTTGGTGATTTGAAGACTAAAAGAATAATACAAAGATGATTGGAAGGAAGCTTACTCTTTGAAAAAGATGAAGATGGACAAGTCCTCAGACAAACTAGCTATGTAAAGAGAGGAGACCCAGATCAATAAAATAAGAAGTGAAAGAAAAAGGACACAAATCAGGCACTGGTGAGGTCCAGAGAATATCCTAAAATTGTATATTCCAGCAAACTGGGGACCCTAGAAGAAATGGATGAATCCTAAGACACTATGACTTACCCAATCAAACCAATATAAACAGTTTAAACAGATATAAAATTAACACTAACGAGGGCAACTAACAGAGATCCACAGCTGGGCAATGTGCAGACAGGAGAGACCTAGGAGCCCTCAGTCTGAAATAGAACGTTTTCTTCAAACCATCTCCTCAGGGCTCAGAGAGCTATTGGAAGAGGAGGTGGAGAGACTGTCAGGAACAGTGGGAGGGAAGACACCTAGGCAACAAGGTATTCCAGACACAGTAGGAACACACAGAGACTGGCAGCATGCACAGGATCTGCACAGGTTCAGGCTACACGGGGTCCCAGTGCTGAGATCGGGAAATAGACACAGGCTCCCACTCGAGCCAAGAAGCTATCTCCAACTGACATCTGCTTGCAAAGGAAAACTTAGTTTTCTTGAACGGAGTCCCACAGGGTAAGCCACACTTAAGGGTATATGTCCCATGCCAAGCAGTGGATGGTCAACACAAAATGAACTCAATGGTATTTTCATAGATCTTTTGTCTCAGATTGCTTTGTTTGGGATTTTTTTTTTTACTGGTCGTGTGTGTGTGTGTGTGTGTGTGTGTGTATGTGTGTGTGTGTGTGTGTGTGTGTGTGTATGTGTGTGTGTGTGTGTGTGTATGTGTGTGTGTGTGTGTATGTGTGTGTGTGTGTATTCGCGTGCCTGCACACATGCTTCTTGTGCTTTCTCTTTGTTTTTCTTTTTTCTTTTTTGTTTGTTTTTCCGGTTTCTATAGAGAGAGAAAGTTAGCATAAAGTTGGGTGGGAGGGAAGGTGGAGAGGAGCTGAGAGGAGCTGGGGAAGCCGTGATCAGAATATATTGTTTTCATCAACAACAAGAAAGAAAGAAAGAAAGAAAGAAAGAAAGAAAGAAAGAAAAAAGAAAGAAAGAAAGAAAGAGAAAAATAAAGAAAGAGAAAAATAAAGTAAAAGAATAAAATTAACCCTGATATTGAAACAGCAGCCTACCCCCCCCCCCTACAGTGAAGACTTCAAAACAATGAAGAGAACCACGGAGACAGCTCAGCTGGTAAAGGTAAAGGTAAAGGTACCTGCTGACAAGCCTGATGATCTGAGTTCAACCCTTAGGACCCTTGAAAGAAGAGAACCAACTCCTGCAAGTTGTCTTCTGGCATGCTGGCACGCACACACACACACACACACACACACACACACACACACATTCATGCACACACAAACACACACTCCAAACAAAAATCACTTTGCTCTTGAAGAGAACTAGAATTCAGTTCCTAGAACCTATGTGGCTCACAACTGCCTGTAACTCCATCTCCAGAGAGTCTGACACTCTCTTCTGGGCGCACACACACACACACACACACACACACACACACGTATGCCTGCATGCTCATGCACACACACATACATACAAATAAAAATAATATAAATATTTTTTGTTTATTTTGTTTTTTTGGAGGTTTGTTTTGTTTTGTTTTGTTTCGAGACAGGGTTTCTCTGTATAGCCCTGGCTGTCCTGGAACTCACTCTGTAGACCAGGCTGGCCTCAAACTCAGAAATCCACCTGTCTCTGCCTCCCAGAGTGCTGGGATTACAGGCATGCACCACCACCACCTGGCTTTTTTTTTTTTAAGATTTATTTATGTAAGTACACTGTAGCTGTCTTCAGACATGCCAGAAGAGGGTGTCAGATCTCATTATGGATGGTTGTGAGCCACCATGTGGTTGCTGGGATTTGAACTCAAGACCTTTGGAAGAGTAGTCAGTGCTCTTAACCACTGAGCCATCTCTCCAGCCCTATACATCTTTTAAAAAACACTTAAAGCAAGAAGTTGAAGGATACATTAGAAGGTGGGAAGATCTCTTGTCTTTATGGATTATTAGAATTAATATTGGGGAAACGATCATATTGCTGAAAGTGATATATAGCCTTTATAAAATTCTCATAAAGATTCCAGTGATGTTCTTCACAGAAATAGGGAGGAACTAAATCTCATAAAAGATACTGAAAATCTCTAGAAAGATCTTGGAAAGCCAAAGCAATTCAAGAGAAAATGGCAAAACTGGAAGCATCACAATATCTGACCCCCAAATGACAGCACAAAACCATAGTAATAAAAATAGCATGATGCTGGAACAAAGACAGACAGGTAGATCAATGGAACAGAACATAGGATCTGAAAGAAACCCATTCTACAACAGCCATCTGGTTTTGGACAAAGGTATAGGAACATACGCTGGAGAGAAGGCAGCTTCTTCAGCAGATGGTGCAGGGAAAACCTGGATATACACATGCAGAAGAAGGAAAGTAGATCTTAGGCCTTCACCCTTCACAGAAATAAAATTAGATCAAAGGTCATCATGTAGGACTGGAAGCTGTGAAATATTACATAAAAACAGAGACATAAGCCAGGCGGTGGTGATGCACTCCTGTAATCCCAGCACTCTGGGAGGCAGAGGCAGGAGGATTTCTGAGTTCGAGGCCAGCCTGCTCTACAGAGTGAGTTCCAGGACAGCCAAGGCTATACAGAGAAACCCTGTCTCAAAAAAACCAAATAAAAACAAACAAACAAAAAACAAACAAACAAAACAGAGACATAAGCAATTATTTTATTAAAGAAAAAGTCCTTTACCAGTCCAGGGAGTAACAGCAAGAGGTCCCAAATAGGATCAAATCAACTTAAGAAGCTCCCATATAGTAAAGGAAACAGTCAACAGAATGGACAAGCATCTAATAGAGTGAAGAGAACCCCCATCTAGGGGATTAATATCCAGAGTCTGCAAAGAATTTTTAAAAATTACCCAAACTGAATAATTCAATCAGCAGATGGTTAAATGAACTGGGCAGTTCTCCAAAGAAGAAATACATATGGCCAAGAATGATATGAAAACTACTCAACAACTTTGACCATCAGGGACATGTAAGCCCGAACTTCATCCAGCCTTCATCTCACTCCAGGAGAATGCTAAAACCAAGAAAATGACAATGCTCTCTTCCTGCTGCCTACGAATCGAGGTGTAGCAGTCAGCTACTTCTTCAGCACCATGTCTGTCTGTGTGCTTCCATTGCTCCCTTCCATGTTGATATTGGCTCATCTCTGAAACTGGACTGACCACCTGCCTGCTGGAGAAAGGGAAGATGGCTGAAAGCTCAGAGGTCACATGGTCCATGTTTTACTAGCCCCTCCACTCCATCAGCACACCATCTGGATATGCTGGACTGGATGGCCTTGCACTAATCTTCCTTATTTCCTGCACAGATGTGGAATTACTCTCCATCAGCTTCCCTGCAGCACAAAGAGCCTTTAAAGGCAATAGTGAGATGGCAGACCTGCACTTAAGAGTATCTGGGCTGGGGCCATGCTGCTGTCCCAGGGCTGTGCTGAGCTGGCCCTGTCCCTTGCTGGGGAGCACGGGAGAGCTGGCCCCATCCCTCACTGGTTGTGTCACTTGGAAGAGCTGGCTCTGCACCTCACCTGGGCAGCACAGGAGAGCTGGTCCTGGTGGCCTGGGCCCAGGAAAGCCAGCCTGAGGGTATGAGAGTGGGAGAGCTGGCTATGCCCCTTAAGGGCTGTGATATTTGGTGAGCTATCCTGGGCAGTGCTGGAGAGCTGGTGGTGAGTGTGCTGGAGAGCTGGCAGGCTGACCAACTTAGCTACCACTGAGGCCCAGATCCAGGGCTCTGAGTTAACCCACCCCAACATCCACCCCATCTATGAACTGCTGGAGTGGGGGAAGGGGCTGGTCCTGTAAATCCAAAGCTGCAGAATCTCCATGACACAGGGCAACAACAAGATCTCTGAAAGGAGTCCCTGTGAGGATCCAGTATTGGTAGCATAGCAGAAGCCAGAGACCTTGAATTGAACCAATGACTCATTGTGATGAATATTAAGTAAGGAGGTGTGGACAAAAGGGTGTATTGTGGGACACACTGTGACCCACTACAGCTCCCACAAAGATGTGTTTGTTTGTTTCTTTTTTATTTGTTTATTTATTTATTATTGCTGTTGTTCTTTTGCAGGAGGAGATTGCAAGGGCAGAAGGAGGAAATGAGGGGATGGGAAGATGTGTGGGATTGGGGTACATGATGTGACATTCACATAGACTCAATAAAACATTTTTTTAATCAGAAAAGAACAACAAATGCTGTCAGGGATTTGGGAGGAACAATATATCAATACACTATTGGTGGGGATATAAGTCATTTCAGACACTGTAGAAATCAGTATGGAGGTTCTTCACAGAATAAAAATAAAACAGCCATATGATGTTGTTACAGTATATTGAAAAGGCTTTTCATTTGTGTAAGCTTAGATTTTTTTCAGAACCTAATTTAATAAGGGTTCTTAAATGCTTTAACACCCATTCGAGCCCACCACCCACACGACATAGTGGAAAGAAAAGGTTAATGGGGCAAAGAAGAGCGTGAACCTGTTTAGAAGTAGCTCTTTGGGGCAATACCAATCTTTGTTGTCAGGATATCAGCAGTTTCACACGAATCAGCAGCAGTAGCTCCATCCACTCACAAATACCATTCATGAATCTGAGTCCTTGCAGAAGCGGCAAGAAGCCACTGGAATATCAAAAGAAGTTCTTTGGTTTGTTTCCCTCTAGGAAGTCAGCAAGTAGGCAAGGTGAACCAATGCCACAGTGTCATCAGTGGAGATCAACCTCAGCAAAGTCCAGTGGAGACCAGCAAAGAGTGGCAAGGCAAACCAGTGACCATGTTTTAGGGAGGACTGGGGAAAGACTTTGGAACTTTGGGCTAGAAGATCCACTCAGTGTAAAGAGCTCTGTGGGATGTTGTGTAGGAGCTTGGAAGATAATGTTGAGAACAGTGCAGAAGATGGAAGCCTGGCTTGTGAAATGTCAGAGGGAAGATTAAAGACTCTTATCAGGGCTATTGATATTTTGATTGTGAAGATTCTGTGGTTTTGGTTAGCTGGGACTGAAGAATCAGCTGTGATTAACAAGATACCAGAACCACTACAGCAAAAACTTTGCATGACTGGGACTATTGATGCTGGTTAGCTGGAGCTAAGAAATTAGTGGTGATTAAGAAGAGACCATCATCACTGAAGTGAAATATTCTGGGAAGTGTTTATTGGGAGCACAGAAGCTGTATTCCAGAGATAGCCAAGGTTGTAGCTTGTGCTATGGCTAGACTTGTTAAGAGTCACCCAGATGGTACTGGTTTTGAAGGCATGAAGGAGTCATGAAGAGCAGCTGAGGCTCAGCACTGTGAGGGGCTGTGGAAGGCCATTGGTGAAGGTGCAGCCTCAGTTGCAATTGATGGCCCAGGACTTAAGGGGTCATGCAAAGAAGTTGAGGCTTGGTATCATGAAGAAAGCCTATGAGAGGCTACTGGTGAAGCCTAGTTACAGCAGTGATTTGGAGGTGCCAGTACCATGAATGACCAACAAGAACAGCAGCAGCAGTAGTGGCATACAGGCAGCAGGAGCCTAAAAGACAAGGTATGTGCTACAAAGGCCAGAGCTGGAGAAGTGACCCAAGCCCTTGGAGGAGCCTAGAAGATCGTGGGTGGATCCCAGACATTGGGCGTTTGTAGTTTGATTTTACTTTTGATTGTGACTGTGCCCTGATATTTTTCCCTCTTGAAATAAGGTATTTTAGTAGAGCCCACAGTTAAGAGACTTTTAATTATGAAAGACTTTGGATTTTAAAAGAGATTGGATATTTTAAAGGGATTTAAATTTTAATATGTAAGAATTTGCAAAGACTGTGGGACTTTTAAAGTTGTTTAGATCTTGGGGATGAATAAGAAAGGGTTGAGGCTTAATAGTGATGCATTTGTGTGTCAAGTTGACAAGGGGGTCAATTGTACTGGCTGGTTTTGTGTGTCAACTTGACACAGGCTAGAGTTATCATAGAGAAAAGAGCTTCAGTTGAGAAAATGCCTCCATGAGATCCAGCTGTAAGTGATCAATTAGTGATCAAGAGGGGAAGGCCCATTGTGGGTGGTGCCATCCCTGGTCTGGTCTGGTAGTCTTGGGTTCTATAAGAGAGCAAGCTGAGCAAGTCAGTAAGAAATATCCCTCCATGTCCTCTGCATCAGCTCCTGCTTCCTGACCTGCTTGAGTTCCAGTCCTGACTTCTGTTGGTGATGAACAGCAATTTGGAAGTGTAAGCTGAATAAACCCTTTCCACCCCAACTTGTTTCTTGGTCATGATGTTTGTGCAGGAATAGAAACCCTGACTAAAACACGTGCTATCATGACACTTGAATATGCATGCTGTCATGACACTTAGCTTTCTCACAGATGGAATTTGTCACTCTGTTCAGCTGGTGGGGAAGCAAACTACTCTGAGTTCTCTTTGTCTGTTTTTTGGCCATTCTCAGGTACTCAGGAAGTTGAGGCAGAAGACTGCCTTAAATGGAAGCATAGGCTTCTTAGTTGGAGCTACGCTACTCAAGAGAAATTGCTCCCATTCCACAGCAGCCACTAACTGCTAGTAGCTCCTTGGCTAGGTGTGGAGCCTCAGGAGACCTTCCCCCACCCATGCTGGAATGTTGGTCAGTTGTAACTTGTACAGATTTGGTGCAAATAATTACTACAGCTGCAAAGAGTTTGTTAGTTCAGGAGTCATATTGGGAAGGGGCATTTCACAGCTCACATCCCAATCCTTGTGTTCTTTCTGCTCCTTCTTCTACAATGCTGCACCTTGAAGTGTGTGTGTGTGTGTGTGTGTGTGTGTGTGTGTGTAAGAGTAAACAGTCACTTTTTTTTTTTTTTTTTTTGCAGCATGACTCCAGTCAATTCTTGGACTGAAGGCAGGCTTAATTTTTTCCTATCTGTTTTTATACCATTTTAATTTCATGCAAGTACTAAGGGCAATAGTAGTACAATGAGTAACAAGCAGGGCGATAAACACAAAATAGTCAAGACTATAAGCAAAGTCCCACGATTACTTCAGTGACAGTTTTCCCCCAAGGGCTTGTCAGAATGACCAATATACTTGAGCCCACTTCCTTATCCAAGCCCAAAATCTTGCCAGAAGCCTACTTCTTTTGTTCCACGCTAAGATTAAAATTCCTGCCCTAACCTACTTCTCTGTTATAATCTAAAGTTCCATTCTTGCCTGAAGCCAATTTCTATGTCCTTGGCCAAAGTCAGGTTCCTGCCAGGTGGCATGGCATCCCAATAAGGCTCTCTACAAGTGCCCTCAGAAGAACGTTCTCTCTGCCATGTACAGATACAGCAAGGAGTTGGCAGCCTTCTGGGGCCCCTGCTGGGAGCCACCACACTTTGAGCATGTAAAACTGTGGCCTATAAGAGGTTACTCTTTGAGCCCCAGCCCGTGGTATTCTGTTACAACACCCAGGATGACTGAACTATCAGTAACAAAGGAGGTGGGTGGAGGGTCAGACACAGCCCACCATTCCCAGACAGTGTCTGACTATGCCCTCTTCCTGATAGTTGGCTATCCAGGAAAGACTCCAGCCCAGTGGTGCTTTCTGGAGTAGCCTTCTCCCAGCAATGCCTGCTGAGTCAGGACTGGGATGCCAGGGTCAAAAGCATCCCTGAAGCAGCACAAGCAGAGAACCATGTCCCAGTGCTGTGAGAAGCAATTGTTACTCCACAATAAAAGCATTATCATTTCATAATAAGAACCCTGAAGACTTAGACTCGGGAACTCAAGACAGTTTACTTTGTGACCTTGTCAAGTTGGGTGTCAGCCTAAGAATGGCAGAAATGCTGACTGAGCGAAGGAAATGGATCACAAACCCTAACACGTGGCCTTTCTTCCCTTTTTAAATAATTGGGAGGGGTCAATCTCACAGGCCATGTAAGGCTTCTCTTTCCCAGTTCAACAGTCACTATTCCCTGTATTGGCCAGTCATCAATGCCTGCACTAAATAATGACTATTGCAAAAAAAATGTTTCTGTGATCAAAGTTGACGGTGGTACCAAGCTGCTTGTATAAATATACATATTTAAAAGATGGCTTGACAATTGTCCATTGAACAGAACAACAGTAGTAGGTTTCCTCATGGAGATAATAACCTCCCCAGCCAAGGGATCCAATTAGCAGTTACCCCATAACAGTCACACCTCTACTGTACTGTGGACGCATCTTGCCTAGAAGCTTGGTGCTACAGCACACAGCATCCACCACGGGGTAATACTCCTGATGCGTTCTCTTCCTTGGTAGATTGAAACATGAGGCCAAATGTGAGAGTTCAAGTAAGGCAGGGTAGGAAACATCACCCACTCAACACCTGTGCATCTTTCAAGTCCTTAATGGTGGCACTAAGTTCTGTAATCCCTTGAGAGATGCAGTATTGGTTCACTATTTTCCCTGGTAGAGGCAACTCCACTGGCTTGAGTTTGGCCTTCCAACCACAATAGCCCCCATTCTGCAGGTCAGGGGACCAAAAGTCTGCCAACCTCTTAGTATGCCTATCTCACTTATACTTTCTGGAGCTGGGGAACTACCACAGCATGAATTTAGTGACACTCTGGGCCTACTGTGAGTTGAACCCGGCCTAAATTCATCACTCTTAAATTCATCCTGACTTACAGAAGCCCTTACGTTAACTGGGGGTGGGGGTGGGGGGAGCAGGGAGGGGCACAGTGTTTTGTGGGATACCTCCTGGTCTCAATATCAATTCAGATACAGTCTCTAGTGTGCTCCCTAAAGTCTTATTGTTTATTTTCTTTCCTCCAGTGTGCAGGGCCAGAGGCACCTTTGGAGAAGGGCCCACAGCAAACTGTGATTACAGCGAATTCCTTCTTTTTACCTAGAGAGCTCTGCATCAGTGGTTTGCCTCAAGCCTGGAAATCAGTTGAGGGTCTGTAGCTCTCTCTTGGTCTCATTCAAGATCATCTTTCATTCCATACCTCAGGAATTTATCTTGCAAGAATGTAAGAGGTTTCCTGTCTGTTTCACTTCCGGGCGCAGTGTGATTAATTAGCTGGTGTCAAGAGTTTACAGGACTTGGGCTGCTGTGAGCATAGTTTTGTCTATGTGGTCCATGACTGTAAATTCGATCACCTTGCCTTTGGTAGTTCCATGCTGCCCCTTGGCCTCTGCTTCTCTGGGGTCCAATTATACCCATTGCCTTAAAGCTGCCCAGTTGAGCGGCAACATCTCCCACGGTAAGATCTGGCACACAGAGAGGGGCCCTGACAGAGCTCTTCAGATCAGTTCTCTCCTCTCGCCAATCAGTGCCTGTGGCTGGAGCAAAGGGCACATCTCCCGGAGTCGCTCATTGTGCAGAACTTGGTTTTAAACAGAAAATCCACCGAGCACTCCAGTTTGCCTAAGCCTTTGAATGCCACCGTTAACACTAAGCCGAGGAGTAACGGCCATCTTGGCCATCTCTGCCTCTTTCGCGGCAGGCCGTTTTTGACCCATACCTCAGTCAACCAATCAGGTAAACCTGCTGTAACTGTGCGAGCTACAGTATCAAGCCCAGAACTGCTCATTCTCTCCTACCCTTAAAATCTATGACCACAATATTTCCCAGGCTTCAACTCTGGTGAAACAGAAAACTCTAGTTCTTAAGGGGTGACCTACCTTCACCTCCCAGCCTCGTTCCCCCTTTCCAGAGGGTGGCCTTTCCTCACCCTGCATCTATCCAGCCATGCGGGTCTTCTCTAAATAGGTCGCACGGCTGCCCATCACAAGCTCTGAGGTCACCGTGCATGCTTAGGTACTAACTTTAGCAGCTCCTTGCTTCTCTCAGTAACAATCCTAAGTCTCGGTTTCTCCTGGATATGATAACAAAATTTCATAAACTGAGTGACTGACAGATAACAGTGTGTGGGAGTGGGAATTTCAAGGCGAACATAGGCAGATTCAGGGTCTGCTGCAGGCCTGCTCCTCAGAGTCCGCAGCTTCCTGCATAGCAGGTAGATAAACAGGCTCTCCAAGTCTCTTTTAGAAGGCCATCAAGTTTCAGTTTTATAGCCCAGTCACCTCGCCAAGGCTCCATGCTCGTGACACAGTCACTTTCCCCAAGACCCCATCACTTCCCTGTGACATCACCACCTCTTAATTGTTTAGGGATTGAGGGTTTCATCCAGAGAGTTTGATGTTGAGGAGGTGGAAACACACACACACAGCAAATGCTTAGTAGGACATGTCTTGACTTCTAAACTATGGTTCAGCGTAGTGTGTGCAAGGCCCTAGGTTTGAGACAGGCAAGCATAGGAAAGGCGTTGTAACCCTATCCATATTTGGACCGAGTTTCCCACAGTCCTCCTCTTGCAATACCCACTTGACAGCTTCAGTTCTTTCACTTGCACACGCTCTGCACGTACCCCCATCTCCAAACAATGCACCTAGTTATATCCGCACCCCCACCTGCATTAAGCTATGCACTCCCATCTCTGAACAATAGTATAGATTTCTTCACCCCTGGTAACAATCAAATGTAGACAGCTTCTATTCAATTGTATTCCCAGTGTATCTGGGTAAGAAGAATACAAGGGCCAATCTAGTCTGATCTGGTTTAGGGTGCATGCGCAATAAGACAAACTCTGTCCTTCCAGTGAACTTTTAGGGAGAATCCCCTATTTACCATCAAATGCCTATGCATAATTAGGTGTGCCTGTGATTAAATGATCAGATGCATTATGGGATGGGGTACGTGCAGTGGAAGAAAATGAGTATATCATTTAACCTGTCAATCAAAATGGAGAACCACCCTTTAGTAACCAGTTCCTTTTTCCTGTAGACTCCATATTGAGACAGCAGGCTGTGGCCTCGGGTCCTCTTGCTCTTGTGGTCTGCTGTCAATTTGGACACTGTATCCCTTTATGGTCTGATCTGTCACTTCGCCCTGAATAAAGTCATGTTTCTTTTTGCAAGCCTCTGTGAGCCCTTATTTTCAGTTATCTGGATATGAAGCCAAGAACCTGTAAGCACCAGGGCCATATCCCAACCACTAATGCCAGTTTCACACACCCGCTCTCTATTTGTTTGCTATATAAGAATAGGAATAATGTAAGCATATGATATACACGTATGCTTACCTGGAAGAGAGAGAGAGAGAGAGAGAGAGAGAGAGAGAGAGAGAGAAAGAGAGAGTATGTGTGTGTGTGTATGTGTATACTTGTAACTGCCGAGGAATGCCCCAGTCCTGAGCTGTTAAGATTTCATACAGAAGCCATTGGATTTCACCTTCCATGTAGTATGTAGGCAACAGACTGCTGTATGGAAACACCAGTGAGCTTGAGGGAGAGGGGAGTCATAATGGTGATGACAATGGTGGTCATGGGAATCTTATGCCTCATCACGTAGGAGAACAAGATTTGTGGCTTGTAAGGTGCCCGGCAGTATCCTGCCACAAGGAGTTATAAAGTCCTGCTGCTGCACGGGACCCGAGGTTGGGGACAAAGAGGAGACTTATGCCCATTGTCAATGTGTCACTTCTCAGCTCCAAATGAGCCCTTCCCCACCAGCTGTGTGGAAGGCTAGCTGGGTCTGCAGCTTGTTCCCTTTGTGTTGTGGGGCTATGTTGAGCTTTGTCAGCAGATGGGGCAAGGGCAGGGCTTCCTTCCTGGCTCTGATGGGATGGCTTGTTCCACATCCAGCATCACCAGTGTGGCAGTCAGCAGCACCTCCTAGCCAGCATCCCCCTTTACTCCCTGTAGGTGGGCTTGTAGCCAGTTACCCTCAAAAGATACCTTCCTCGGAGGGCCCCCCTCCCCACTTGAAATGATGGATTTGCAGTAAAGTCTCTTGCCCCAGCCCAGAGCCATATCCACCACGGTCTAGCCATGCCTGTCCAGCCAGCCACTGTGAGCCCTGGGTGAGGGTAGCCTTCCCAAGGCTCTACTTGGGGCTGCCATGTTGTCCTTTCCTGTTACTATCCCTTTTTCTCTTCCTCCTCCATTATTTAACCAGTTGGCCTTGACTTGTCCTTGGTCCAGTGACTGTAGGGCTCTCTCCTGCCAAGTCGTTGGCTGCCACAGTGGATTAAATCCATCAAGAATTCAGAGCAGCAAGGGGCCGGTCACTTCCCTTCTCAGCAGACCTGGTCTCTGCCCAGAGGCCTCAACCAACCCAGAGCAGAAGTCAGACGACTACCTTTAGACTAGAATGAAACCAGATCTTGTCAAGGGCTGTGGAGGAAAATCCTGGCTGCAAAGACCTTGGGGGCAGGGATCGCTTGAAAGACAAAGGCATGTGATGAGAAGAAACCTGTCAGAGACTGAGTAGGCTCAAGGAAAGATGGGGCGCGGAGGGGTCATTCTGGTGCTACAAGAGGGGAAGCAACCAGGTGTTTCTGTGTTGCAAGAAAGCCAGAGGAAGATGCAGGGAAAGGGAGATTGGTTACTGAGGGGGCCTGGCAGGGCCATGGGTAGCACTTGAAGTCAGCTGGAAGTCGCTGGAGGGAGATGATCAAAGACCACAGGAAAAACAACTTAAAAAATAAAAACCCTTAGACTGGTGTGCTGCTTACTTAGTCTGTCGAGCGCTGGCCTCGCAGGCACAAAGCTCCGGGTTTGATGCACGGTTTTATACGAAATCAGGCACGGCAGAACAGTTTTGACATTCCGGTGCTGGGACTAGGGCAGAGTCAGGAGAATCAGAAGTTCAGGCACATTCTCAACCTCGGTTACTTTGTAACGATCAGGCCTAAAAAAACAACAAAAAACTACAAGTCCCTGTGTATTGCATGGATTTGGTTACTTCAGTAACAACTGGACAGCTGGTTTCAGTCTCCCGCACTTTCCTCTGCACCTTTACCCCAGGCGGTAACTGGTTTTCACCCAGTGAGCCAGGCAGCTAGCTGTCCCTGACCAGTCTCTGTCCGTCTTTCCTTCCTCACTGGGCACTGCCGCTAAGTGAGGACAGGCTCATCTGGGCACACAAAGGTGGTCCAGCTGGTAGCAAGCATTTGTAGGTGGAGAAAACAGACATGTCCCCTTGGAGCACCAAAGATAGACTCCAAGCAAAAGACCAGGCAGAATAATAAGACCAAGTCCCAGAGAGGCATCGCCGTTTGCTTAGGAATCACACCACACAGCACATCCTTGGTAAGATTCCAGGTTCAGTGTCACCTCTATTGGGATAAAAGGATGGGGACCAAGCACATGTGAGGTAAAGTTCTTGGTCACGCACAAGAATTGTGTGCCTTCTGTACTGGGGTTGGTGTGACTCAGAATGACCACATTCGTGGCTGAAATGCCAGGGTGAGGGGGTAGCCTGGCTGCTTCCACCAAAGGGGATGTAAGGGCTAAGAAATCATTACAGGAAGATGAATTATTCAAGGCATGGCCGACCTCCTCAGGCCCTGACAACCAGGAGCTCCACGATCAGGCCAGCACATCTTATTACCCTTGTGTAATGGCTGCTTTTTCTCAGTCTCAGAAGAAAGCCATTCAGCGCCATCAAATATTAATGTGGGGCGGCTGGCTTAGTAGACAGCTCCAGGCCCACAGTCACAGATGACATCAACCCAGGAATTTGAAACAGGGCTGCTGGCCATACTTGGCCTTCCAGACCCCAATCCCAGGATGCAGGGCAGCCTCAGGCCTCAGTAGTACCTTCAATGCTGTTTGCTTGGTTTTCTTTTTAATTTCTTTTCGTTTATTTATTTGTGTGCATATGTCTGTGTCCATGTCTGTGTCCGTGTCTGTCTGTCTGTCTGTCTGTCTCTGTCTCTCTGTCTCTCTCTGTCTCTCTCTGTCTCTCTGTCTCTGTCTCTGTCTCTCTCTCTCTCTGTGTGTGTGTGTGTGTGTGTGTGTGTGTGTGTGTGTTGTGTAACTGTAAGCAAATGTCCTGGGTGTCTGTGGACAGCTAGGGGTGCTATGTGCTAGGTTCTCTCTCTGTCTCTATCATGTGGGTCCTGAGCATTGAACTCAGGTGGCCAGGCCTGGCAATAGGTACTAAGGCATCTCATTACACCTTGCTTAAAGTGAATTTTGGGGTTGACCGTACATAGTATTCATAGTCTCAGAGAATGTGGGTCTCTGGGAAAGATCTGATCTGAACTTTGCGGGTCCATCTGGGGTCCCAGGAGTTATGACAGGTCATCATAGACTGGTGGCTTGAAAAGAAGTTACTGCTCTTGCAATTCTGGAGGGTGAAGCCCAGGGTGAGGGTGCAGTCAGGTCCTCCCCACGTCTGTGAATGGAAGATCCAATGAAGAAGCTGCACCTTCAAAGCAGAGCCTTTTGTAAGGCCCATTAGCACATCGGAACATCGGGGACCATGGGCGGGGAGGCTGGGTTGTTGCCGGTCCACAGCCTACTCACAATTTATCTTGGGTGAGCTTTATTCTCCTATAGAGCCATTCCTTGCCCGCTTCTATGTCAGACCTACTGTCTTGTCACTAACGGATACAAATCTTTAGGAACATATTAACTTTGCAACACCCTGGTTTCTACCAACCAAAAGCCATAGACGTCAGAGGGCATCCAATGCCTGTATCTGGGATTCTCTGGTTTGCTACTCGGTTTCTACAAAATCTCCAAGGAAACATGAAGTTCGGGGTCCCCTAAGTCTGTGCTTCTAGATCCTGCTTACCCCTATTTGGCTCCAGATAAACCATCTCTTATCCCCTTTTGGGAGAGAGCTTGTTTTTGTGTAGGTGAGACTCTGGCACAGATTCCCTCCTCTGTGTTCCAGCCTTGTGTGGCTCTGACCTTCACTGCCTGGCAGATATTTTTTTCCCAGTGTCTGCCCTTTTTCTTCCCTGGGGCTTCTTTCAAGTACGCCTCCAAGCGCCTTTTGTTATCATCTGTGACTTTATATATATCCTGTCCTGGAACTCCCTCTGTTGACCAGGATGGTCTTGAACACAGAGATCTGCCTGCCTCTACCTCCCAGGTGCTGGGATTGAAGGTGAACACCCACACCCAGGTACATATATTAATGAACACGTGGTTCATTACACTCATGGGACGTACTGTGCTATGTCAACACAGAGCACGCAACGGTCAGGTCAAGGTCACTGGCACACCCATTTCACAGACCTTTGTGCTGGGAATGTTCAGAGTATTTCCACTGGTCACGTCAGGCCTTCGCTGAGCTTAGCCACCCTGCAGTGTACAGAACACCAGACGTCAGTCCAACACGGCTCTGTCATAGTCTCTGTCTCTCCATCCCCCTCCCTCCCTTCCCTAGCTTCTCAATCTTCCTTCTTTCTTCCCTGTTCTTTATTAGCTATTGATTACAGACTAAGTAGGAAGGGTTTTAGGCTTGAAGTGTGATGCGTCAACCTTCCAATTTTAGAACTAAAGAAACGAAGCCTTGTTCTGCTTGCGTACCCACTCGAGAGCTTGGATGGGGTGCAGTGAGGGTGGTTTTCAAACTTAAAATTTCAATGTTCCTTCCTACCAACCTCTATTTATTTACTTACTTATTTATTTAACCATATTCCCTTTACTTATTCACAGGCAATTTTGTACATCTTGATCACATCCTCCCAACTCCCTATTCCCAACCTCCCCCCTTCATGCCTCCTCCAGTGAGTCCAATTAGCACTTCCTGTTAGAATATTAACTGATCTTCTTGACTTGATCTTGCGCAGGTTACCATAGCTACAGAGAGTTCCTGAGTGCAACAGCCGTATCAGGTCCAGAAGACAGCATTTCCCAGCACCCTCTTCTCATCTTCCTGCTCTTGCGTTCTTTCGGTCCCCTCTTCCATGATACTCCTTGGGCCGTGTGTGTGTGTGTGTGTGTGTGTGTGTGTGTGTGTGTGTGTGTGTGAGAGAGTGTGTGTGAGTGTGTGTGTGTGTGTGTCCAGTGGTGCCATTTCAGGCTGAGCACTCAACAGCTACGTTTCCCATAGCATTTTGACCAGTTTCGCATCTCTTCTTTGGCACTGCCCATTGCAGAGAGAAGCTTCTCTGACGAAGGTTGAGGGCAACACTGATCTGTATGTATAAATACAAACATGTAGAAGGCAATTTAAACATGTCTATTTAACAAGATAGCAGGTAGTAGTAGTCCTCCCTAGGGCCAATCACCTCCCAAGACGTGGGCATTTGACCATGTTTGCAGTACCAGGTATGAAGCCTCAAATCCAATTCCAAGGTGGTTTCTTACTCCCCATAAATTTCTCACCTACTGCTATTGCACCATGAGTATGTCCTCCGTGCCTGGCTGGACAGTACTGGAGCATGTATGGTTCCCTTCTGCATAATACCATTAATAACTTTCTCCCCCAGCGGTCTGCTGAAGTGGTTTGAATAAGAATAGTCCCCATAGGTTTGTATACTTGAAAGCTTAGTCACCAGGGAGTAACACTGTTTGAGAAAGATTAGGAGGTGTGGCCTTGTTGGAGGACGTGTGTCACTGGTGGTAGGCTTTGAGGTTTCAAAAGCCCTCATGAGACCCAGTGTTTCTGTATCTCTCTGTCTCTGTCTCTCTGCCTTTTTTGTATCTCTGCTTTTTTGTATGTCTCTGTCTGTCTCTGTCTCTGTCTCTCCTCTCTTTTTGGATCAGGATATAGAACTCTCAGCAACTTTTCTACAGGACCATGTCTGCCTGCATGCCACCATGTTCCCAACCATGTTAAAGGACTAAACTTCTGAAACTGCAAGCTAGCCACCAATTAAAAGTTGCCTTGGTCATAGTGTCACTTTGCAGCAGTCAAGACTGACTAAGACACTGGCATGGCTCCTTTTAGCATGATAAAAACTAGCCTCAGGAATGGAGTTTTTGGGTTAGTGCCCGCTTGGTTTCTCTATGTCCTTGGTTTCTCTGTGTCTTGCAATCAAAGTGTGTAGTACTTTTAACAATCAGTTAACCAGATAGTTCTGGTGGGCAACTACAAGCAATGGCAGTTGCCCTTGTTGTTTGGGGGGACCCCTAGAATCTGTATGGACAATAACTCTTATGGAACTATCTAATGCCCGACACTGAGGATTTCACTTAGTAGCCCATGCCTTCTGTGGTAAGTATTGTCTACACACCCAGGTTATCAGTGTTCAAACTCCCTTTTAAACCTACCCTACAGAGTAGTGGGCTTTCCCGTACCTCTTTGGTTGTGGTTAACTGGCTCTAACCTCTCCTCTCCCCTGTTTTTCTGGCCTCATTCCTACTTAAACCTTTGACTTAAACCTTTGACCTCAGTACTCACACTCTACTTTCACACCCACACATTCTAATATACCCTCACCTCTTAAGACCTTCTGCTCTTCTCATGGGCTCTCTCTAGTTCTCCGAGCTCTACAAACACTACAAATTAAACACATAAATCTAAGATTCAAAGCTAGGATCCACATATAAGTAAAAGCATGTGGAGTTTGTCCTGCTGAGCCTGGGTTACCTTACAGTTTACTATTGTTCAGTTCTACCCATTTTTTTTTCATGTGAAAAATTCATAATCCCATTTTTCTTCAGAGGTGAGTAAAACCCCATTGGGTGTATCTGGCATGTTTGCACGATCCTTTCATTAGCTGATGAACATCTAAGCTGATTCAGTTTCCTAGCTATTGTGAATAGAGCAGTAATGAAAACAGATGAGCCCCTTTGTCTACAGGAGGGCATGCAGTCCTTTGGGTATGTGCCCAGGAGTGATATGCCAAAATCATATGGTAGTTCTATTTTCAGGTTTTTGAGCAGCCTCCAAACTGACTTCTGCGGTGGATGTACGAACTCACAGTCCCACCAACAATGGGCAAGCACCACCCCCCCCTTCTCCACACCCTCACCAGCAGTCCTTATCATTTGCCTTCCCAGCCTCAGCCATTCCGATTGGGTGAAGTGGAATCTCAAAGTAGTTTAAATCTGCATGTCCCTGATGGTCAGTGATGCTCAACACTTAAAAAATGCTTATTAACTATCAAATTTCTTCCCTGAAGAACATTCTCTTTGAGTCCATGGACAGTGTTTGGATTGTTTGTTTGTTTTTTTTTCCTGTTTGTTTTGGTTTCGGTTTTTTTTTTGATGTTCAGGTGATAGCAGGAACTAATCCAGGACAGATCTATAGCTCAAAAAGATTTAGTCCCATCCCATAGGTTGCTTCTCATTTGATTGACAGTCTTTGCTGTAAAAATATTTTTTAATTTTACAAGATTCCACTTGTTGAACTGGTTTTATTTCTTGACTAATTCAGAAAAGGTCTTGTTTATGATGAGAAGATAAGATCCTTTTTGAGAGTTTAGGGGTCTTTGAGGTTCTTGATTTATTTTGAGTTGAGGTTTTTCTCCTGCCCCATGAGTATGAGATAAGGATTTAATGTTTTTCTTCTATGTATAGAGTTCCTAATTTTCTAAGTACTACCAGTAGAAGATATTATCTTCTCTCCAATGAATTTTTTGACGTCTTTGTTGAAAATCAGGTGCCTGTAATTGTGTGTCCTTGTAACTGGGCCCTTTCTTCCTTTCTTCTACTTCATTGACCTATTAGTCTGTTTCTTTGCTAGTGGTGTAAAGGTTTTATTATTGTGGTTCTGTAATATCAGGGATAAATCAGGTATGCTGTTTCCCCTGCAATATTTTTTAGGCCATCCAGGACTCTTTGTGCTTACAAATGGATTACAAGGGTCTCTCTCTCTCTCTCTCTCTCTCTCTCTCTCTCTCTCTCTCTCTCTCTCTCTCTCTCTGTGTGTGTGTGTGTGTGTGTGTGTGTGTGTGTGTGTGTGTATGTGTGTCTGTTTTCTATTTCTGTGAAGTCTTCCTCTGGAATTTTGGTTGGGGTTGTATTGAATCTGTAGATTGCCTTTGATCGGATCATAATATTGATCTTTTTGGTCTGTGAACACAGGAAGCCTTTTTATCTCCTAGAGCCGGTCTCTTTGGTGTTTTAAAGTTTCCATGATAGAAATCTTACATTTTGGGGAGCTTACTCAAACGTATTTTTGAGGCTACTATGAATGAGATGGTTTCCCCAATATCTTGTTTAGAATGTATCTTAGTCAATGTTCTATCACTCTGGAGAGTCTCCTTGGCTATGACAACTCTTATAAAGGAAAAAAAATAGTGAGGAAAGATTGGAACAAAGCAAAATGAAAAAAAAATCAGTAGAACAGACTCCAAACTCAGCATTTCCATGTCTGATATAAAAGTGGTCTTCACATCTCCAACTCCTAGCTTTGTTGGACTTCTCTTTGTTAGGTGGTTCCACATTAAGTCTGCAGCTCTCCTTGGCAGATATCCCTTAGCTTGGGCATCTACAGCTTCTTGAGTTCTCCATCATAATCCAGGCTTCACCATCACAGCTTCTTCACACAACGGCCTCTCTGGGCCTCCATGCAGGGACACCCTTGACACATGCCTGGCCTCAGTGTTTTTTCTTAGACACAGAGGGAGGTTCCAAAACCCCTTTCTTGTATTCTTGACTCTAAAGCCAGAGCCACATGGCTGAAGCTGTTAATTTCTCCTTCTTTCTGGGGCTGGAATTTGGCCCTTTAGTTCAAATACATTTCCATCAGTTTTCTGTTTTCAATGATTTCCTTCACTGCCTAAACCTTAATTCCTTTCCACAAGCTGGGCTTAGCTGGTTGGGCATGTGCTGCGGGCACTGCTCCCTTCATTCCATGTAGTAACAGCATCTTCTTCGAACGTTTTATCTCCCTGAGCACAGTACTTGGCTACATTACACTTCCTGTTGCTCCTTTTCTCCTTGAACCGTACATTTTGTATCTTTGCTTGCTCAGCTTGCTCTTTTTCATTATATATTTGCATAAGAGTGGTCACTACCAACCATGCAATACAGTCAACACTAGGTTGTTGAAATCTCTGCCAATTCAATTAATCCCCAAACTCTTCAATTTAGCCTTAGGCAAAAATTTTTTAGACAAGTGCATAAAGCAGCCACATTCTTTGCCAAAATATCATAAGAATGGTCTCTAGGCCACTTACTAATATTCTTCTCCTCTGAAATCTCTTGAGCAGGGCTGTCATAATCTACATTTCTGTCTGGCGCCACTGTCTCCCATGCTCCTACTAGTATGGCCTAGTAAAGCACATTAAAGCATTCAACTGCTTTTCTAGTCCAAAGTCCCAAAGGCCTATCACAGACATACCCCACTCCTGGTACCAACTTCTGTCTTAGTGCTTTATTGCTGTGAACAGACATGATGATCATGGCAACTAGGATAAGAAAAATCTTTTAATTGGGGCTTGCTTACATTTCAGAGGTTTAGTCAATTGTCATAATGCCAGGGACCATGGTGGCAAGTCATGGTGCTGAAGAAATATATGAGAGCCCTACGTTCAGATCCAAAGCAGGGAGAGAGGAGAGAGAAAGGGAGGGAGAGAGAGAGAGAGAGAGAGAGAGAGAGAGAGAGAGAGAGAGAGAGAGATACACACTCAGAGAGAGAGAGACAGAGAGACAGAAATACTCTGCCTGGTTTGAGATTTTGAAACCTCAAATCCCAACCTCAGTCACATACTTCCTCCAGCAATGTCAGACCTACTTCAACAAGTCCACACCTCCTAATCCTTCCCAAGTAGTATCACTCAAGGATGATCAAGTATTCAAATATATGAGCCTATGAAATCCATTGCTATTCAAACCAACACAGTATATTATTTGTCATCAATATTCAGAAAGACTAATAACATTTGTACATTATTTCTGTCTACTGCCACTTTGTTTAGGGTGTATATATCTCTTCTAAACGTTGTCTGGTAGAGTATTTAGGGTCTAGCACATAAAGAATTGTGTCTCTTGCAAACAGAGAGAATTGGCTTCTTATCTTTCCATCTGTGTCATTGTATTTTTTCTTCTTAATACTCTAGCTAAGATTTTCAGTACTATGTGGAATGTTAAGTGTGAATCCAGTGGACACATTGGTTTGTTTTTCCTTA
The DNA here is from genome assembly GCA_964023405.1 of Apodemus agrarius. Lineage (NCBI taxonomy): Eukaryota > Metazoa > Chordata > Mammalia > Rodentia > Muridae > Apodemus > Apodemus agrarius. Next base: position 14,139,986 of record OZ030011.1, read on the forward strand.
GTGAAAATGCTTTGAGTTTTTCTTCATTTAATATAATGTTGATAATAGGTTTATCTTATATAAACTTTATTTATGTTGAGATATGTTCCTTCTATCCTGAATAGGACTTTTATTGTGAAGGACTGTTGGATTTTGTTAAAAGCTTTTTCTGCATCCACTCAAATGATCATGTGATTTCTTTTCTTGAGTCCATTCATGTAATTTATTTGATTTACTGATTTATATGTATTAAACCATCTCTTTATCTCTGGAATAAATACAATGTAATCATTCTGAAGATTTATGATATTTTATTAATTGTGGTCATAAAAGTATATTGTTGAGAAATGTTGCCTCTGAGCTCATCAGGAAGATTAGTTTGTGATCTCTCTCTCTCTCTCTCTCTCTCTCTGTGTGTGTGTGTGTGTGTGTGTGTGTGTGTCTCTCTGTGTGTGTCTCTGTGTGTGTCTCTGTGTGTATTTATCTGGTCTGATATCAGAGTAATTCTAGCTTCATAAAAAGATATCGACACAGTTCCTTTCTTTTATATTTTATGAAATGGTTTGAGAAACATTGGTGTTCTTTGAAGGTCTGGTAAAATTTACAAGAGAATGTCTCCAGGCCAGGACTTCTTTTAGTTGGGAGATTTTTTTCTTTAGTTGCTGCTTCAATCTCACTGCTTATCATAGGTTTGTTTAAAATGCTTATCTAATCTTGGTTTAATTTTGGTATTTAATTTTGTGTCTAGAAATTCATCTGTGTCTTTTAGTCTTTACACTTTAGTGGGGTACCTATTTTCAAGATAAACTTGATGTTTTGAGCTTCATCAGTGTCTGTTATAATGGCTCCCTTTTCATCTCTAGTTTTATTAATTTGAGTCTTTCTCTTGTCTAGTCTGTTAAGAGTTTGTTAATTTTTTTTAATCTTTTCAAGGAGTCAACTCTGTTCATCTGATCCTTTGTACTTTTATGGTTGCTGTTTACATTTCATTAATTTCATCTCTGATCTTAGTGACTTCTTTCCATCTATTTATTTGAGATTTTACTGTTCTTATTCTGGAGCTTTAAGGTATATCATTAGGTTGTTTATTCAAAATCTCTAATTTATTCCTTCCTTCCTTCCTTCCTTCCTTCCTTCCTTCCTTCCTTCTTTCTTTCTTTCGTTCTTTCTTTCTTTTTCCTTTCCAAATGTTGCCCAGTCCATAAGTTTTTCACTGCTTTCCCACCTCTGAGAGGATGCTCCCCCTCCAGTCACCCATAAGAATCCCTCTGATCTCTGATTTCTTAATGAAAAGACTTAGAGAAATGTAGTGTGTAGTTTTTATTACCCTGCTTTAAGCTCCAGGCAGACTGCTTTACCAGGCACAGCCCTGGTTTTCTTGAATTTGCAGATGGAACACACACACACACACACACACACACACACACACACACACAAGCTTATTTTTAATATGCTTTTTAGCTCAATGGCTGGAAACTCCTAAGACTACTGCAGCTAACATGCCTTATTTTTACTCCTAGGCCAACACCTCTAATTCTGCCCTCAAAATAGTTTCCCAGTTACTTTTTCCTTGCTCAGCACCCTAAATCTGCTCTCAGCTTAGTTACATTTCTAATCTCCCAGCTGCTATCCCAGGCCCAATCAGGGAAGCCACCAATGGCCACTTCACTTGAGATCTTACATGGCTGGTGGCTCTCTCTCCCTCCAAAGCATGGAAATCCCCTTTTCTTCCTCCTGCATCTGCTAACCTGACTGCAGGGAAACTGGAAGTCCTATCTCTTCCACTTAGACATTGGCCACTAGCGTGTTTATTGATTGATCATGAACCAATTGGGGAACCGGACCTTCAGCATTCACATGTAGATTCCTGAACATCAGAACCACCCCCTACATCTCACCTTTTCTGTCCAATTGAAAAAAAAAACCCTTTTTCTCAGACATAAATTGAACAAAACCATAAAAATCATGTAAATTACAAAGTATGATATACAATCAACATCCAGTCCATCACATTTTTCAGTTACATAAAGTACTCTACCATCATTCCTACTTGAAGAATTATAATTCTATCCTTGAATTATGTTTATATTTTCACCAGAAACTCCATCTGAAAACCATGTCTTCCACTCTATAAGCTCTCTCTCAATGCTAAGCAACTTGAGTTTGATTGTGAGACTGTAACTAGTGTTCAACACCATCAGAAATCTGAGAATGAATTGAATATTGCCTGAGTATGTAGGAAGCACCAAACATAACTTCCAAAACTTAAACAATTATAGAAACAGCCGACTACCTGGACAGCCCCTAAGTTTTTATAACATCTGTCTTCAGCCTTCTAGTCCAGAACCATCTGGCAGACTTTTTGTAAAATAGGAAATATGAAGGACTGACTTACCTTGTCTTGGCAGAGATTAGTAGTCGACTTATCCCACCTTTTTTGTCCTTTTTGGACCATATATTGTCTGAAGATGATATAAGCAATTTCTGTCTAGTGGCTACCTTACCACAATTAGCAACTTCACCTGGAGGTAAAGATGTTCAATTTTTCTTTGAAGGGGAATTGGGAAGCTGTCAGGAGCAGACATCTCTTATGGTCAAAAGATCTTTAAAAATAAAATAACATTAAATGACTCATTCTGTGGATTTTTGATATTTTTGAAGACTAAGGTAAGTGCCTCTGAACTGTTAAACCTTAACTACTCTTAGCCATTTTTATTTGAGTAAACTGTAAACACTTTATTATAATTAAATCAGAATCTAACATAACCATGAGTTTGCTATCTGGTACTTAACTTTTGTTACTTAACTATCTTAAACAGTTTCTAAAGCAGCTATTAGAAGGACTGGGTCTAAACCTTGTATTCTTAAATGAGTTGTATAGGCACAATGCCTATCTTTGAGTAAAACTATTCTCAAATTTTCTATCTATATAGAAATTTATACAAATGAAAACCTTAAATCTGTATCAATATAAAATCTGCACCAATGTAAAAATTATAATTTCAATTTGTATAAGTTATAAAGATTTCAATCAGTTAAGGTTATGGCTACACAATACTTTGTTCTAGAAGAAAATTAGTAATCCATCCCATCTATTTCCTTCCTGTTTAAAATTATGACCATTTCCAAAATATCCCTTAAAATGGCAACCTATCTATAATTTGTAAAATAACCGTTACCAGACACCCAAACCCAGGGAATTAGGCTGATGACTTCCATAGCCTCTTACTGCTGAATAGGGGCAATGAGAGATTCGCTAAAGGGATGGGGAAGGGTAGGTAAATTAGAAAAAACTGGTTAGACTTAAGAAAGCTAGCTTTATCATCTGTTATCCAGTCTCTGCATGTTTGGAAGGTTCAGAGCTAGACTCAAGTTCTGACTGGATCTGTCTGAAAGGTTGGATGAAGCGAGGTTATCTGAAGTCAGCAGCAATCCAAAGGCTGTTCTGAAATCAAGTCTCTGGACAGCATCAGGAGCAGGGGCCTGGAACAGTTCAGCATCCTAGTGGATGAATCTTGTCAGAGCTGTACATTCTGCCATATGTGAAATCTCACAACCAAAATTTTAGTACCATTAAGATTTTTGTATGGATTGGGCAGGGTGCACAGATCAATTAGGGATGAAATTTTGCTTCTTGTTTAAGCAGGTGAAAGACAACTGTCTTTTTTATGAGTTAAGTTGTATCAATAACCAGTTGTAATAAACCTTCATTTATGCCATATGAAGGAGGGCACAATCTTAAGGATTCCATAACTATTAAGATTTATTGTCTCATTTTAGCTGAAACTTTAGCTAGAGTCATTTTTATGTTTAAGCCAGTTACTGGGCTGTTTCCATGTCAAGGAATCAGCAGATCAATTTATTTGTCTTGTTTGATTTTCTCAAAATTTTTAAGATCTTCAGAGGGTCTTCCTCTGTCCTATCTGATCCATATGACTCTGGAGGGGGTCCAGAGCCTTTTCTCCTTTCCTGTCAACACAAACACAGAGCCTTTTTCCTCAAGTAGCATGCCTTTGGTCCAGTAACTGGAATTCATTAAGGGTATATAGCTTGACCTCTCTCCCAAGGGAACTTTAACATAACCACCAAACTCATAACCGTGCTTATTTTGATAATCAAAACTATTCAAAGAAATCTAAGCAAATATTAACCATTGAGACAATGCTTCTCCTGTCTCCAGGCCTGACGTACATGAGATTAAGGCCTGAATTATTTATAAAATGTAAACTTAAATTCCCTTCTACTTACTGTATAAGCCTATCTCCAGGCTCTCTCTTCTGTAGAGCTTAATATCTGTACATTTAAGATCATTTAAACAATTACTATTGTACTCTGTACTATCCTTAAAAACAGCTACATCAAATGTTAAAAATCTATCCTTTGATGTTTTGCTGACTGGAGACAGGCAGCTTTATTGTTTGTTTCTCACTGCTTCCCTCCTAGAGGTCAGGGAACCAGTCAGCCTGTCTGTGCACCAGGAGTTCCCAGCTTCTCCACTTAAGCTCCCTCTGTACCAGTTTCGAACCAGAACCACTGGAAGAAATCCCCACATGGCTCAGGCAAAATCTGTTTATTCTCTTCTATCCTTAAAAACAATTCAATCAGATTTATAACTCTCTATCTTTTATTTACCTGATGGCTGGAGACAGGCAGCCTTAATGTCTGCTCATTGCCTCACTCCTAGCATTCAGGGAACCAGTCAGCTTGTCCGCACAGTAGGAGTTACCAGCAACTATAAGCTGAGGCTCACCCAAGCAGCAGCTGTGTTCCTTTGTTTTAGTTTGTGTGCCGGACTCAGGTGACTCTGGATCCAGGTGACTCTGGACCCAGGTGACTGACTCTGGCTCTGCTAGGCTGAGAAACCAGTTCTCCCCCCTATTAAATTATACCATTGTGTAAATGTAATCCATCCAAGAATTTCTTAAATTAATAGTGGATTCTTGCCTTCCACATGGGCTGCCATCTGTAGTGTGTAGTTTTTACTACCTCGCTCTAAGCTCCAGACGGACCACTCTACCAGCCAGAGCCCTAGTTCCCTTGGATGATCAGATGTAACACACACACACACACACACACACACACACACACATTTATTTTTAATATGCTTTTTAGCTCAATGGTCAGGCACTTCTAAGTCTCTGGTGGTTAATATGTCCTTATCTTCACTCAGCTTGACACCTCTAATTCTGCCCTCAACTTAGTTGTCCAGTTACCTTCCCCTTGCTCAGCACCCTACATCTGCCCTCAGCTCAGTTACATTTCTCATCTCCTACATGCTACCCCAGGCTCAGTCAGGGAAAAGGCCAGTGGCCACTCCACCTAAGATCTCACATGGCTGGTGGCTCTCTCTCCCTCCGAAGCATGGTGAATCCCCTTTCCTTCCTCCTGTATCTGCTAATCTGCCTGTAGAAACCTGAAAGTCCCTCCTCTTCCACCCAGCCATTGACCGCTAACATCTTTATTGATTGATCAAGAACCAATTGGGGAATAGGACACATGCAGATTCTCAATCAGAGCATCAGAACCACCCTCTTCAAAGATACAAACTTCCTTCTTAAGAAAGCTTTCTTAGTGCCCAATGTTTTGCTACATTGTATTTTTATTTTCATTTGATCATATGAAATTTTAAATTGCCTTCTTGATTTCTAAAATGAGACATTCATTGCTCAATATGGTGTCTCTTATTTTCTATGAATCTGGATGTACTCTGGCTTTGTTCTTGCTGTTGGTTTTTAGTCTGTCCAATTGTGATCAGCTGGGATGAAAGGAATTATTGCAATTTTGCTGTATTTGCTGAGACTTGTCTTGTGTCCTAAAACATGATCAAGTTTAGAGAAATTTTTATGAGCTCCCAAGAAGAATGTACATTCAGTCGTGTTTTGTAAAATCTTCTGCAAATATCTATAAAGTCAACCTGAATTTTTCCCTTACTTTCATTAGTTCTTTAAGAATGCAAGGTATTTTGATAATATTTCCCTTTCCCCTTCTCTTTTAAGAACACAACCCAACTTTGTGACCTATTATTTTAAACCCCAAAGTACAGTTGGTGCTACCCATATGTGGCCTTCCTCTGGAATGAGGCCAATTCACCAGGAGCCACATCCTTAAAAACAATGAACTTTCTCCCATCAGTTATCAAGTGCCAATAATACCTCCTTAGCTAGAGATTATATGCACAAATATAAACATAAATAAAATGGAGGTACACTTGAATGGGACAACAAAACCCTTAACAGTTTCTAGAGCATGGGATATAAAAAGCCTAGTGCTAGGAATGGGTTATCTCAGAGTTGTAAACCAATGAGATCCTCTTGATCTTCTAACATTACAGGCTACTGCTGATGCTCTTGGTTTCCTCCAAAACTTGACAGTAAGATCCTATTCCTGAAGATACTACATAATTAGGTCACAGAGCATAGAGAATTAAGCAGGCAATCACCTGAAAACTTCATTCCTACATGCTGGATGGCTTTCATGGTGCTGGAAGGTGCTATGCATGCTGCTAGAGGAGAAAAGTAATTACCAATCATACCCTATGGAAACTCTGCTATCTACAACAATGACCAGACTGGTGAGGCATTCTTACTAGTATGATAGCGACATAAATGTCATGAGAATAACCAACCAGTTCTGATTGGATAAATACAATAAGAAGGCCTGTTCCACAAGGTGAAACTCACATTTGGCACTGATATCAGAGTCACAATGTATGGCTGGGTAAGTAATAGGCCCCAGTGGAGAATCTACTGCCATTATTCTGGTAAATGGGCGTAGAATTAAACTGACTCCTAATGATTTATTATTACACACATAGAGTGGTATATCTATTTCTCAACCCTATTCAGAGACGCTTCTCTTTTGCAGTAGCTGGTGATTAATACAGTGACCAACGACCAATCAAGGCATAGAGAGTAAGAGACAATGGAATTCTCAGCCTTAATTGGAACACCTGTATTACATCCTTTCCCACAAGGGTCATAGCAGAAGATGGGTCAGAAAGAATTGCAGGAGCCACAGATGGTGCATACTATAAGGAGACTGTGTTTTCAGACCAGTAGAACAGTTGCACATTTGAATTCACAGCAATTGAAATCTTATACATATCACCTGTGCAAGCCACACAGAATAACAGTAGGGAAGGCATGTGGGCACCAAGTTCCTGCCCTACTCTAACAAAGTAACTATTAAGTCCATTGATCTGTGACATCAAATAATTCAGTTATCTGTTCCTTTTTCATCAGGATCGCCTGTCAGTTGGTGAGAGTAGGGCTCCGAAGTCTTTCACTGCTATCTTGTTGGAGTTAATATGTTAATTAGCTTGTCTTCAGTAGTACTTGCTTTATGCAGGTGGATGAATCTGTGTTTGGGACATATATGGTTAGAGTAGTAATATTCTCTTGGAGGATTGTTCTCTTAATATGAAATGGCCATATTTTTATTTTTCTCACTAGTTTTGTTTGAATTCTGTCAGATATCAGAACAGTGACACTTATTGTTTTCTGGTCCATTTCCTTATGATACCTTTTCCCATCCTTTTGCCATAGATACCACTTGTAATTTGTGATGAAGTATATTTTTGATGGCAGCAAGGAGATGGATCCTGTGTTTTTTTTTAAATCCAATCTACCACTGTTTTTTGATTGGGGGAATTTGGACCATCAATCCTAAAAGTATTTTCAAGAGCTGCATATAGATACTTGACATTTGTTGATTTTTATAGTGGTTAGTTTCTTTTATCTCCCCTCTGACTTACTATTATTCTAACATGGCTTATTCTTTCCTATAGCCTCCTGGATGGATCTGTTTCTCTCTTCAGAGTGAAGTGTTCCTTTAAGTACCTTCTGTAGAGCTGGCTTACTGACCATAAATCCCTTTAGTCTATTTAACCATGGAAAGTTTTTATTTTCCCTTCAATTGTTAACAGACAGCTTTGCTGGGTATAGTAGTCTGGGTTGACAGGTACCTTTGAGAAGTACATCATTCTAAGCCCTCACACCTTTTAAATTTCCAGTTGAAGGATCTGGCATTGTCAACCTGCCTTTACATTTGACTCAGTGTTATCTATTGCTGCTTTCATTTCTTTGTTACAAATATTTGCTGGTTTAATGTTACAAAGGAGGTTCTCTCTTAGTCTTGTCAGTTTGGTGTCCTAAATGCTCCTGTATCTGAATTGGAGTCTCTTTCCCTAGCTCTGGGAAAGTTTCTGTTGCAATTCTTTTAAAAATATTCTCTATGCCTTTACCACTATATTCTTCTCCTTCTGTGTCTTCAACCTATACATTTTTAGGATGCCTCTTATATTTATATCTTGGAATGCTCTCACTGGGACCTACCTTCTCACTATTTTTCTGTGTCCCTGTTGGATTGCCCCAGTCCCTCTATCTTATCTTTAAACTACCAATACTCTAACCTCTCTCTGGTCCTCCCCTTGGTTTTGAGACATGGTCTTTCTATGTAGCTGTGAATGGGCTGAAACTCACTTTGTAGATGAGACTGGTCTACAGAGACCAGAAATCTACCTGCCTCTGCCTCCTGAGTGCTAGAAATAAAAACAACCTTGGTCTATTCTATTGCTGAGACTCTATACAGAGTTTTTTATTTGGCTTACTCTATGTTTTATTTCAACATCTCAGATCAGGTCCCCTCCCCAACCCCCAACATTTCCAACTCTGCTTTCAGATCATCCATCACCTTCCTTAGTTTACTCAGTTGGTTTTGGCTTCAAAAATACTCAAAAATCATTGTTCTGTGCTCTGAGATATATAGCTCACTCTCACTAGATGCCATTTCGGTAGAGTTAATAAATTCTGCTGTTAATAATTTCCATAGAGTTAATAAGTTATGTTGTCTTGGTTTTTCATGTTCCTTGTGGGATTTGGCACTGGGATTTGGCTTATTTCTATCAGCTGTATTCTTTCAGTTGAAGTGTTTGCCATGTTCATGTGAGACTTGGATGAAGTAGCACTGAGTGTGTAGATCAGAAAATAATTCCTCAGGCCAGGAGCTCTGTGTGCCCGGTAAGCTCTATATTATTCCTCAAATGAAATATTAACTTCCAGAGTACCCACAGATGTTTGATATTGCCACTACACAAAGTCAGTAGCAGCCAATTAGTAGTAACAATGGCCCTTTGACTTCAATACCTGTTGGAGAGTAAACAATAGAAAGAGTATGGAGAACACTCAAATTTTAGTTAATAAGATTAGGAGTGGGAGGGATGTGGTTCAGGCAAGGAGAAAGATTAAATATTATATTGATTTTGTGAAGAAAAATTCAAGGTAGGTAAATTGACTAGAAAAATAGAGCTTAAAAAACTGTTAGGGTCCATAGATTTGAAAGATTTAAGGCTTTGGAAGGTTTTAATTAGAGATAAAAAGGGGAAAGGATAAGGGTGAGAGAAGACACAGGAATGAAAAGGAGAGTTCATGGGTATATACCTGACAGGCACCATAAAGAATACTGTGTGGGTGGAGACAGGGCTGAGCTTATAAATCACTCACTGCATTGCCAGACCTGGGTTTGATTCTCGTACCCACATGGCGGTTCAAAACTGCAACTCCAGTTCCAAGAAAAAAATTACTTCTGTCTTCCAAGGGCATTGAATTCATGCCTTTGTAGGTTAACAGACACACATGCAAGCACCCATACACAGAAAATAAAATAAAATAAAATAAAATAAAATAAAATAAAATAAAATAAAATAAAATAAAATAAAATAAAATAAAAGCAAACACATATTTTTTTTAAAAAGAGTGCCTAAAATGATTGCTTCTCAACCTTTCTAATGCTGTGACCCTTTAAATCAGTTTGTGTCATGGTGATCCCCCTAGCCATAACTTACATTTTTGCTATTTCATAACAGTAATTTTGCTACTGTTATGAATCACAATGCAATTATCTGATACGCAGAATATCTGATATGTCTCTGAAGGGATCACAGTCCACAGGTTGAGAACCACCACATTAGAGCTGACTGGGTGGAGAAACATTACCGTACTAAGGCCTAACTGAGAACTGTTAGGACAAACAGTTAGAACAAACAGCAGCAAAGCCATCAGGATTTGTGGGCAGGGGACAAATTAAAAAATAGAAAATAAGAGATTAAAAAAAGAAGTGAATTGCCAGCACAGTGTCGGTGAGTTGAAAAGTGAAGCTCTCAGTTCCCTCTGGCTCTGGCAGAATTCCCACGGTGCTGTGTGGAGAGTGGGAGTTGGCCTTTGCAGGACTCACAGTTCTTGATTCTAGCATGTAGGGAAAAGGGAACAAGTCCTTTCTCTGTAATTCTGTTGTTCCATGAACTACACAGTGAACCCCCTGTCTCCTTAGACCTGGCAAATGTTGGAGCACAACTTCTTCTACTGTTTCTAATGCTCTTCTCTGGCAGCTTTATTTGGCAGGCAGCTGGCTGACGTGGCATCAGTTGGAAAGGACTGCTGACCGGGCCCTGATTCTCACCTCTCCTGCTTACAGTAGCTGCATTTTGTAAGTAACTGCCATGGCATATACTGAAAGCATGCAGTGTTTGTCTTTCTGAGGCTGACGTATTTCATTTAATATACTGTTCTCCAGTGCCCTTTCCCACCAGCAGGAGGGGATTTTTTTTTATGGATGAATAACATTCCCTGATAGCATTGTATTTTACGCCATTGTTCATATGTTTGTGAACACCTTGGGTTGATTACCATGAATACTACTGTAGTAATAACCATGTAATTTCAGATGTCTTTCCATACACTGACATCAGTGTCTCTGCAGATACACCCTGTATGGAATTTACTGGCTCAAAGGATGAGTCTACTGATGGTTTTAGAGGAGCCTCCACACCTCTTCCATCACAGTTCTTGGTACAGTCCCATCAACACCAAATGAGAATTTTTCTTAACATATATTTGTCACTATTGCAGATTCATTGTGCATAGTGCTGGCTTTTGAAAGCCAATTCCCCTCAAGTATATCATGGATTTTGACTGTTCTCAGTCCCCATACTCTTTTTCTTCTCTCCCTCCTCTTCCCCAGGCCTCCTGTTAGTTTTCTTCCTCGATCCAATCTTCTTCTGTTTACGTATAGTAATATATACATATACACATACACTCTGTACTTAATATATGTACATACACTCTGGGATCTACCTATGAAGGAAAACATGTGGCATCTATCTCAATTGCTCTGTTTGTTTGCTTGTTTGAAAATAGATTTTCCCCCATATAATACATTCTGACTATGGTTCCCCTCCCTCAGCTCCTCCCAGATCCTCCACATTCACTACACACACAAATATTTCTTTCTCTTTCATTAAAAAACAAAAATAAAATCTCTGTGTGTAAAAAAGCTCATAGTGTCTTCCAGCCTTCAGAGCAGACCATCAGCTTGTCTGTCCCTCTGTAGACCCCAGAGTCTGAAGGCCTCCCAGGAGATCTGCTATACCCAGGGCAACAGGTAAGGAACCTTCCCAAATAACTATGGCAGCTGGGACCCTTGAGGAGCCTGTCAGATACAGGACCCACTCCCTCCACTAGAAGTCTACCTCCCTTCTCACTGGGGCATATCATCAGCTTGTCTGCCCCTTTGAAGACCCTATATTCTGAAGGCCTTCCAGGAGATCTGCTGCACCCAGAGCAACAGACCCCCACAGTCTGAAGGTCTCCTAGGAGATCTTCTTCAGCTAGGGCCACAGGGCTCCCAGGAGGCATGCAAGCCACCCAGGGACACAGGAAGCAGGCTCCAGAGACACTCAAGTCAGATAACACCAGAAATAAAACAAGAGGCAAGCACAAGACCCTAAGCAACAGAAGCCAATGTACTTTGACACCATCAGAACCAAGTTCTTCCACCACAGCAAGCCCTGGATACCCTGAAACACCATAAACCAATATTCAGATCTAAACTCTCACTTCATGAAGATGATAGATGATTTTAAGAAGGACATAAATAACTCCCTTAAGAAATTCAGAACACTGGTGGCGCACGCCTTTAATCCCAGCACTTGGGAGGCAGAGGCAGGCGGATTTCTGAGTTCGAGGCCAGCCTGGTCCACAGAGTGAGTTCCAGGACAGCCAGGACTACACAGAGAAACCCTGTCTCGAAAAACCAAAAAAAAAAAAAAAAAAAAAAAAAAAAAAAGAAAGAAAAGAAAAGAAATTCAGAACACAAGTAAGCAAGTAAAAGCCCTTAAAGAGGAAACATAAAAATCCCTTAAAGAAATACAGAACACAATCAAACAGGTGAAGGAATTGAACAAAACCACCCAGGATCTAAAAATGGAAATAGAATCATTAAAGAAAACTCAAAGGGAGACAGCCCCGGAGATGGAAAACCTAGGAAAGAGGACAGGAGTCACAGGTACAAGCATTACCAAAAGAATACAAGAGATAGATTTGCCACAGGGAGCCAGGAGACTCCACAGCCTTCTGTGATCAGTGGAGCAGCTGGAATGGAACTCTTCCTGCCACCATTTGCACCAGGGAGCTCAAAAACTCCACAGTCTTCTGTGCATAGCCCACCAGGAGAGAGATCTCCCAGCAGTGCTTTTACTTTTTAGCTCAGAGGAGTAAGGACACAGGCTCACAGGCTCACAGGCTCATAGGAGGAACAAACTCCAGCCAGAGACAAGAATACCAACTAGCACCAGGTGGTGAAAGGCAAGCACAAGAACCCTACCAACAGAAATCAAGGCCATATGGCAACATCAGAACCCAGTTCTCCCACCACAACAAATCCTGGATACCCCAACACACTGGAAAAGCAAGAGTTGGATTTAAAATCATATCTCATGATGCTGATAAAGGGCTTCAAGAAAGAATTAAGTAACTCCCTTAAAGAAATACAGGAGAATATCAGTCAACAGGTAAAAGCCCTTAAAGAAGAAACACAAAAATCCATTAAAGAAATACAGGAGATCATGGGTCAACAGGCAGATACCCTTAAAGAAGAAACACAAAAATCCCTTAAAGAATTACAGGAAAATACAAACAAGCAAGTGAAGGAACTGAACAAAATCATCCAGGATCTAAAAGTGGAAGTAGAAACAATAAAGAAATCACAAAGTGAGATATCTCTGAAGATAGAAAATCTTGTAAAGAATTCAGGAGTCATAGATGCAAGCATCAACAACAGAATGCAAGAGATAGAAGAACGAACCTCAGGTGCTCAAGATATCAGAGAAAACATTGACTCAACAGTCAAAGAAAATGCAAAATGCATGAATCTAGAAACTCAAAACATCCAGGAACTCCAGGACACAATGAGAAGACCAAACCTAAGGATTATAGGTATACACAAGAGAGAGGATTTACATCTTAAAGGCACAGTAAGTATCTTCAAAAAATTGCAGAAGGTCCCTAACCTAGAGAAAGAGATGCCCATGAACATACAAGAAGCCTTCAGAACTCCAAACAGACTGGACCAGAAGAGAAAATCCTCCCAGCACATAATAATCAGAACCCCAAATTTATTAAACAAAGAAAGAATATTAAAAGCAGTAAGGGAAAAAGGGCAAGGAACTTATAAAGGCAGACCTATCAGAATCACATCAGACTTCTCACCAGAGGTGATGAAAGCTAGAAGATCCTGGGCAGACCTCATACAGACCCTAAGAGAACACAAATACCAGCCCAGACTACTATACCCAGCAAAATTCTCAATCATCATAGATGGAGAAACCAAGATATTCCATAATAAAACCAAATTTGTACAATATCTGACCACAAATCCAGCCCTACAAAGGATAATTGATTGAGAATGCCAATACAAGGAGGGAAACTACACCCTAGAAAAAGCAAAAAAGTAATCTTCCAACAAACCCAAAAGAAGATACCCACACAAACATAAAAACAACATCAAAAATAACAGGAAGCAACAATCACTATTCCCTAATATTTCTTAACAACAATGGAATCAACTCACCAATAAAAGGACATAGACTGCTTCTCAGGAGGGGCTTCCCGCTGCCATCTTCACTCCAGGTTGGACAGGACAAGCGGCTCCAGGTACTGAGATATTCAGTTTATGAGTTTAAGATCTCTGGGGACACAAACTGCCAGGCTGCTGCCTGTGCCCAGGACCTGGGCAGATCGGCAGTTCGTGTACCATCCTGTCGTGGGTCCTGTGCCCTGCATGTGTCACTTAGAGGGGCTCCCTGCCACCATTTTGCTCCCTGATGGAACAGACGGACAGCACCAGATTCACAGAGACAACTAGAGTATAACATTTCTTGGGGCAAGACACACCAGGGCTCCAACAGCACCCAAGAGGAGGGCAACACATCAGCAATCTGTGCCAGGGGAAACCCAGTCATCCAGTGCTGCAGAAATAGCCTTACAGGCTCACAGGAGGTTCAAGCACCAGCCAGTGACAACAGGACCAACTAATGCCAGAGATAACCAGATGGCAAAAGGCAAATGTGGGAATGTTACTAACAGAAATCAAGGCAATATGGCAGCATCTGAACCCAATTCTCCAACAACAGCAAGTCCTGGATACCCCAACACACCAGAAAAACAAGATTTGGATTTAAAATCACTGGTCATGATGCAGTTAGAGAGGAACACAAGAAGGACATAAATAAATCTCTTAAAGAAATACAGGAGAAAATGGATGAAAAGTTAGAAGTCCTTACAAGGGAAACACAAAAGTCATTTAAAGAAATTCAGGAGAAAATGGGTCAAAAGATAGAAACCAATAAGGAGGAAATGCAAAAATCATTTAAAGAAATACAAGAGAACTTGGGTCAACAGGCAGAAGTCATGAAAGAGGAAACACAAAAACCTCTTAAAGAATTACAGGAAAACACAAACAAGCAAGTAAAGGAACTGAGCAAAACAATCCAGGATCTAAAAACAGAAGTAGAACAACTAAGAAATCACAAAGGGAGACAACTTTGGAGATAGAAAACCTTGAGAAGAAATCAGGGGTCGTAGATGCAAATATCAACAACAGAATACAAGAGATAGAAGAAAGAATCTCAGATGCTGAAGATACCATAGAAACCATGGACTCAACAGTCAAAGAAAATGCAAAATGCAAAAAGTTTGTAATCCAAAACATCCAGGAACTCCAGGACACAATGAGAAGACCAAACCTAAGGATTATAGGTATAGATGAGAGTGAAGATATATGACTTAAAGGGCCAGCAAATATCTTCAACAAAATTATGGAAGAAAACTTCCCTAACTTAAAGAGAGAAATGCCCATGAATATACAAGAAGCCTACAGAACTCCAAACAGACTGGACCAGAACAGAAATACCTCCAGTCACATAATAATCAAAACCTCAAATGTACTAAACAAAGAAAGAATATTAAAGGCAGTAAGAGAAAAAGGCCAAGTAACATATAAAGGAAGACCTATCATAATTACACCAGACTTCTCACCAGAGATCATGAAAGCTAGAAGATCCTGGGTGGATCTTATGTAGACTCTAAGAGAACACAAATGCCAGCCAAAACTACTATACCCAGCAAAACTCTCAATCACCATAGATGGAGAAACCAAGATATTCCATGACAAAACCAAATTTACACAGTATCTTTCCATAAACCCAGCCCTACAAAGGATAATAGGGGGAAAACACCAATAAAAGGAGGGAAACTACACCCTGGAAAAAGCAAGATAGTAACCTTCTTTCATCAAACCCAAAAGAAGATAACCTATCAAATATAAAAAATAAAATAAAAAATGTCAGGAAGTAATAATCACTATTCCTTAATATATCTTAATATCTCATCAATGGACTCAATTCCCCAATAAAAAGACATAGACTAACAGACTGGTTATGTGAACAGGAACCTACATTTTGCTGCATACGGGAAACATACCTCAGTGTCAAAGACAAACACTACCTGAGAGTAAAAGGCTGTAAGACAATTTTACAAGCAAATGGTCTCAGGAAACAAGCCGGAGTAGCCATTCTAATATCAGATAAAATTGACTTTCAACCTAAAGTCATCAAAAGAGACACAGAAGGACACTTCTTGCTGGTCAAAGGAAAAATCCACCAAGAAGAACTCTCAATTCTGAACATCTATGCTCCAAATGCAAGGGCACCCTCATTCGTGAAAGAAACTTTACTAAAGTTCAAAGCATACTTGCACCTAACATAATAATAATTGTGGCTGACTTCAACAGTCTACTCACTGATAAGCAGATATTAGCCTAGAATCTTGGAATACCCAAGACACAATCCACATATCAAATGATGTCCAAGAAGAAGGAAGGAGAAGCCCCTGGTTCTGGAAAGGCTCAGTGCAGCAGTGTAGGGGAATACCAGAACAGGGAAGTGGGAAGGGATGGATGGGGGAACAGGGGCCGGGAAAAGGGCATATGGGACTTTTGGGCAACGGGGAGCCAGGAAAGGGGAAATCATTTGAAATATAAATAAAGAATATATCGAATGAAAAAAAAAAAGAGAGAGAGGGAGCATGTCAGAGGGTAAGGAAGAAGAACCAGGGCCGAGGACATGAACTAGAGTGGCAAATACCAGCCACAAATAGCTAAGTTTTCATACAGTTAAAAATGTTGGGATAAAGATTTTATCATTATCAATTGGCTCTAAAATTACTGTATTCACATCTTGTAAATTGTGATATTATTAATACATAAATCTGATCTGATTGATTAAAAAAAGAATTGTTTTTGATATCCTGGGGTTTTTGTTTTTGTTACTCCAGATGAATTTGAGAATTGCTCTTTTTATATCTGTGAAGAATTGAGTTATAAGTTTGAAGGAAATTGCATTGAACCTGTAGATGGCTTTTGGTAGAATGATCATTGCTTTGTTAGAGTCACAAGCAGATATTTTATATTATTCATAACTACTGTAAATGGTGTTGTTTCCCTAATTTCTTTCTCAGGCTTTGTCTAACCAAGGGACTTCCTGTAGGTCAGACACTCCCCTGCAAGATATGTGCCCAGGCAGTTGTAGAGCTGCCCGGCTCCCTGGTGCAGAAGGAACCCAGACAGGCTGTGTCCTGGGCTATCCTTCACCCTGGTGCCCTCTGCATATCTGGTTGAGCTGCCAGTGCCAAGATTGTGGTGGGTCACGGGGCTCCATCTAACAGCGGGATTCACTGCAGGTCAGGCACTTTCCTGGCTGGACTGTGGGATCCTAGATGGTGGCGATCTTGGTCCACGGGGCTCCCTCTATCCACGAGACTTCCTGCAGTTCATAAGCTCTCCCCCACCCCCCTCAGGATACATGCCCAGGCTGCTGTAGGGCTGCCTGGCTCCCTGGTGAGGAAGGAACCCAGGCAGGCTGTGACCTGAGCAAGCCTTCACTCCTATTTGTCAATTCTTGATATTAAAGCATAAGCTATTGGTGTTCAGTTCAGGAACTTTCCCCCTGTGCCGATGTCCTCAAGAGTCTTCCCCAGTTTCTTTTCTATTAGTTTCAGTGTGTCTGACTTTAAGTGGAGGTTCTTAATCCACTTGGAGTTGAGTTTAGTACAAGGAGATAAAAATGGATCAATTCGTATTCTTCTGCAAGCTGACCTCCAGTTGAGCCAGCACCATTTGTTGAAAAGGTTATCTTTTTCCCACTGGATGTTTTCAGCTCCTTTGTCAAAGATAAAGTGGCCATAGATGTGTTGGTTCATTTCGGGGACTTCAATCCTATTCCATGGATCCACCTGCCTGTCACTGTACCAATACCATGCAGTTTTTAACACTACTGCTCTGTAGTATTGTTTGAGGTCCGGGATACTGATTCCCCCAGAAGATCTTTTACTGTTGAGAATAGTTTTAGCTATCCTGGGTTTTTTGTTATTCCAGATGAATTTGAGAATTGCTCTTTCTAACTCTATGAAGAACTGAGTTGAGATTTTGATGGGGATTGGATTGAATCTGTATATTGCTTTTGGCAAGATGGCCATTTTAACTATGTTTATCCAGCCAAATCACGAGCATGAAAGATTTTTCCATTTTCTGAGGTCTTCTTCGAATTCCTTCTTCAGAGACCTGAAGTTCTTCTCATACAGATTGTTCATTTGTTTGGTTAGAGTCACACCAAGATACTTTATATTGTTTGTGGCTATTGTGAAGGGTGTCATTTCCCTAATTTCGTTCCTAGCCTACTTATCCTTTGAGTATAGGAAGGCTACTGATTTGCTTGAGTTGATTTTATAATCAGCCACTTTGCTGAAGTTGTTTATCAGATGTAGGAGTTCTCTGGTGGAGTTTTTTTTTTTGGGTCTCTTAAGTATACTATCGTATCATCTGCAAATAGTGAGTGTTTGATTTCTTCCTTTCCAATTTGTATCCCTTTGACTTCCTTATGTTGTTCAATTGCTCTAGCTAGTACTTCAAGTACTATATTGAAAAGATATGGAGAGAGGGGGCAGCCTTGTCTAGACCCTGATTTTAGTGGGATTGCTTCAAGTTTCTCTCCATTTAGTTTGATGTTGGCTACCAGTTTGCTGTATATTGCTTTTACTATGTTTAGGTATGGGCCTTGAATTCCTGTTCACTGAAAGGATGCTGAATTTTTTCAAATGCTTTTTCAGCATCTAATGAAATGACCATGTGGTTTTTTTCTTTGAGTTTGTTTATGTAGTGGATTGCATTGATGGGTTTCCATATATTGAACCATCCCTGCATCCCTGGGATGACGCCTATTTGATCATGGTGAATGATCATTTTGATGTATTCTTGGATTCGGTTGGCAAGAATTTTATTGAGTATTTTTGCATCGATGTTCATAAGGGAAATTGGTCTGACGTTATCTTTCTTAGTTGGATCTTTGTGTGGTTTTGGTATCAGTGTGATTGTGGCTTTGTGGAATGAGCTGGGTAGTGTTCCTTATGTTTATTTTGTGGAATAATTTGAAGTGTGTTGGTGTTAGGTCTTCTTTGAAGGTCTGATAGAATTCTCCACTAAAACCATCTGGTCCTGTGCTTTTTTTGGTTGGAAGACTTTCTATGACCCCTTCTATTTCTTTAGGGGTTATGGGACTCTTTAGATGATCTATTTGATCTTGATTTAATTTTGGTATTATATATCTGTCTAGGAAATTGTCCATTTCCTCCAGATTCTCCACTTGTGTTGAGTATAGGGTTTTGTAGTAGGATCTGATTATTTTTTGAATTTCCTCAGTTTCTATTGTTATATCTCCATTTTCATTTCTAATTTTGTTAACTTGGATACTGTCTCTGTGCCCTTTGGTTAGTCTGGCTAAGGGTTTATCTATCTTGTTGATTTTCTCAAAGAATCAGCTCCTGGTTTTATTGATTCTTTGTTTCTACTTGATTGATTTCAGCCCTGAGTTTGATGATTTCCTGTCCTCTACTCCTCCTGGGTGAAATAGCTTCTTTTTGTTCCAGGGCTTTCAAGTGTGCCATTAAGCTGCTAGGGTATGCTCTCTCCAGTTTCTTTTTGGAGGCACTCAGGGCTATGAGTTTTCGTCTTAGCACTGCTTTCATTGTGTCCCATAAATTTTGGTATGTTGTGCCAAATTAGAATTTAATGTTCATTAAATTCTAAAAAGTCTTTGATTTCTTTCTTTATTTCTTCTTTGGCCAAGGTATTATTGAGTAGAGCATTATTCAGCCTCCATGTGTATGTGGGCTTTCTGTTGTTTTTGTTGCTAGTGAAGACCACTATTATTCCATAGTAATCTGAAAGGAGGCATGGGATTATTTAGATCTTAAATTGGTTGAGGTCTGTCTTGTGACCAATTATTATATTGGAGAATGTACCATGGGGTGCCGAGAAGGTATATTCTTTTGCTTTAAGATGAAATGTTCTGTATGTATCTGTTAAATCCAATAGGCCCAATTCTTCAATTAGTTTCACTGTGTCCCTGTGAAGAAGGAAATCGAAGAAGACCTCAGAAAATGGAAAAATCCATGCTCATGGATTGGCAGGATTAATATAATAAAAATGACCATCTTACTAAAAGCAATCTACAGATTCAATGCAATGCCCATCAAAACCCAACTCAGTCATTCACAGAGTTAGAAAGAGCAATTATCAAATTCACCTGGAATAACAAAAAACCCAAGATAGCTAAAACTACTCTCTACAGTAAAAGAACTTCCAGGGGAATCAATATCCCAGACCTCAAGCAGTACTACAGAGCAATATTGTTAAAAAAAAAAACTGCATGGTATTGGTACAGTGACAGAGAGGTAGATCCATGGAATAGGATTGAAGACCCAGAAATGAACCCACACACCTATGGTCACCTGACCTTTGTCAAAGGAGCTGAAACCATCCAGTGGAAAAAAGATAGCCTTTTCAACAAATGGTGCTGGCTCAACTGGAGGTCAGCTTGCAGAAGAATGTGCATTGATCTATTCTCTTTTTTTTTTTGATACATTTTTTTATTTCTATATTTTTTTGTTTACATTTCAAAGGCTTTCTCCTTTCCCAGTTCCCCCCTCTCCATCTGTCCCATAACTTCTCTTCCCTCAGCCCATTCCCCAATCACCCCCCCCCATTTCTCTGTTCTGATACTCTCCTACAAAATTGGATCCAGTCTTTTCAGGACCAGGGTCCTTTCCTTTCTTCTTCTTGGGAATCTTTTGATTTGCTAATTGTGCCTTGAGTATTCAGAGCTTCTGGGCTCATTAATATCCATTTATCAGTGATTGCATTTCATGTGTATTCTTTTGTGATTGGGTTAACTTACTTAGGATGATATTTTCCAGATCCAACCATTTGCCTACAAATTGCATGAATTCATTATTTCTAATTGCTGAGTAGTATTCCATTGTATACATATACCACATTTTCTGTATCCATTCCTCCTTTGAGGGACATCTGGACTTCTTCCAACTTCTGGCTATATAAATAAGGCTGCTATGAACATAGTGGAACATGTGTCTTTATTGTATGCAGGGGAATCCGCTGAGCCCTGAAGGCAGACCCTGCACTCCCTGCAGCCTCCTCCATCTTCCCAGCTGTTTCGAAGCAGCCGGTGGAACCAGGTACCCAAGATATCCCGAGTTTAAGACCTTTGGGGACTCAGACCTTGAGCAGGAGCTGTGCACAGAGGGGCCCCAGCCAGGCGTGGGCTCTGTGCCCTGAAGTGGACCCCGCACTCCCTGCAGCCTCCACCATCTTCCCAGCTGTTTCGAACCAGCAGGGGAACCAGCAGGCAGAACCAGCAGGCGGAACCAGGTACCCGAGATATCCCAAGTTTAAGACCTCTGGGGACTCAGGCCACCCTGTCAGCAATCTGTGAGCAGGAGCCCTGCAGGGCAGTGGTTCAGGTGTCCCACTCATGGGGAAATAGCCTTACAAGCCCACAGGAGGTTCAAGCACCAGCTAGTAACTACAGGACCAACTAACACCAGAGATGACCAGATGGCAAAAGGCAAACGTAAGATCGTTACTAACAGAAATCAAGGCAATATGGCAGCATCGGAACCCAGTTCCCCGGCAGCAATAAGTCTCAAAAGAATACTCATGGTATGCACTCACTGATAAGCAGATATTAACCTAGAAGACTGGGATACCTAAGACACAATCCACATATCAAATGATGTCCAAGAAGAAAGAAGGAAGGGCCCCTGATTCTGGAAAGGCTTAATGCAGCAGTGTAGGGAAATACCAGAACAGGGAAGAGGGAAGGGGTGAATGGGGGGACATGGGGAAGGAAGAGGGCTTATGGGACTTGCGGGGAGGGGGGAGCTTGGAAAGGGGGAAATCATATGAAATGTAATTTAATATATTGAATAAAAACAATAATAAGAACATCCTGCATTTGCAAGCAACTGGATGGAACCAGAAAATATCCTGAGTGAGATAACTCAGACCCAAAAGGACATGCATGGTATGTATTCACTAATAAGTGGATATTAGCCAATAAATTACCTAGGGTACAATCCACAGAACTCCAGAAGGTTAACAAGCAGAAGAATCCAAGAGAGGGTGCTTCAATCTCACTTGGAAGGGATAAGAAAGCAATCACAGGAGGCAGAGGAAGGGAGGGACCTGGGTGGATGAAGGAAGGGGGAAGGGAGGGGAAAAGGGAAACATGATCAGGTATGGGGGGGGAGGTAGAGAGAAGCCCTGAGGGCCAGCAAAAAGAATGAAAATATGCAACCTGGCGGGAGGGTGAGAGGTAGGGGAACCCTCTAGAAAGTACCAGAAACCTGGGAGGTGAGAGACTCTCAGGACTCAAAGGGAGGGACCTTAGATGAAATACTCTACAGTAGGGAGAGGGAATTTGTAGAGTCTACCTCCAGCAGAAAGAAGGGGCATCAAGTGAGGAATGGGGTTGCCATCTCACAGTCAAAAACTCTGACCCAGAATTGTTTCTGTGTAAAAGAACTGCAGGGACAAATATGAAGAAGATACTAAGGGAATGGCAATCCAGTGACTGGCCCAACGTGAGATCCATCTCAAGGGGAGGCTCCAAAGTCTGACAATATTAGACTGATGCTATGGTGTGCTTACAGACAGGAGCCTAGCATGTCTGTCTTCTGAGAAGCCTAACAAGCATTTGACTGAGACAGATTCAGCTACTCATACCCAACTGTTAGACTGAAGTCAGAGACCCCTGTGATTGAATTAGGGGAAAGCTGGAAGAAGGTGAGGAGGAGGGCAACCCCATAGGAAGACCAGCAGTCTCAACTAACCTAGATCCCGGAGATCTCTCAGACCCTGAGCCACCAACAAGGCAGCATACATGAGCTGGTCTGAGGCCCCCAACACACATACAGCAGAGGACTGCCTGATCTGGCCTCAGTGGGAGAAGATGTGCCTAACCCTAGAGACTTGAGGCCCCAGGAGTGTGGAGTCCTGGTGGGGATGTGAAGTGGAACATCCTCTTGGAGACAGTGGGGAGGAGAAATGGGATGAGGAACTGTGGGAGGGCAGACCAGGAGGGGGGTAACGACTGGACTGTAAAAGAGCAAAAGTAATTAAAAAATATCAAATAAGAAGTAAATAAAACAAGCAAAAAAAGAGCCAAAAAGCAAAAGAAACAAATGTAACACAGAGACCCACACATTACACAGAAATCCCATAAAAATCACAAAATCAAAAATCATAATATGTAAGTGTAAGTAAAAGACCTATAAAGTTAAGTTAAAAAAAAAACCCAGACAAAGCATTATGGGACAAAAATACCACTGATTCATTTTGTGTTGACCACCTATTACTTCTGGGCATGCAGCCTGGCATTAAGTGTGGTTTGTATACCCAGTGAGACTCTGATGGGAAAAACTAATTTTTCCTTCATGAGCAATTATGTATGGGAGACAGTTTCTGGATTAGGAATGAAGGCTTGTCTTCACTCCTCTCAGCTCTGGATGCCTGTCTGGCTTAGGCTCCTGCAGACTGCACTGTGCTACCCCAGTCTCTGTGAGTTCATATGTATGTCAGCCCTGGTGTGTCTAGAAGGCCTTTTTTTTCTTGGTGTCCTCCATCTCTCCATCCCCAGTGGCTCTTAGTCATTCTGTGTCCTCGTCCACTGAATTCTCCAAGCCAGGAGGGGAGGGACTTTTTGGAGACCTTTCATTTAGGACTTGAGTGTTCCAAGGTCTCCCACTCTGCACATGGTCCAGGTATGGGGCTCTGTATTGGTTCCCATTTCCTGTGGAAGCAAGCTTCTCTGGTGATGGCTGATGTAGACACTGGTGACAGCAGAATACCACTAGAAGTCATTTTACTGTTATGTTCCTTTAGTACAACAGTACTAATTATTTTCTTTTAGGTCCCTGGCCTATTTAGTCTCAGGTTCTTTGGAAGCCGGAGCAGTGTAGAACATGGCTTTCTTCTCATGGAGTGGGCCCTAAAGTTAATCAGATAGTAGTTTGTTACTCTCATAAATATTGTGCTATTATATAACTCATGTCTTGTGTATTTTGCAGGCAGGGCAAAATTGCAAATCAAAGGGGTTTTAGATGCGTTGGCATTTACCTTTCTCCTCAGGTAGTGTGCAAGTACCTATGTGTACTGTGAACACTAGTCAGCAGGGGTGAAGGTCCTATGTAGTCACCAGCTTAACTTTTTAGTGATTGATTGCAGGATTTTTGATCAATGTCAATCTCAAGATTGTGTTGTTTATTAGGGAAAAACATTTGCATTTGTGGTATGGTTCAGTTTTAGCACATCCTTTAATCCCTCTGGCTGGAATAAAGATACACCCTTCAATCCCAAACAATGAAGGTAAAGTTAGTTTGTGGAAAGAAGCACCCATGACTGAAAGTGATGTCTAATTGAGTGGCAGACAAAGTGACGAGTCAGAGAAAGATTTTGACA
This sequence comes from Apodemus agrarius, assembly GCA_964023405.1. Lineage (NCBI taxonomy): Eukaryota > Metazoa > Chordata > Mammalia > Rodentia > Muridae > Apodemus > Apodemus agrarius. The sequence goes on from OZ030011.1 coordinate 14,164,166, forward strand.
GAATAGGATATGCCCAACTCTCACAAGAAGAAGAGTAAAGGAAAGCTACCTGAGCGGTGCAGAGAGAGATTAGAAGGAAGCAGTTTTACTGGAAGAGTTGTACAGACACAGGTTGAAGAGAGAACAAACAAGACATAGGTTAACACAGAGCAAGCCAGAGTTCAGGAAGAACAGGAAAGGGTGAGCTTATTCAGTAGCTACAGAAGCTAAAAACATTCTAGGCCTATATTAGACTGTACAGAGGCTAGAAACTTCCAGGACTAAGCTTAGGTTAGCAGACAGCAGCAGTCCTCCTGAGAGATGACAATTAATACAGGAGAATTAAAGATGCCTTTATAGTGATTAGTGGGTTATGTCTGTGTTGTCTTCAGCAATACAGTCTTACCATCAATTTGTGGAGAGTAATCAATAGCTTTTGCGATATCCTGGGTTGTTCAGGGGTTTCCATAGGGCCCCTTTGTAAATGAATTATCTTTAATATAAATATTACAACAAATTAATCTGGAGGTTTGTGTTAGTTCCCAATAATCTCAGAGAGAAGGCAAGATTTATTTAAAACTGCACCTCAGTAGCTGAGCGTTTAAATGATCTACCTTAGCCTTCTCTGGTAATCTGAATACCTCCCAGGCCCATTCGATGATACTTGCATATTATTATTGATCTGGATCTGGATCTGGATCTTTGGGCTTCAGGTGTGTTCTCTCTCTCTCTCTCTCTCTCTCTCTCTCTCTCTCTCTCTCTCTCATATTTTTGGTTGTGAGCCTAGCCTTTAATGGCTGAGCCATCTCTCCAGCCCTCAGCCCTCTCTCTGTCTTTCTCATTGGACCCCTTCCTCATGGCTTCAAATCCTCCATCCTCCTCACTTATCCAAATCTCCCTATTCCCCCTCTCCCCCTCCCTCCTCCCTCTGGTTGGTGGACATCCCATCCTAATCTCTCTTCTGACCAGCCATTGGGTGATCAGCATTTATTGACAAGGCAGAGAAGAAATTGTAATTATTTTTTACCCAAATGTGAGACAAAAGTTTCTTGGTATAAGCATGACAATGCCATGTCCAGATTGAAACAAAATATGAAGACAGAGAAGTCAGCATTTGAATAACACAAAGGTAACCTTTACACAGTGTACATAATGCCTACATAATGCCTTCAGCCCTTTGGCCAAAAACTTAATTAGATGTAATCCATCCCTGACACTGGAGGTTCCACTTAGAAGCAAGAGATGTCTGGTTCATGCGCAGTAACCCTCTTTTTGTGGTGATTCCATTTAGTTTTTTTATATATGTATTTATTTTAAGAAGCTTCTACTGTAGTAGGTTTCCATATGACCCTTCAAATGATTCTTAGTTTTAGATGACCCTCCCAACAACCCCTCTCTTACATCTTTTTTCTCTCCATCTCTGCTTAATCCCTCTGTTCCAGTCCCCTAACACACACACACACACACACACACACACACACACACACACATTCTATTTCCCCTTTCTAAGGGGCACCTTCTCTCCCTGCTAGCGTCTTACTCTATACCTAACCTCTGTGATTATGCAGATATATATTATACAGCATGCCTATAACAAGATTAGAAGCTAACATCCTCATCTAAGAGAATACATACCATACTTGTTTCTTTGAGTCTGAGTTATCATTCCCCTTAGGATGACGTTTTCTAGCTTTATCCATTTACCCATGGATTTTTAAATTTCATTCTTTAACTACTGAATATATTCTATTATGTCCATGTGCCCCATTTTCCTCATCCATCCATCAGCTGATGGACATGTAGGCTATTTTCAATTTCTGGCTATTGTGAGTAGAGCAGCAATGAGCATGGATTAGCAATGTGTATCTCTGTAGAATGTAGAGTCCTTTGAGTATATACTCAAGAGAGGTATGGGTGGATCTTGAATCTACTCTTAGGTACCTGAGGAAACACTACACTGATTTCCATAGTGGCTTTACAAGTGTGCACTCCCATCAGCAGTGGATGAGAGCTTCCCGTACCCCACTCCCTCACCAACATGAGCTGCCATTTATTTTATTGATCTGGGTCATACTGACTGGTATAAGATGAAATCTCAAAGAAATTTTGACTTTCATTTCCCTGGCGACTAAAGATGATGAGCATTTATTTCTCGGCCATTTTGTGTTCCATCATTTGAGAACTCTCTGTTTAGATCAATACCACATTTTAAAATTGGGTTGTTGGTTTTTTGATGGCCAGTCTTTTTAGTTCTTTATGTAGATATTAGACCTCTATTAGACATGTAGTTGATAAAGGACTTTTCCTATTCTGTAGCCTGCCATTTTGTCCAAATGATAGTGTCCTTTTCCATACAATGTCAAGACACAAACATCAGTAGCCCGCCTACACACAAATGTCAAATGGACCTAGAAAGAAACCAGAAAGACAGTATCTTTTGCAATAGCCTCAAAAAAAAAAACTCTTGGGACAATGCTAACCAAGAAAGTAATAGACTTATCAAAAACAAACAAACAAACAAACAAACAAAACTCCAAATAAAGTCCAATAAGACTTTAAAGCAGTAAATTGAAGAGGATATCAGAAGATGGAAAACTCTCCCATGTTCATGGACCCACAGGAGTAGTGGTCCAACATCAATCTGTAAATTCAATGAAATCCCTATCAAAATTCCAATGCAATTCTTTACAGATCTTGAAAGAACAAGTTTAAGTTTTCTATGGAAATAGACACAGAAAACCCCTATAATAAAAAACAAAAATCCAGGATATATAAAATTCTTCTGAATAACAAAGCAGCTGTTGGAGGTATCACCATCTCCAATCCCAAACTGTACTACATAGCTATAGTGATACAAACAGCATGTTATTGGCATGAAAAAAAGACACAAGGACCAATGGAATGTAATTGAAGACCCACAAATAAGTCCACACTCCTGTGGACACATAATCTTTTATAAAGAACCCAGAAATACACACTGGAAAAAAAAAAGGGCAGCATTTTCAACAAATAGTGCTGTGTAAACTGTATAGTCATGTGGGGGAGAATTGCAACTAGATCAATACATATCACCCTACACAAAGCTCTATTCCAAATGGATGAAAGACTCCTATCACAGTGTGAGGTCAGTATGTCATTTGTCCTGGAGGAGTGTTTCTTTTGCAAATTTGGGTGCCTTTATGTTGAGCACATGAATGTTAGAATTGTAGTATCTTCTTGGTGGAATTTTTCTTTGGTGAGTAGGTAATGCCCTTCCCTATCTCTTCTACTTAGGTGTGGTTTGAAATCTATTTTGTCAGATATTAAAATGCATATACCTGCTTGCTTCTTTCAGTCCATTTGCTTAGAATATTTTATCCATCCTTTTACTCTGAGGTGATGCCTATTCTTAACTAAAATGTGTGTCTCTTGGATAGAGCAGAAGGCTGGACCATGAATTTGAGTCCAATTTGTTAGCTTGTATCTTTTTATTTGGGAATTAAGACCATGGACACTGAGAGTTTTTAAAGAGTAGTGTTTGTAGGTTCCTGTTATTTTGTTGGTATAGTGTTGGGATTTCCCCCTCTCCTATGATTTGCTGCTCTGAGATTATTTATTCCTTGTGTTTTCTTGGGTGTGAGTAATCTGTTCAGGTCGAAAATTTTCCTTTTTGCATCTTCTGTATATATGGATTTGTAGATAGATACAGCTTAAATTTGGTTTCATTGTGGAATATTTTTCTTTCTTCCTCTATTGTGATTGATAGTCATGTTGGGTACAGTAGTCTGCATTGTTATATGACATCTCTTAAAGTCAGGAGACCATCCATCCAGGCTCTTCTGACTTTTGGAATCTTTATTGAGGAGTTGGGTGTTAATCTAATGGACTTACCTTTATATGTTAGTTGGATTTTTTCCCCTGGCAGCTTTTCATATTCTTTCTTTTCCTCTAAATACATTGTTTTAGTTATTATGTGTTATACAGCATTGCTATTTGTGTCCAGTCTAGTTGGTGTTCTTCTGCACACTCCTTGTGCCTTAATAGGCACCTCCTTCTTTATGTTAAAAAAATTGTCTTCTGTGATTTGTTTGTTTTGAGACAGGATCTCACTATGTGACTCTAGATATCCTATAACTTGATAGGTAGACCACGCAGGCCTAAAATTCACATAAGTATGCCTGCTTCTGGTGCTTATGTGCTGGGATTAAAGTATGCACCAATATTACTGGCCTTCTTCTGTGATTTTGTTGAAAATGTTTTCTATGATTTTGATCTGGGTTTTTTCTCCTTTCTCTCTTTCTATTATTCATAAATTTGGCCTTTTGATAGGGTCCCAGATTTCCTTGATGTTTTGTGCCTGTATTTTTTTACTTTTAGCATTTTCTTTGACTGAAGTACCCAGTTCTTCTATCTTGTCTTCAATGCCTGAGATTCTCTTTCATCTCTCACACTCTGTTGGTGAAGATTACCCCCAAGGTTTTGTTTGACTTCCTAAAGTTTTCATTTCCTGTCTTACTTTACTTTGGATTTTCATTAGTGATTTTATTTCTATTTGAATTTATTTCTATTTCTAATGTCTTGAACTGATTTTATTATTTCATTCCACTGTTTGTGTTTTCACAGACTTCATTAAGGGATTTATTTATATCCTCTTTAAGGTCCTTGAACATATTCATAATAGCTATTTTGAAGTCCCAGTCTGGTGCTTCATTTATATTACATTTCTCAGGGTCTGCTGTAGTTGGGTTGCTGAGTTCTACTGGAAACATATTGTGTTGGGTGTTAATGATTTGTGGAGTTTTTTCCCAACATAATGCTTTTTTATTGATTATTTGGGAATTTCACATGATGCACCCCAATCACAGTCATTTCTTAGATATCCTAGGCCTTCTCTACCCTTGTGATCCCCCACAAAGAATAAGAAAGAAAGAAAGAAAGAAAGAAAGAAAGAAAGAAAGAAAGAAAGAAAGAAAGGAAGAAAGAAAGGAAGGAAGAAAGAAAGAAAGAAAAACGAAAAGCCCACGAGTCCAATCTGTGTTGTTTGAACACTCAGTGGAGCATGGTCAAATGCTCAGTAGCCAACCCTTGAAAGAAAACTGAGTCCTTCCCCACCCAAGCCCCTCCCAGAAGTTCTCAGTTGTGGGGGAGCTACAACCCTTCAGCATATTTTTCACAATTTAAGAATTCTCTTCTGTGGTTTCCTATCTAGGCTGTTACATATTTTGGGAAGTAGGGTTGGGGTAAGGATTGTCACCCAAGCCTTCTGTGCCCTGTTTTCCCAACTGTGAGTCTACAGTTCTCAATATCACTGAAGAAGTAGCTTCCTCATCATGAGCATGAACCATGGACATCCATATAACCTACAGCATCAGCACATGCCATGGACTTAAATGTGGTGTCTGGTGGCAGTACAGACCACTGACATCAATACAACCCTCTGCTGCAGCCCAGGCCAAGGACACCATCTGTGGTGGTTTGAATATTCTTGCCCTAGAAAGTGGCACTAGTTGGAGGTGTGACCTCATTGGAGAAAGTGTGTCCCTGTGGGGGTGGGCTTTAAGACCCTCATCCCAGCTGCCTGGAAGTCAGTCTTTTCCTGTCTGCCTTTGAATGAAGATGTATAACTCTCAGCTCCTCCAGCCCCACATCTGCTTGGACACTGCCTTGCTCCTGCCTTGACGATAATAGACTGACCTTCTGAGCCTGTAAGCAATTAAGTGGTGTCCTTATAAGAGTTGCATTGGTCATAGTGTCTGTTCACAGTAGTAAAACCCTAAGACACCATCATGACCCATAGACATCAACATAGATTGAGATGGCAGCACAGAGCACAGACATCCATGTGGCCTTGGGTGATAACATGGACCATAGACATCAACATGGCTTCCAGCTGCAGCAGGACCTGGGTCTCCAACATGGCCTTCAGTGGAAGCACAGATCATGGATATCAACATGGCCTAAAAAGTGGTTTCACAGACCACTCACATTAGCATGGCTCCTGGGAGCAGCATAGCCCACGAACATCAACATGGCTCCAGGTGGCACCTTGGACCACGGATATCCACACAGTCTTCGGTAGTAACACAGTCCATGGACATCAACATGGCCCCTGACTGGAGCAAGACAATGGGCCTCAAAATGGCCCTTAGCAGCAGGACAGTCTACAGACATCATGTGGCCTCAGGTGGCAGTACAGGCCACACACATCAGCCTGGCCTCCAATGGCAAGCTGAACCATGGACACTAACATTCCCTCTAGCAGTAACAAAGACTGTGGGCATCCACTTGACCTCTGGCAGTATGGGCCTCAGACATCAACATAGCCTCCATCACCATCCTAGACCACAGACATCAACAGGAACCTCCAGCTTGCACATGACCTGGGCAACAACATGAACTACAGATATCAACATGGCCTCCAGGGGCAGCACAGACAAGAGTTCTTATTTATTTATTTTTTTATTCACTTTACATCCTGCTCATGGCCCACCTTCCCATTCACCCCCTTCCACAACCCCTCTTCCATCTCCCTTCCCTTCTCCATTTATAGGGTGGGAGACCCCTGGGTATCTACCTAACCTAGCACATCAAGTTTCTACGGGTCTAGGTGCATCCTCTTTCACTGAGTCCAGATGAGGCAGCCCAGCTAGAAGAACATATCCCAAAGACAGGCAACAGTTTTGGGGATAGCCCCTGCTCCAGCTGTTCAGGATCCACCTGAAGACCAAGCTGCACTTCTGCTTCATATGTGAAGGGAGGCTGTGATGGTTTGTATATGTTTGGTCCAGGGAGTGACACTACTAGGAGGTGTGGCCCTGTTGGAGTAGGTGTGTCACTGTAGGTGTGGGCTAGAAGACCCTCACCCTAGCTGCCTGGGAGCCAGTCTTCTGCTAGCAGCCTTCAGATGAAGATGTAGAACTCTCGGCTCCTCCTGCACCATGCCTGCCTGGAGGCAGCCATGTTCCCATCTTGATGATAATGGACTGAACCTCAGAACCTGTAAGCCAGCCCCAGTTAAATGTTGTCCTTATAAGAGTTGCCTTGGTCATGGTGTCTGTTCATAGCAATAAAACCCTAGCTAAGACAGAAGTTGGTACCAGGGACTGGGGTATTGCTATGATAGGCCTGACTCTATGCTTTTGTTTGGAAAAATGTGGATTTTGGGACTTTGGATTTGGAAAGCAGTGGAATCTCAATGATAAGTGGATGTTAGCCAAAAGCTCAAAATAAACATGTTACGATTCACAGACCACAGGAAGCTCAAGAAGAAGGTGGACTGAAGTGGGGGTGTTTGGGTTCCTCTGAGAAAGGAAACAAAATACTCACAGGAGCAATAATGGAGACAAAGTGTGGAGCAGAGACTGAAGCAAAGGCCACCCAAAGACTGCCCTACTTGGGGATTAATCCTATAAACAGTCACCAAACCCTGACACTATTATGGATGACAAGAAGTGCAGATCAAAAGGAGCCTGATGGAGTATGATTGTCCCTGGAGGGGCCCTGCCAGAGCCTTGCACATACAGAGGCAGATGCCTGCGGCCAACCATTGGACTGGGCATGGGGTCCCCAGTGGAGGAGTTGGAGGGCATATAGAGGAGCTGAAGGGGTTTACAGCCCCATGGGAAGAACAATGATGTTGGCCACCCAGAACCCCCAGGACTTCCAGGGACTAAATAAACCATCAACCAAGGGGTACACATAGTTCCAGCCAAAAATGTGGCAGAGGAATGCCTTGGTGGGCATCAGTGGGAAGAGTGGTCCTTGGTCCTGTGTAGGCTCAATAGATGCCCCAACAAAGGGAAATGGAGGGGGGTGTGGGAGTGGGTCAGGTGGAGGGACTTATACTTGGAGGCAGGGGATGGGAGGAGGGGTTGAGGGTTTTCAGGGAGGGGGAAACCAGGAAAAGTTTTAGCATTTAAAATGTAAATGAAGACTATATTCAATTAAAAAAAGAAAGCAGTGGAATGCTTTAAATGGGGCTTAATGGGCTATCCTAGTAGGAATATAGAAGACTTTGTTACTGAGAGTGATTTGAATTGTTCAGACCTGGCTCAAGAGGTTTCAGTGGAGAATTACATTATGTGGCCTAGAGACTGTTGTGTGGTATTTTGGTTAAGAATGTGGCTAATTTTTGCCCTAGTCTGAAGAGTCTGCCTGAGGCTAAGATAAAGAGACTAGGATTAATTGCACTGACAAAGGAAGTCTCAAAACAACCTGGTGTAAATTCTGTGGTGTGGTTACTAAAGTCCACTCTTATGAAGAGCATTTTAATGAAAAGGAGCAATTTGAGAAAAGAAAAATATAAATTATATGGTTTGAGTATTAAAAGGGCAGCAGGAAGAAAATGGAGCTGAATCCTGTGTTCAAGAATATTAAATTGAATTAAGGGAATAGTGATCTTGGGGCAAGATCCTATCCAGCTAAATTTAGTTTCAAGCCTTTAATCCCAGGAGGCAAAGACAAGCAGATCTCTGAGTTCAAAGTCAGCCTAGAACAAGTTCTAGAAGAAGAAAAACACAAATCCAGGCTTGGTGGACCACACCATTAATTCCAGTTTTTAGGAGACAGGCATGCAGATAGATCTCTGAGATCAAAAACAGTCTACAGAAAAAGTTCCAGGACAGCCAAGCTTAGACAGTGAAGGAGTTGGAAAACAGAAAGCTGGTGATAATGTAATAGAACAAGAGGGCCATGTTCCAGCCCCAGCAGGCAGCAGAACTGGGCAGCTTTGGCCACGTGGCTCTGACTTCAGAAGTCCAGATAGAAGGGACTACTGGGACAATTGATGCTGGTTAGCTGGAGCTAAGAAATTAGTACTGATTAAGAAGAGACCAGCATCACTTAGGTGAAATCTTCTGGGAAGTGTTTTCAGAGAGCACAAAGAAGCTGTGTTCCAGACATAGCCAGGGTTGAACCTCATGCTGCAGCTGTACTTGATAATGTGTAAGAGTCACCCAGGTGGTATTGGCTTTGAAGGTATGAAGGCATCATGAAAAACAGCTGAGGCTTGGCACTGTGAGAGGCCAAGGAAGGTCATTGTGAAAGCACAGCCTCAGTTGTGGTTGATGGCCCAAGACTGAAGGGGTCATGCAAAGGAGTTGAGACTTGGTACCATGAAGAAAGCCTATGAGAGGCTATTAGTGAAGCCTAGTTGCAGTGGAAGACCCCAACGTGTTGGAGATGCCAGTACTATGGGATGGTCACCAAGAACAGCAATGGCAGTGGACTGAATCAACCTGAGCTTAGGGTGCTACAGAGAGCAGATCTGGAGACATGACACCAGCCCTTTGGAGGAGTCCAGAAAATCATGTGTTGATCCCAGACATCGAAACAAGAAGCTATAAGACTGACGTTGCCTTAGAGACCCCAAGATTTTCAAGATATCACAGCTGTGGGCTATCTGCTGAGGAAAGAAGCTAACAGGGAGTGGAACAAGCCCAGGAGAAAGAAGTTTGTTGTAGTCAACAATGATGAAAAAATGAGTTAAAGATCTGAAGACAGTTTTGACATCAGCCATGTAGATGTGGAGTTTAGAGTTTGCCCAGCTGGTTTCCTGTCTTGCATTGGGGATTACTGTTAAGTAATTGGATGAATCACAGAAGAGACTTTGAACTTTTAACATTGTTGAGACTGCTATAGACTATGAGAACTTTGGAAGTTGGACTAAATATATTTTGCATTATGCTATGTTTAGGTATGGCCCCCATAGACTCATATATTTGGACAAGCTTATGGGGGCCAGGAAATGGAATGTGATGGTTTGCATATGCTTAGCCCAGAGAGTGGCACTACTAGGTGTGGCTCTGTGGAGTAGGTGTGTCACTGTGGGTGTGGGCTAGAAGACCCTCACCCTAGCTGCCTCAAAGCAGTATTCTGCTAGCAACCTTCAGATGAAGATTTAGAGCTCTCAGCTCCTCCTGCACCATGCCTGCCTGGATGCTGCCATGTTTCCACCTGAAAGATAATGGACTGAACCTCAGAACCTGTAAACCAGCCCCTGTAAGCTCCAATTAAATATTACCCTTGATAAGACTTGCCTTGGTCATAGTATCTGTTCCCAGCAGTAAAACCTTAACTAAGACAGAAATCTTTCTCCAACCTATGTGTGATCTTTGGTTAGTGGTTTAATCTCTGAGAACCCCAAAGGTCCAGGTTAGTTGACTCTTGGTCTTCCTGTGGAGATTTTATTCCCTTCAGGGCTCCAATCCTTCCTCCTGTTCTTCCCTAGGAGTCCCCAAGCTCTATCCAATGTTTGGTTGTGGGTTTCTCCTTCTGTCTAAGTCAGCTGCTGGGTGGAGCCTCTCAGAGGACAGCCATGCTAGACTCCTGTCTACAAATATAAGAGTACCATTAATCATGTCAGAGATTGGTGCTTGCTCATGGAATGGGTCTCAAGTTGGGCTGGTTATTGGTTGGCCATTCCCTCAGTCCCTGCTCCATCCCCTATCCCCACATTGCTTGTAGACAGGATAAATTTTGGGTCAAAAGTTTTGTGAGTAGGTTGTTGTCCCTATTGCTCCACTGGGTTTTCTACCTGGCCACAGAATTCTCAACACAAGAATCTCAAATGGCAGAGAAGCACTTAAAGAAATGCTCAAAGTCCTTGGTCATCTGGCAAATGCAAATCTAAACAACTCTGAGGTTCCATTTTACACCCACTAGAATGGCTAAGATAAACAACTCAAGAGATGGTACATGCTGGTGAGGTTGTGAGCAAGGGGAACACTCCTCTGTTGCTGGCGGGAGTGCAAACTCGTACAACCATTTAGGAAATCAGTTTGGTGGTTTCTCAGAAAATTGGTAATAGTTCTACCTCAAGAGCCAGCTATGCCACTCCTGGGCATATACCCACAAGATGCTTCACCATCCCACAAAGATGCTTGCTCTACTATGTCCATAGCAGCTTTATTTGTAATAGCCAGAAACTGGACACAATATGGATGTCCCTAAACTGGGAGGGGAAAAGTGGGGGACAGGATCAGATATGGGAGCAGACAAGAGTGAAGTCAAGAGGGCCAGGAGAATGGATAAAAATACTTAGCAAGGGCAGTGAGGAATGGGAGGGGGCAACAAATGAGAAAGTCCCAGACACCAGGAATGCAAGAGGCTCCCAGGACCCAGTGAGGATGAGATTAGCTGAAATGCCTAACAGGGGGGAGAGAACCTCAAGAGACCAACCCTAGTTGAGGGATGGGACCACCCACCCATCTCAAAAATTTTAAACCAGAATTATTCCTGTCTAAAGGAAATGCAGGGACAAAAAATGGAGCAGAGACTAAAGGAAAGGCCATCCAGAGACCACCCCACCTTGGGATCCATTCAATCCACAGACAACAAACTTGGACACTATTGCTGATGCCAAGATGTGCTTACAGACAGGAGCCTAGTATGGCTGCCCTCTGAGAGGCTCTGTCAGCACCTGACTAAGACAGATGTAGATACTCACAGCCAACCATTGGACTGAGCCCAGAGACCCCAAAGACAGTTAGGGGAAGGACTGAAAGAGCTGAAGGGGATTGCAGCTGCACAGGAAGAACAACAGTATCAACTAACTGGACCCCTCAGAGCTCCTGGAGACTAAACCACCAACCAAAGAGTATGCATGGGCCAGTTGGTGGCTCCTGCTACATATGGAGCAGGGGATTGCCCTATGTGGCATCAGTGGGAGGGGAGGTGCTTGGTCCTTTGGAGGCTCAATGCCCCAGAGAAGAAGGATTTTATAAGGGTGAGGTAGGAGTGAGTGGGTGGGTAAAGGGGTAGGGGATAGGGATGGGGTGGGAGGTTCTGGAGGGGAGATCAGGAAGACAATATTTGAAATGTAAATAAATAAAATAATTAATAAAAAGGAAAGAAAATGTGGTAGTCTATACAATGGAATACTATTCAGCTATTAAAAACGAAGACATCTTGAATTTTGCAGGCAAATTAATGGAACTAAAGAATATCATCCTGAATGAGGTAACCCAGTTCCCAAAGGACATTCATGGTATGTACTCACTTATAAGTGGACATTAGCCATAAAATAAGGGATACCTACCGCTACACTTCACAGACTCAAAGAAGCTAAAGAAGGAAGGCACAAGTAAGGATGCTCGAATCTCAGAAGGGAGACTAAAATAGTCATGAGAGGCAGGTGGTAGGAAGGATCTGGGTGGGAGAGGGAATGAAGAGGGAAACGATAGGTGGACAGGGTCAGGTGTGGGGAAGGACAGATGGGATGGCCAGATGGCCATGAGAATGAATGTAAATCTACAACTGATGGGGGAAGGGACAGGGGCATCTCCAAAATCTGACAAAGACCTGGGATAAAGGCTGTCTCCTGAGAGGTTCTGCCAGAGCCTGACAAATACAGAGGCGGATGCTTGCAGCCAATTGAACTGATCACAGGGTCCCCAATGGAGGAGTTAGAGAAAGGATTGAAGGAGCTGAAGGGATTTGCAACTCCATAGAAAGAGCAATATCAACCAACCAGAGCTCCCAGGGTCTAAACTACCAACCAAGTAGTACACATGGAGGAACCCATGGCTCCAGCTGCATATGTAGCAGAGGATTGCCATGTCAGGCATCAATGGGAGAAGAGGTCCTTGGTCCTGTAAAGGCTCAAGGCCCCAGTGTAGGGGAATGTGAGGGCGGGGAGGCGAGAATTGGTGCATGGGTAGATGCACACCCTCATAGAAGCAGGAGGAGGAGGAGGAGGAGGAGGAGGAGGAGGAGGAGGAGGAGGAGGAGGAGGAGGAGGAGGGATAGAATAGGGAGTTCCTGGCTCAGAGGAATCTGGAAAGGGGATAACATTTGAAATATAAATAAATAAAACATCCAATAAAAAAGAAAAAGGAAAAAAAATAAAAAGACAGAGAGGCACCCAAGAATCAATGGTGTTGATCTTAGCTGTGATTCACATCATTGGGGATAGGGAACCACGGAGGTCTTTTAGGGAGTTCCAATCCTGAAAATGAACTGTTCTTTATCATAGGGCATCCTGCTGCTGCTCAGAGCCAGGGTAGATCATGCGGCTAGGCAGCACACATGGAGGCTGAGCATGTCTGCACAAGTTCCAGGCCCCTGACCCTGCCAACACTACTTGGCAATGACATGTTTCCACATTGGCCACAGTCTTTTCTCATACCTGTCATGGCCATTGTGTCTCTAGTTCCACCTGTCCACCACACACTTATGGCTGGTTCCCTCCCTCCATCTTTCGCCCCTCTCCACTGCATATTCATCCATAGTAGTGACATTGGAAACTGTAGTGTGTCACACAGTACATTTTTTTTCTCAAACAGCTTTACATGCAAATCTTCATTGGAATGAGTCATTGGTCTAATTCAGGGTTTCTGACACACCATAAATACTGGACCATCCCAAAGATTCGCCTCAGACACCCTGCTGTTGCTCAGAATCAGGGTGGGTCTTGTGGATAGGAACAGCTACTGGGGGCAGGTTTCATGTGAGCTTCAGGCTGCTGCACACCTTTGCTTGAGGCCTACAGGAAGCACCACGGCCCAAGCTCCAGGCTGGGGGTCAGCCAGAGGTCCTGGGACTGGTCCCATTCAGCGATGACGTCTGCTTCTGCAAGACTGGCTCCTCCACATTCGCCAGCAGCTGATAGATGGAGTGTATATTGAGGTGGACTGACTTAGAGTCCTGGATTTGGACCCAGATGGCAGCTGAATTGGTCAGTCCAGGCCTTCCAGGAGGCAATTGCCTGCACAGGCATTCCGGGAGGAATCCAATGATTGTGGTTTTGCACTGGTGTCTAGTAACTGGGTTGGATGATTGTGACTCTAGGAATTGATACCTGGCCTTGTCATTGTGGGGTGGATGTTTTAGTCCTTGGTCTGTCTCTATTGCCCTCTCTGGACCTTAGAAACGTGTGGTGGTTGAGGAATGCCTGGCAGGTAATGCTTCTGAGTCCTTGCCAAGTGTAACCATTGGGGGTTTCTGGGTAGAATGTATTTGTAGATATGAGATTCTGACAGGACAGGATGACATGGGGATGGGCTCAAGGCGGCGGGGGTGGGGGGGACAAAAAGACCCACAGGGAGTAGGAAGGCTGGATCTGCTATGGTTTGGTGGAGTCCTTGGGGAGAACAGGGGACTGCTCTGCTACGGGGTTGGGGATGAAACTGGGGAATTGGAAACGAGAGTCATGAAGGAGAGTGAAGATCGCCTTCCTGATTCCCAGGTACGTTTTATTTTGTTTTGTTCTGTTTTGCTTTTGACAGCTTAACAGAAGCTCGAGCCATCGATGAGGAGGAACCCTCAATTGAGAAAGTGTCTCCATAAGATCACCCTGTGGGAAAGTCCTTAGAGGCACTTTCTAGATTGATGATTGACATGGGACAGTCCGGTCCATTGTGGGTGGGGCTGTCCCGGATAGGTTGTCTTGGTTGTGTATAAAACAGAGCGAGCCAGGAGGAGCAAAGCAGTAAGCAACGCTCATGCACAGCCTGTGCTTCCACTTCTGCCCTGACTTCCTTTGATCATAGACTGTGATCTGGAAGTTAAAGCAAAATAAACCCGTTCATCCCCGAGGTGCTTTTGGTCATGGTGTTTGATCTCAGCAATAGGAACCCTCACTAGGACACAAATCATGATCTCCAGTCACATCCACTCCAACAGCTTAGTAAATGATATACAGAACTGACAGATGGGGCTTCATTTGTTTATTTCATCCTTTGAGTGACAGACATTTTAACCAGGGAGAGAGGACAGCTACGTATGGCTCTGACATGCATTTCACTGATGAGACATGGGATGCGTGGGTCATTTGTGTGTTCTGCTTTGAGGCAAATCTATGAGGTCTCTAAGTCAGCTTCATCCCTGTTACTGTGATAAAAAGCTCTGAACAATAGAAACGGAGAGTAAGAGAGGGTTTCCTTCATCCCCCAGGTCATGGTCCACCACTGAGAAAGTCAGGGAAGGAACTCAAAAGGTGCCTGAAGCAGAAACTTGAAGGAGCATTTCTTGATGACTCCCTCCAAGGTCGCTACTCTGGGAGCTTGGGGGAGCTTTCTTATACAGCACAGGGGGTAGCATCAACTTACAATCAAAACAACACCTACAGATATGCCCGCAGGTCAGTGTGTCTGAGCAGTTGTGCAGCTGAGACTTCCTGCTAGGCTGTGGTGAGGTGACAGTCAAACCTAATGATAACAACAACAACAAAAAAAAATCACACGTTAATTTTTAAATCACATTATTTAGAGGGGCTGTTTGTCTGTTGTCTTCACTGTGCCTTCCATTTGATGTGATCACATTGGCCAAAGTTAAAAAAAATTATGTGTATTTGTGTCTGGGTACATGTATGTGCACCAACTCAGAAGGAGACATCAGAGCCCCTGGAACCGGAGTTACAGGCAGTTGTGAACTGTCGTGCGGGTACTAGGAATTGGACCTGGGTCCTCTGCAGAGGCAACCAGTGCTCATAACAGTCCCTCACTTGTTAGCTCTTGTTTTTGTTGTCTGTCCTTCCTGGGTCATTTCTACAAACGTTCTTGTTTCCGAGACTCCTATCCTAAGATGTCCTCTGCATTCTTCCAACAGTCTTTAACCCATTTTTAGATGATTTTGTACATAGGAAGAGAGCGGGGTCTCATCTCTTTCTTCTGCATATGAATATCCAGTGGTCCCCACACCAATTGTTGAAGAAACTTTCCCTTTCTGCTGTCCCTGTCAAGACTCAGCTGGTTGTATGTAGCTATATTTCCATTCTCTGTGATATCCCCTTTGTCTAATTCAGTGATGGTATATCCTGCCCCACTTCCTATCACTTTATAGTATATTTGTATAACATAGTATTTTATGAATTCTTTGAGAATTTCATACAGGTATACAATACATTTTGAATATACTCACCTCACTCTCCCTCAACTCTTGTCTGATTATCCTCCTCCCCCAGGTCCTCTTCTTTTCTTTATAGACTACATAGTACAGTGTTTGCTCCACATATATGCATGGGTGGATGGGTGCTCATGAACATTGAATCTAAAGCCACACCCTTAGAGCTACCTGACTCTCTCTCCCCATCATCTGCCCATAATTCCTCACCTAGGGGTAAGGGCTCATGGTGGATTAGATGACAATGGCTCCCATAGGCTCATGTATTCAAATGCTTGCTCCCCAGTTGGTTGAACTGCTCAGGAAGGATCAGGGGGTGTGGCCTTGTTGGAGGAGGTGTGTCACTGGGGGCAGATTTTGAAGTTTCAAAAGCCCACATTTTTCAGTTGGGCTCTCCTACTTGCAGAAAAGGGTGTAAGCTCTCCATCACTGCTCCAGTGCCATGTCAGCCTTCCGCCATGTTTCCTGCCATGATGGGCATGGACTCTCACCCTCTGCAACAGTGAACCCCAAATTAAAGACTTTATTTTATGAGTTGCCTTGACCATGGTGTTTGGCCATGGAAGTAGAAAAATAACTAAAAGAATGGGTACAGTGACTCACGCGTTTAATCTTTACACTTGGGAAGCAGAGGCAGGTGAAGCTCTGTGAGTTCAAAGCCATCCTGATCTACACAGCAAGCTCCAGGACAGGCAGATCTACATAGAGAGACCCTGTCTCAAAAAACAAAAGTATCTACTGCTGAGCTTATGAACCTCTCCTGCATTCCTGGTGGAATGCTGGCTGGCTTGATCATGTGCAGACCTGTGCATGTAGTCACAGCTGCTGGGAGTGCCTGTGTCCCACAGCACTGCCATGTCCTGCAATACTGTTTTGCTGCAGATATCTTGCTTTGGATACTACAGTCTTTCCACTCACTCTTCTGTGATGATTACTGAGTTTATGGGCAACAGATAATACAGATATCATATTTAAGGTCCACATGAACCAGATGAGGGTCTCTGTACTAATTATACACTTTCTCAAAACAAGGATTCTCTGATGAGGACTGTGATGTGTACTAATCAATGAGTACAAAGATAAGAACTTAGGGAGCAGTTTATTACTACATCCCCCTAGCTGAAAAATAATAGTGGGCCCATGACTTAGCCAGCCATGGGTTCTTGGCCCAGGTAACAGTACCAGGCCTGAGCTGCATCTTGTAGAATGAGCTTTAAATCCAATCAGAATGCATTTGGTTACTGGTATGCCTTACCAGTTTTACCATACCTTACAGTGTTCATCCAGTTTAAACCATTCCTGACTTTTTCTCCCTGGGTAGAGTGCATAGAACCATCTAACATCTGAAAGTTAGCCAGTGAACTCACATAAAGCTTCCTGATCACTAACAACTTGCTTTCTTCAAGTTCTATGACTTGTTTGTAGTGTCCTCACCAATAAAGTCTCTTTTTTTTTGTTGTTTGTTGTTTTTATCAGATTCTGTTTATTGAGATTAACCTCCATTGCCCTCCAGTTTCTTTTCTTTTTTAAAATATGGGGTTTGGGGTTGGATGGTTGGTTGGTTGATTGGTTTGTTTTTGTTTTTTTTTTTTTTTTTAAGACAAGGTTTATCTGTGTGACAGCCCTGGTTGTCCTGGAACTTTTTTTGTAGACTAGTCTGGCCTTGAACTCACAGAGATCCACCTTCCTTTGCCTCCTAGGTGCTGTGATTAAAGGCATGAGCTACCATGCTAGGCCGTTAAAATATGTTTTCATCTGCTTTCTGCCTTCCCTGTCCTCCCTCCAGTCCTTCCCAGGTACACTCCTTCCAACTCCTCCCCTCATCCCCTCCCACTGCCAAGTTGATGGCCTCTTTTTCTTTGATTAGTGTTGTGACTCACATGCGCACACACTTTACATATTTTGCACAAATGTGTAAGTACAATCGGCAGCATCTATTTTTCTTGTTGATATGTGTGTGTATGGTTTAGGACTGACTGCTCTGCATTGGATAACCAAAGGGTCTCATCCCTGGGAGAGGATAGTTCAACTTCCAGCCGTCATCAGTTATTGGTTTTTGTCTATATAGGACCCCGAGATCCTTTCCCCTTCTACATTATCAAGTCCATTGATATTGATACTCTTCTGATCTTGTCTCTGCAGCCATTTCTAGGAGAGACTGCATCACTATGGACTTCCTGGCACTCCAGTTCTTACAATACTTCTGCCCTTCCTTTCCCAGTGTTCCCTAAGCCATAGCTGCAGGATCTGTGACATAGTTGTATCTATTAGGGCTGGGCTCCCCAGGTTCCACTGATCTTCTGCATTGTGTCCCGTTGACAAGAGATGATACCTACACTTATCTGGGCAATGAGGCTTGTGCCTAAGGGGGGCCTGGGGCCTGCAGGTCTGGATTTAGGCTCGTAGGTTTGCAGGTGGCTGGCAATAAAGTCTTATTATCAAGTTTTGGAGAGAAATTGCTATTGCTCTTGGTCACACTCCAAAACATGCCTGATTTTATTTGGACCTCTTCCCTCTTTTCTCCTCTGCTACGGTAACTAAAAGCTTGCCAATTACATCTTTTGCACAATTCACTCTTTGTTTAATTGATCTTTTGGCTGTGTTTAGTTTTGTTTTTATTTCTGAGTTTTCTGTTTCATTATTTTCCGCCCCAGTCCTTGTTATTTCTTTCCTTCTGCTAATTTGGGGTTTAATTTGTTTCTTGCTTTTTCTGATTTATTGAATTGCATCAACAGGCTGTGCTTTTGAACTCTTTCATCTCATTATGTAGGCACTAAGTGGCATAAATTAAGTTCCCTCAGTACCGCTTTTACGGTGTCACATGGGTCTAGCTAATGCTGCATTTGCATTTCTTTCAACAACATTTAAATTTTTCCTTTAATTAACCCATTGACTTATCAGTTGTTCCAGAGAATGCTGTTACGTAGGTTCCAAAGTTTCTTTTGTTGGTTTTAACTCCTTTTTTACGACAGTCAAAAAGAACTGTCTTAGTCAGGGTGTCTATTCCTGCACTAACACCATGATCAAGAAGCAAGTTGGGGAGGAAAGGGTTTATTCAGCTTACACTTCCACATTGCTGTTCATCACCAAAGGAAGTCAGAACTAGAACTCAAGCAGATCAGGAAGCAGGAGCTAATGCAGAGGCTAAGGAAGGATGCTCCTTACTGGCTTGCTTGGCTTGCTCAGCTTGCTTTCTTATAGAACCTAAGACTAAGAGCCCAGGGATGGCACCACTCACAAGGAGCCCTCCCTACTTGATCACTAATTGAGAAAATGCCTTACAGCTAGATCTCATGGAGGCATTTCCTCAACTGAAGCTCCCTTCTCTGTGATAACTCCAGCTTGGGTCAAGCTGACACAAAACCAGCCAGTACAAGAACATATACTGTGTTTTCAATTTCACCTTAAGTTTGGTGAAATATGTTTCATGTCCTAACACGTGGCCTTTACTGGACCACATTGTCACATACCACTGAGATGGGTGACATCTGGCAGGAGAGTGACCCATGTCTGTTAGGTACACTGGTTGTAGAGTGGAGTTTTGGTACAGTGCTTGCTGATTTTTTTTTTATATTTTTTGAGAATTTCATTCCTTAGTACTGTATTTCTGCCATTTCCCCTCCCACCTTCTCCTCCCTCCAACTCCTCCAATGCCCTCCAATCCCTCTCAAATCCATGAGCCCTTCTTTAATTAATATGGTAACATATATGCATATACAAACACAATTTATCAAGTCCGTTTAGTGTTACCATATGAATATGTGTTAAGCATGACCTATCAGAGCTTATGCCTAGAGAAGACTGTAGGTGGGTGGCTTCCCATTGGCCAAGGGCTCCATCACTCTTGTGCTGGACTCCATCTCTCCCTTCAGAGCTGGTAAGTTTCACTTTACAGAAGAAGTACCTCTATGCAGTGTGAACTTTTTTTTTTTACAGTCGCCATGTACTCTTGATAAACTGACCCCTTTATCACCCTGTACAACCACAGCAGTCAGCTTCTCTCCACTCTGACAAATACAAGGTGAGTTTAAAAGAGGGCAGCTTATTTTGGTTTCTTTCAGAGGTATTAGCCCATGGCTGACTACATCTGCAGCCTGAGTCTGCACTGGGGCAGTGTATCATGGCAGGCAGGTGCTGGAGCAGATACTCACCTTGTGGTAGTCAAGAAACAGGTCACGGGGGCCAAGGATGAGATATGCCCTTCAAGGGCATAGCCCATGGCCTCCTCTAACTATTCCCCTTCTTTTTTCTCCAGGATAGTATTTTTATTAATTATTTGGGAATTTCAGACAATGCACCCCATCAGACTTACTTTACAGTTCACCCAGGTCCACCCTCCCACCCTTGCATCCCCAACCCCCCCCCAAAAAAAACAAGTCCAATTTCTGTTGCCCATAGACCCAGTGGAGCATGGTTAAACTCCCAGGGGCCATCCCCTTAAAGAAAACTGAGTCCTTTCCCATCTGCACCCTTGCCAAAAGCCATCCACTGTGAAGAGCTACACTTCATCTTTATCACAATCTGTAAGGACTCTCTTCAATAGCTTCATGTCTGGACTGTTTCTTGGGGCTGGGGGTGTCACAGAAGACTTCAAAAGTCTTTGATTCTCATTTATAAATCTGAAGTCATTGACACCACTGTAAAAGAAGTTTCATTGTCCATAGTGTCTGGTGGCAGCTGGAACTGTGGTTGTCAATGTGGTTTCTGATGGCCTCATAGATCAGAGCATCGTCATGAATGCCAGCGACAGCCCAGATCACAGACATCAGTGTGGTTTAATCATCTACCACATCCCTACAAAGGTGCCAACTTATTAATGCACCAATGAGTTTCTCTATTGAGGAAGGCAGGTTAAGTCCATCTCAGAAGCCTCAGCTTTGAATGGTGTTACAGTGGGAACCAAGCTGTCAACACATGAGCCCTTGGAGAACACAGTTCACACCTCCTCTTTTCATGGTTTATGATTAAAGGGTTGTTTCCTCTGATCAACTCCTCCTCATGCATGCTTCCTGTTTGCATAGGATCTCCTTGCTGTTGTTTACCTTCAGTTTATGTTTATTGGTGAGGTAAGTTTCTTATATATCATATCATGTGCAGAGTGGATATTTTATGTCTATTCATCCATTTTATATCTTCTCAAAATTCATTGTGTGTGTGTGTGTGTGTGTGTGTGTGTGTGTGTGATGTATGGCATGGGGTGCATACAGAAGTCAGAGGTGTACACTGAGCGTCCTGTTCTATAACTTGCTATTGTGGTCCCTTAAGACAGTTTTCTCACTGAGCTTGGATGAAGGTTGGTAGCCAGCAAGCCCAGGGACCTTCCTGTCCTAGTCACTCTCAGAAGCTGCTGAGATGGATACAAGTATTTGTATTCACATCAAGCTTTTTATGTGGGTACTAAAGGTTTGAACTCGGCTCCTTGTGTATACAGAACAGGTTCTCTTACCCACTGAGCCAACTTCCCAGCCATTATAACATTTGACTGGTGAACTTAATCTGTTCTAGTCAAGGTTATCTTTAAATAAAGACATACTCCTGACATTCTATTAATTTTTCCTGTTTATTTATTATACCACAGTGCTGGGGATCAAACCAATGGCTTCAAATATAATAGACAAGTATTTGACCAGTCAGCTATCTCTACAACTCTACTCTGTGCTCTCTCTCCCGCCATCCCCCATGGCTGCCCTGTATACTCTTGTACTCCTCTACTCTTTGCCCTCATACTTTGGGGGAGTTCCTGCATCAACAAGTGGGTTTCTCCTCTATGCCTCTGCTCTCTAAGTGAGCTCAGCACTACCATTTCTTTTCGATATGGTAATTGTCACTCTTCACCACACATGTCTCTCTTGGATCAGGGTCCTCTCAAGAAATGGAATGAGGGACGCTGTATGCTTGGTTTGTCTCTTCACAACCCCCGCCAAGCATCTTTGCATGCTGTGGCATTGTCAGATCCCTGACACACCCTGGTGCTTGATCCCAGTGCTTGCCCCACCAGGTGCTCATACCTAGGTGTTCCCTCATCAGGTGCTCCCTTCCCAGGTGCTTGTTCTCCCCCCAGTGCTTGCCCCCAAGGTACCCATTCCCCAGGGGCTCACCCCCAATGTTGCAATGGCCTAACTGATGCCTTTTTTTGTGATTTTTTTAATTTTTATTTTCTATATTATATGTTTACATTCCAAAGGCTTTCCCCTTTCCCAGTTCCCACCCACCATACTTCCCATAGTTCCTCTCCTCCCCAACTATTCCCCAATCATTCCCCCTCCCCCTCGGTTTCTTTACTAAACTGGATGCAATCTTTATAGGCCCAGGGTCCTCTCCTTTCTTCTTCTTGGGAATCATTTGACTTGCTATTTGTGTCTTGAGTATTTAGGGCTTCTGGGCTCATTAATATCCACTTATCAGTGATTGCATTTTATGTGTATTCTTTTGTGATTGGGTTAACTCACTCAGGATGATATTTTCCAGGTCTAACCATTTACCTACAAATTGCATGAATTCATTATTTTTAATTGCTGAGTAGTATTCCATTGTATAAATATACCACATTTTCTGTATCCATTCCTCCTTTGAGGGATATTTGGGCTCCTTCCAATTTCTGGCTATTATAAACAAGGCTGCTATAAACATAGTGGAGCATGTGTCTTTATTGTATGCAGGGGAATCCTCTGGGTATATGCCCAGGAGTGGTATGCCAGGGTCCTCTGGAAGTGACATGCCCAATTTTCTGAGGAACCACCAAACTGATTTCCAGAGCGGTTTTACCATTTTGCAATCCCACCAACAGTGGAGGAGTGTCCCTCTTTCTCCACATCCTCGCCAGCACTTGTTGTCTCTTGAGTTTTTAATCTTAGCCATTCTGACTGGTGTGAGGTGGAATCTCAGGGTTGTTTTGATTTGCATTTCCCTGATGACTTTGTGTTGGCTTTTTGTTGTGGAGAGGACACTCCATGAATCTCTAGTGAACCACCTACTAACATCACTGCCTCTCTTTATCTTAATAGGCCACCCTGTTCCAATATGACCTCATCTCAACTTATATACACTGTATCAATCCTGTTCCCAAAGGAGAGCACAGTCCTAAGTCTCAAGTGGACATGAATCTGGGAGACACACCACTGAAACCAAAACAGCACCGTAAAGGAGGTCATGACCTCTCTAGGGTTTCTAGAATTTCTAAAGTTTTGGCCAACTCAGGTTAGACATGTCCTGACTCCAGGTTTTCCCGGGGGAATCTCACCCACACCATCACAATGGTCACTATTCCCAACACCCCCTAGGCTTATGGAAAGCTCACAGGAACTGTTCATGTACAGCCCCTGGACCTGTCTTCTGTCTTTAAGGTTTATTCTTCTCATTTCCCTTGACCAGAGGAAGCATAGTCTCTTCAGTTCTCCAGGCAATGTCGGTGGGTAGGGGACCTCAAACCTCAAATTGGGATATGAACAATATATTTGATGTCTCTCTTAAATTCCCTTGTCCCTTCTCATTTCCAAGCATGCTGTCCCAGCTATGCATCTGTTCTTATTTCAGTGGTATGCTGTTTTGTTTCCTGTAGCCCAGTATCATGTTTTTAAATAAAATATTGTGATACCCCCAGTTTTGTTCCCTCCACCCTTGGAGCTGCTTTGGCACATGTGTGTATGTGCCTGTCCATGCCCACCTGTGTGTGTGTGTGTGTTTCTATACAAACTTAACTTTTTTCTGCAAAGACACAATGATTATCATTGGTATTTTGATGGAAATTGCATTGAATCTGGGTAGTACAACCATTTAGAAAATATCCTTCCCATCCATGAACATGGGATAACTTTCTCTGTCTACCGAATACACTTGAAAGTCCTTGCCTATAGTTGTCTGGCCATCAGAGCCCATTTACCTGTAGTGTGGGGATGGCAGACTGGGAACCAGACAGTCATCCTGCTGGCGTATCCGGCAGCAAAGGACTGATTAGTACCACAGAATAAGCAAGTACCCCTTCTCTCTCCTCCTTCATGTATGCAGCTCCATCTCATGTTCTGCACGTACCTCAGAGTTCCCTGTGGTAAGAGGTTCCAGGTCACCAGAGCAACTCCTTGACAAAGCCCAGCTTGCATTCTCCTTGGTGTTTCTGTCACTGTTCCTCACACCCACGGCCTATGATCTCTCCTGAGAAATGTAAGTTTAATTTTTTTGAACCTTACTTTTTAAAATTTTCTATATTCTTTGTTTACATTCCAAATGATTTTCCCTTTCCCCGTTCCCCCCTCCCCATAAGTCCCATAAGCCCTCTTCCCTCCGCCTGTTCCCCAATCAACCCCCTCCCACTTCTCTGTCCTGGTAATCCCCTCGAACCTTACTTTTAATGAGGCTTCTTAAATGCTTTAACCTCCCTGTTAGCACCCCCTGCCCCCCGCAAGAGGTAGTGGGAAAGAAGGGATACAGGGGAAGTGAATCTGTGTAGCAAGGTTCTTTAGAGCAACTCCTGTCTGGGTTGTCTGGATATCAGCAGTTCACAGGTTAGCTGTGGTAGCTCTATCTGCTTACAAACACTTCACAGATATACCTACAGTCCAGTTTGGTATAGTCAGGTTAGCAAACAGGAATCAGCATTGGTGGCACTACCTAGCTGAGACAGCCAGGCCTCAGCCTTAGCTCGAGTCAGGAGGAGGGACAAGGAAGAGTGCCAGGAGAAGTTCTCAGCTGTGCCTCCCTCAGGGAAGCAAAGATCAGTGAAAACGCACATGTGACCCACAAGCATTGAACAGCTAGCTCTATAAGCAAGCCTGGCTCAGCCTTGTCTAAGTCCCATTTAAACCCTCTACACATCCTGTGTCCTCCACAGGTCCTGCCTCAGCACATGCCTTACCTCAGCTGACATCACTCTGCCAATCAGCACAAATTCTCAGAGGAGGCAAAAAACTGTAGTAGTTTTTTGTTTGTTTGTTTGATTGGTTTTGGTGCATTTTTCTCTATGGAGTCTGACAAATGCTCAACTATGCAATGTAAGATGGAACAGTACATGTGTGTCACTAGCAAAGAATCCTTCATCACGCGTCCTTTCATGTGCTTGCTTAAGCAGAACATCCTCTCTCCTGTGTCTGGTTCAATTAAACGCTCCTTCATGAGTCTGCCTTAGCCTTTCACCTGTGTCCACTTCAGGAAAATATCCCTTCATGTGTCTGTCCAGCAAAACACTATCCAACACAACTGACTTTCCAAAGAACCCTTACGCTTCCACTTCAGAGAAGCCTCAAACACAGGCATTGGACAGTTCCCCTGGGGCCTACACGTGTCCCTCCTCATTAGCATGGCCCAGGACTTCTGTCAGGATGACATTTCCCCTGCATGGGTAGCTCATTTGCCCCGTGTCTTGCTAATGCCTTCTGTGCCTGTCTGTTTCTGTCAACTTGACACAAGGTAGAGATATTTGGGAAGAAGGAATCACAATTGATTGCCTCTAAAAGATCGACGTGTGGATAAGTCTGTTCAGATATTTTCTTGATTAGTGATTGATGTGGGCGGGCCCACTCCACCGTAGGTGGTGCCTACTGAGCAGATGGTACTGAATTGTGGAAGAAAGCAAGCCGAGCAAGCCACAAGGATCAGCAGGAGGCAACCAGAGTTCCTGCACGGAGTCTGCCTTGCCTTCCTTCGATGGACCATGACATGAAATATGTAAGCCAAATCATCCCTTTCCTCCTCAAGCTGCTTTTTGTCATGGTCTTTGTCACAGTGGTGGCAAGCAAACAGACGTCACCCTAACTCCTGTGGCCTGGGACCCCTGTGACTTGCTGGTGGCCTAGGGACCTTGTGTGTTGCTGGCATCTCTGTGTCTTGCTCTCTTTCACTTAGAAGTTCAAATCCAGCATCCCCAAAGAAGAAGGCTTATTAGTTTCCTGTGTGTGACTCCAGGAATGAGGAAAGTCAGGCTAGCTGAGAAAAGACAATATCCATGGAGACAAAGACACATGGAGCATCCAGAATAAAGGGATGATGCTTCCATTTAAATGGAGAAGCATGGAGAAACCATTTCAAGCATAACTCCTTACAGGGAGAAGGGAGGGCATGTTCGTTCCCTTTATGTTGCTCTGACATAAGAGAAGCTGCTTAAGAAAAGGAGATTTTGTTTGGTTTCCAGTTCTGGAGGGATAGAGTCCACAGTGGCAGGGAAGGCTGTCTGTCATGGCACCAAGAGCCAGAAGAAATGATTTCCATATCCAAGAAATGGAAAATAGAAACTGGAGCCAGGTAATAAAAACTCAAAGCCCACCTCCAGAGACATGCTTCCTCCAGGATGGCCTCGCCTCCTAAAGCTTCCACAGCTTTCCCAAAGCTGCAATCACAAGGTCATCTTGGACCAGGCAGGCATCCTTGATGACAACTGACCCACAGTCCCAGCCACAGATCTCAGAGAGCTGTAGCCAGGTGCCATCTTGACAAAGGACCTATTCTTTGAGCCTGAGTTGTTCCCCAAAGCAATAGAAAAATCACAAGTTAGGGAGCCTTGAGACAGCCTGTCACAGCATAGGTGGTAGCAGTTAGAGACGAGGGGTTAGGAGTGAACCCACTGAGAAGTTTAAGCAACAAGGAGACAGGCTGTTGAGAACACAGTGGTTGGTAGCCTCACCCACAGTGGCGATGAGCTAGTACCTGTGGGCTAGGAGACAGAGCACTGAACCAAGGGCCAGTGGCTTGCTCTCTGCTGTTGCTGAGTAGATCTGAGAGCTATGAGCCCAAGTCCAGCAGATCTCCATATTTTCACAGCCTTCTTCCTCCTGCTGGGTGGTTCACTGCTTGGAGAAGTCTGAATCTACTTAAGGATTGGCAGGTAGGTAGCCTGGATTCCAGGTCTACTCTGCAATGTAGAAGCTCTTCTTGCTTCCCCCACCTTCTGACACAACAGCTCCCGAAGAACTCCGATCCCTCGGTGCACAGACTGGGCTTTTCTTTTGAGTGAACAAGAGCCTGCCTGCCTTTTAGTATTGAAAAAAAGAGATGAGTCTAAAGCTAATGCAGTCCTAATGTTGATAGCATACTGTTGACTGGACGGGACTGGACTGGACTGAAACTTCAGCCTGCACACAGCCCACCAACAGGCATGATGGGAGCAGAGGAGCTGTGAGTGATGGCAGCTGGGGCTGACTATCTGTTCCCTCTGGCAGATTCCAATAGTAGATGACCAAAAATGAAGCTTACACAAGTCTCCATCTCTTTTCCTTTTTGCTCTTGTTTTTTTTATTTGTTTTTACTATTATTTCTAGTAATTATCAAATTATTTATTTATTTATTTACTTATTTACTTTTTATTTTTTTAATACAGAACTAAGCCTAGGACTTTGGCCTGTGGATGCTAAGCATTGTTCTACCCCTTGGATGCAACTGCAACTGCAACTGCAGTACCTCTTGCTTTGATCTTTTCTCCTTTACTTATTTTTTTTCATTAAAATATTTTTTTTAATTTTTATTTTCTATATTCTATGTTTACATTCCAAAGTCTTTCCCCTTTCCCAGTTCCCCCCCCTATGTCCCATAGTTCCTCTCCCCCCCAACTATTCCCCAATCATTCCCCCTCCCCCCACGGTTTCTCTACAAAACTGGATCCAATCTTTCCAGGCCCAGGGTCCTCTCCTTTCTTCTTGGGAATCATTTGACTTGCTAATTGTGCCTTGAGTATTTAGGGTTTCTGGGCTCATTAATATCCACTTATCAGTGATTGCATTTCATGTGTATTCTTTTGTGATTGGGTTAGCTCACTCAGGATGATATTTTCTAGGTCTAACCATTTACCTACAAATTGCATGAATTCATTATTTTTAATTGCTGAGTAGTATTCCATTGTATAAATATACCACATTTTCTGTATTCATTCCTCCTTTGAGGGATATTTGGGCTCCTTCCAATTTCTGGCTATTATAAACAAGGCTGCTATAAACATGGTGGAGCATGTGTCTTTATTGTATGCAGTGCAATCCTCTGGGTATATGCCCAGGAGTGGTATGCCAGGGTCCTCTGGAAGGGACATGCTCAATTTTCTGAGGAACGGCCACACTGATTTCCAGAGCGGTTTTACCATTTTGCAATCCCACCAACAGTGGAGGAGTGTTCCTCTTTCTCCACATCCTCGCCAGCATTTGTTGTCTCTTGAGTTTTTAATCTTAGCCATTCTGACTGGTGTGAGGTGGAATCTCAGGGTTGTTTTGATTTGCATTTCTCTGATGACTAATGATGTTGAACATCTCTTAAGGTGTTTCTCAGCCATCCGAATTTCTTCTGGTGAAAATTCTTTGTTTAGCTCTGTACCCCATTTTTTGATAGGGTTATTTGGTTCTTTGGGGTCTACCTTCTTGAGTTCTTTGTATATATTGGATATTAGCCCTCTGTCGGATGTGGGGTTGGTGAAGATCTTTTCCCACTTTGTTGGTTGTCGTTTTGTCCTTCTGACAGTGTCCTTTGCCTTGCAGAAACTTTGTAATTTTATGAGGTCCCATTTGTCAATTCTTGATCTTAGTGCTTTGTTTCTTTCTTTTCTCCTTCCCCATTACTCATTTATTTTATTCTTTTGCAATGATCAATTTAATCTTTATTCTTTCTTAAATCCGTTTGTTTTGTTTTGTTTTTTGCCCACTTCTGTGATTTCAGGCAGTTGTCTTCAGTTCACTTTTTCTGGATCTCTGTACCTAGTTTGTTTTCTCATTGTTGCTGTGGTGTTTTATTCCTCTCTGTGTGGTAATGGGGATTGAGGCCTCAAGAGGTCACTGCTCGCTAAGAATAACCTCGTGTAAAGGCAGGCGAGGTATCCAGTTCAACAGATGTGTAGTAGAGAATCTCTCTTTGGCTTGGTAGCACATACTTGAGACCACAGTACTCCAGATAAGGAAGGGAGACTACCATGAGTTTAAGGATATAAACAGAATACACAGAAATACTCCTCAAAATATCAAGAGTTAAGGGTGCTCTCAGCTTCATAGCACTTGCTTAAATGCACAAGACCCTGAATTCAGTCCCTACATTTTGAGAGAGAGAGAGAGAGAGAGAGAGAGAGAGAGAGAGAAGGAGGAGGAGGAGGAGGAGGAGGAGGAGGAGGAGAAGGAGAGAAGGAGAAGGAAGGAGAGGGAGAAGGAGGAGGAGAAGGAGAAGAGGAGAAGAAGGAGGGGGAGGAAGAGGAGGAAAAGGAGAAGAAGGAGAAGCAGAGGACAAGACAAGAGAAGGAGAAGGAAAGAAGAAAGAAAGTAAGGAAGGAAATAAAAAAGGAAGGGAAAAGGGGAAGAAAGAAAGAAAGAAAGAAAGAAAGGAAGAAAGAAAGAAAGGAAGGAAGATAGAAAGCGAGAAGGAAAGAAAGAAAGAAAGAAAGAAAGAAAGAAAGAAAGAAAAAAGAACAAGCAGACATTATGCTTTCAAAATTTCAGTAATAGGGTCCAAAGGTTGGCAAATGTTTGAGATGCCAAATAATTCAAAAGTCTGGTCTGAGGGGTTATTTATTTTTATGGTTTTTTGTTTGTTGTTTGCTTGCTTTGCTTTATTTTTATACTGTGCTTCACAATAGAGTTCAGGCTGTCCTTGAACTCTTGATCTTCCTGTCTCTGCCTCACAGGTACAGGGATTACAGATATGCACCAACATAATTGCCCAAGAGTCTGCTTTTGATAATGACTGATGATATAAAAAATCATTCAAATAATGAGATGATGTGTGTCATTTTAAAACTTGGGTGAGAAAGTCAGTAAATGGAGATTCTAAAACATAAATTCAAGTTTTGGAAATTAAGTGGGCAATAAACCAAATAAAAATTCAGTGGGAAGTATCAGCAATAGGCTAGACCAGGTAGAAGAAAGAATACTGGAAATTAAAGACAATGTTGACAGGTACTAGTTAATTCAGAATGCAATAAAGGAAAAAGAGCAAACATAAAATGGATATCTAAGTACAGGAGACAAAACCAGAAAGGAACTTCTCTGCATAATACTGTGTGAAAAGAGCAAGAATTAAAAAGAACAGTGGGATCTTCAAGAAAGAAGTGTTGTTATTCACAAAGCCAAACCTACTAGAATAACGCCAGACCTAAAGGCTAGAATAGTGTGGAACAATGTATTTCAAGCCAGGAAAACAAAATATCTCCCAACCAAGATCACTATATCTGGCAGCTATCCTTTAAAATTAATGGAAAATTAAAGACTTTTTTCCATAAATGCAATTAAATGTAAATTTAAACTAAAGAAACTCATAGCTGTTAAACCAGCATTATAGAATACATTTCAAGAGAATGTTATATGCAGAATGGGACAAAAAATATTCACAATTTCAAGAGCTCAGGAAAGAATAAATATTATAAGAGAACTGATTGAAAATTGAGTTAGTAAAAAAACTGAGTTAAGACAGGAACAAGAATTCATTCATTCAGCCAACAAATCTCTAATATGAGTAATGAAGTATTAATATATCTTTCAATAACTTTAAATGTAAGGAGTCTTAACTCTCCAATTAAAAGATTTATATTGGGGGTGGAATACAACATCCAACTCTTTGCTGTCTGCAAGAAACTCACCTCACTAGTAAAGACACAGAAAGGCTCCAAGTATAGAATGGAAAATGATATTACAACTGAATGGAATCCCAAATCAAGTAGGTGTAACTATTTCAAGCCAATTTAATCAAAAGAGTTTTTAAAAGGTCACTTCTTATCCCTAGAAGGAACAATCTGAAAAGAATGTAACAATTCTAGGTCCATATGTAGACCAAAAATTGGTCCACCTTTTTAAATAAAAGAAACACTGAGACATAAAGGGAAAGATACATCAAGACATCAAGATGCAGTAATATCAAGTGACTTCAATACTATCATTAATAAATAGATCACCCAGACTAGATGAGCATCAACTAAAACTTTAGGGTTAAACTGTATCATCAACTAAATGAGCTTAACATATATATATATATATATATATATATATATATATATATATAATCTACAGAGCAGTGGATCAAACAGATGAGGAATTCACAACCTTGCCAGCAGCCCATACAAACTTTTCTTTCTTTCTTTTCTTTTATTTATTTATTTTTCTTTTTTTGGTTTTTCGAGACAGGGTTTCTCTGTGTAGCCCTGGGTGTCCTGAAATTCACTCTGTAGACCAGGCTAGCCTCGAACTCAGAAATCCACCTGCCTCTGCCTCCCAAGTGCTGGGATTACAGGCGTGCGCCATTTAGATTACACCTTATGCCATAAGCAAACATGAACAAATTCCTTAAATCTCCTAATCTCATCAGATCATGGGTTATTTACTTTCCCCTTTGTAATGATCAGATACCTGACAAGAAGCCACTTGAGGGGAAGTGATTTTATGGTTTACAGTTAAAGGGATACAGTCCATCATGGCAGGCAAGAGTGGCTGGTCACATTATGTTGCACACAGGAAAGGTAGAAAATGTCAGGAAGATAAGAAACCTCATAGTCTATCATATCTTTCATCCAGGCTCCACCTCAATCCCACCCCACTAAGGACCAAGTATTCAAATATATGAGCCAATGGGAACAGCTGACATTTAAAATACAACATTCTACCTCTGGTTCCTAGGGGCTCATGCCTATCTCATAATGGGAAATAAATTAAATCCAAACTTCAGTTGTCCCTGTGGTCTTTTACAGTCAGCCATATACTGTTCAAAAGTCCAAAGTATTTTACTGAAACTCAAGCAAAACTATTAACTGTTACAATCTATTTATTTTAAAAAATTACATACTTCCTATGTAAAACATCCCTGTTTTAACAGTGAGAAATGGGCACATAGCAAGAAAAAAAATGAAACATTAGGACAAATGCCAATTTCTCTGGTCCCATGTCTGCCACAGGGATCTGGAGCTCATGGTGGAATCACTTGAGCTCCAAAGAGCTTGAGTAGAAACACATGCACACACACACACACACACACACACACACACACACACACAGAGAGAGAGAGAGAGAGAGAGAGAGAGAGAGAGAGAGAGAGCTCTGATGCCCTCTAACACACATAGCTTCCCTTGAGCCAAACCCACTCTGTGTCTGAAGCTTCCCTTGGTAGTCATCCCATAGTTTTGGTACCTCTAACCTTTTGAAGTCTCTATTTTAACTTATACTGCATCTTCACAGTTTCATTCAGTGGTCTTTCAGGACCTCCTTTAAATGATTCTGATCCTACCACATGTTGTCTGGTCTCAACAGCTCTGTGGAAACTTGTCATAATACCCCACAACCTTTCAGTGCTTTGGAAGGAGCCCAGATATCCCTCAAAAGAGGAATGGATACAGAAAATGTGGTATATTTATACAATGGAGTACTACTCAGCAATTAAAAATAATGAACTCATGCAATTTGTAGGTAAATGGTTAGATCTGGAAAATATCCTAAGTGAGCTAATCCAATCACAAAAGAATACACATGAAATGCAATCACTGATAAGTGGATATTAATGAGCCCAGAAGCCCTAAATACTCAAGGCACAATTAGTAAGTCAAA
This sequence comes from Apodemus agrarius, assembly GCA_964023405.1. Lineage (NCBI taxonomy): Eukaryota > Metazoa > Chordata > Mammalia > Rodentia > Muridae > Apodemus > Apodemus agrarius. Next base: position 14,196,439 of record OZ030011.1, read on the forward strand.
TGACTCCCAAGAAGAAGAAAGGAGAGGACCCTGGGCCTGTAAAGATTGGATCCAGTATTGTAGACCCAGAACAGAGAAATCGTGGGGGGGGGAATGAGTGGGGAATAGAAGGAGGGAGAGGAATTATGGGACATATGGTGGGGGGTAACTGGCAAAGGGGAAAGCCTTTGGAATGTAAACATAGAATATAGAAAATAAAAATTAAAAAAATTAAAAAAAAACAGTACAATGTGGCAAACACTATCAAATATGCGTGTATTTTTGCCTCCTGCACCCGTGGTTATGTGTATTCATGCTTGGGTCTTCTGTTTTGCTCCACTGGTCTACAAGTCTGCTTTGGCACCACTACAAGACTGTTCTTATTACTGTAGCTCTATAATATATCTTAAAATATGGAATGTTAATTTTTCCAGTGTTGTTCTTTTTGCTCTGGATTGCTTTGGCTATCCAAGGTCTGTTGTGAAAGTATAAATTCCTTTTTCAGAAGAGAACCTTAAATGGTAATGCCACTGAAGGGGTTCTCTGTTTTAAAAACACCTTGTAGGCACACACAGGCTGATGCAACCTGTCTCATGGGAAAGGGCTACCTTGTGAGCTAGCTCTATATCTCTGGAGGCCAGGCTAGCCTGGAACTCTGAGATCTGCCTGCCTTTCTGCCTCTTGAATTCTGGGATTAAAGGTATGCACCACTGCCTGGCTGCAAAGGAGTTTTGATGTAGTCATGTCTTAAGCTTTACGTGTACATGGTATTGCAATAATTGTCATCAGAAATCTTTTTTCACCAAAAATTGTACTTAAATGCCTCAAAACTAAATTTCACTGGCATCAGACTCTAGAAGTCAGAACCAGTACATACTCCTAAGCTGTGTTGGACTGAGCACCGGGACTCCAAAGGAAGAGTTAAGGGAAGGACTGAAGGACTGCAATTCCACAGGAAAAACATTATCAACTAACCGGAACCCCCTCCCCCAGGCATCCCGGGGACTAAACCACCAACCAAAGATTACACATGGAGGGACCCCATAACTCAAGCTGCAGATGTAGCAGAGGATGGCCTTGTTGGACATCAAAGGGAGGAGAGGACCTTGGTCCTGTGGAGGCTTGATGTCCCAGCATAGGGGGATGCTAAGGCAGTGAGGTGGGAGCGGGTGGGTGAGGGAACACCCTCATAGAAGCAGGGGGAGGGCATGGAAAACTTTTCTTTAAATATGAGCAAGGGTTTAGGAATTTCAAACTGCTCCCCAAGGGGTTGCACTTAAGTGAGAGAGTGTACTTAACATAGGTTCTTCTCAGTCCTGTAAGATAGGTGTTTGATACAATTATTGAGATATTTATTAAGGCACAAAGGAGCAAAATCATCAGAACAACAGCTCTTCAATTTTACACAAGTGACTGTAAAATTGAATCTTTGGTTCCCTGACCAAGTGACTATTAATGTTAAAAATTGCAAGGGCACAGGAACCAACGTGAAGAGAGCCCATGGGAAGGAAGTTAAAATCCCCATCAATTATTTTACGAGCTGGAGTGCTGTAATGTACTGCTTAACCCCTCTCAGGATGAACAAAAGAGAGAGAGAAAAAAAAAAAACAGAAAAACATTTCTGTAGGACGTGTCTTGCCAATTGTTGGCAAAGTGAACCGAATGGACTCGGAAATTGGCCGGCTTCCAAGCCTGCTGTGCAGTTGGGGCTTGCCCTCCCAAGTAATCTGTCAGGAACTCAAACCCTTGCCCCAAAGCCCTTCCCACCACTGGGGGCCTCAACGTTACCTACATACCGGGCTCCACCACCTGCAGCATGAGCTGGTTTTTTGTTTGCTCATCTGTTTGCTTCTTTGTGTTTTGATTGTTTTCCATCACGGCGGGGATAACTTGATATAGATTGATCAAAGGTGCCTTCACGGGGAAAATTGAAACGGGTATACAAGAACAATTGCAGCTAGGACAGAAACCACTTAAGTCAGTACTGACCAATTTCCTGAGGTACTGGTCTTTCAGAATAAGGGTGACATCATTCTCCCCTGCTCAGCTTATCAATACTTAAATGAGTGCTTAACTTTCATAGTAAATAAATCAAATGAAAAATTTCCCTTTTATTGGATATTTTCTTTATTTACATTTCAAATGTTATGTCCTTTCCAGGTCTCCTGTCCAGAAACGCCCTATCCCATCCTCCCTACCCCTGTCTCTAAGAGGGTGCTCCCCCCACCCACTCCTGCCTTCCAGCTCTGGCAAGTCCTACACTGGGGCATCAAACTCCTTCAGACCCAGGGGCAGCTCCTCCCACTGATGTCCAACAAGGCCATCCTTTGCCACATATTCGGCCTGAGCCATGGGTCTCTCCATGTGTACTATTTGGTTGGTGGTCCGATCCCCAGGAGCTCTGGGGGTTCTGGCCTGTTGACACAGTTTCTCCCTCAATGGGGCTGCACACCTCCTAAGCTCCTTCAGTCCCTTTTCCAATTCCTCCATCAGAGACCCCCGTACTCAGTCAAATGGTTGGCTGCGAGCATCCTCCTCTGTATTTGTCAGGCTCTGACAGAGCCTCTCAGGAGAGAGACCTATCAGGCTTCCATCAGCAAGCACTTCCAGGCGTCCACAATAGCGTCATGGTTTAGTCACTGTATATGGGATGGATCCCCCAGATGGGGCAGTCTCAGGATGGCCTTTCCTTCGGGTTCTGCTCCATACTTTGTGTCCATATTTCCTCCTATGAGTATTTTGTCCCCCCCTCCTTTTAAGAAGCAATGAAGCATCCACAGTTTGGTCTTTTTACTTGAGTCTTCTTGATCTGTGAATTGTATCTTGGGTATTCCAAACTTTTGGGATGATACCCACTTATCAGTGATTGCATACTGTGTGTGTTCTTTTGTGATTGGGTTACCTCACTCAGGTTATATTCAAATTCCATCCATTTGCCTGCAAATTTCATGAACTCATTGTTTTTAATAGCTGAGTAGTATTCCATTGTGTAAATGTACCACATTTTCTGTATCCATTCCTCTGTTGAGGGACATCTGGGTTCTTTCCACCTTCTGGCTATTATAAATATGGCTTCTATGAACATAGTGGAGCATGTGTCCTTATTACAAGTTGGAGCATCTTCTGGGTATATGCCCAGGAGTGGTATAGCTGGGTCCTCAGGTAGAACTATGTCCAGTTTTCTGAGGAACCACCAGATTGATTACCAGAGTAGTTGTACCAGCTTGCAATCCCACCAGCAATGAAGGAGCGTTCCTCTTTCTCCACATCCTCACCAGCATCTATTCTCTGAGTTTTTGATCTTAGCCATTCTATGAGGTAAAGTCTCAGGGTCATTTTGATTTGCATTTCCATGATGACTAAGATATTAAACATTTCTTTAGATGATTGTCACCCATCTGAGTTTCCTCAGTCGAGAATTCTTTGTTTAGCTCTGTTCCCCATTTTTAATAGAGTTATTTGATTCTCTCGAGTCTAATCTCTTGAATTTTTTGTATATATTGGAAGTTAGCCCTCTTATCAGATGTAGGGTTGGTAAAAAATCTTTTCCCAATATGTTGCTTGCTGTTTTTTTTCCTATTGACAGTGTCCTCTGCCTTACAGAAGCTTTGCAATTTTATGAAGTCCCATTTGTCGATTTTTTTTTTCTGAGACAGAGTTTCTCTGTATAGCCCTGGCTGTCCTGGAACTCACTCTGTAGACCAGGCTGGCCTTGAACTCAGAAATCTGCCTGTTTCTGCCTCCCAAGTGCTGGGATTAAAGGTGTGTGCCACCACTGCCTGGCCCATTTGTCAGTTCTTGATCTTAGAGCATAAGTTATTGGTGTTCTGTTCAGGAAGTGTTACCCTGTGCTCGTGTGTTCGAGGCTTTCCCCACCTTCTCTTTTATTAGATTCAGTGTATCTGGTTTTATGTGGAGGTCCTTCATCCACTTGGACTTGAGCTTTGTTCAGTTTGCATTCTTCTACATGTTGACCAAAAGTTGAACCATTTGTTGAAAATGCTTTCTTTTTTATCACTGGATGGTTTTAGCTCCTTTGTCAAAGATCAAGTGACCATAGGTGTGTGGGTTCATTTCTGGGTCTTCAATTCTATTCCATTGATCTTCCTGCCTGTCACTATACTCATTCCATGCAGTTTTTTTATCGCTATTACTCTGTAGTACAGTTTGAGGTTAGAGATGGTGATTCCCCCAGAAGTTCTTTTACTGTTGAAAATAGTTTCAAGACCCTGGGTTTTTTTGTTATTCCAGACGAATCTGAGAATTGCTCTTTCTAACTCTATGAAGAATTGAGTTGGAATTTTGATGGGATTGCATTGAATCTGTATATTGCTTCTGGAAAGATGGCCATTTTTACCATATTAATCCTGCCAATCCACAAGCATGGGAGATCTTTCCATCTTCTGAGGTTTTCTTTGATTTCTTCCTTCAAAATCTTGAAGTTCTTCTCGTAGAGATCTTTCACTTGTTTGGTTAGAGTTACACAAAGATATTTTATATTGTTTGTGACCATTGTGAAGTGTATTGTTTTCCCAATTTCTTTCTCAACCCGTTTGAGTATAGGAAGGCTACTGATTTGTTTGACTTAATTTTGTATCCAGCCACTTAGCTGAAGTTATTTATTAGCTATAGGAGTTCTTTGGTGGAATTTTTGGAGTCACTCAAGTATACTATCACATCATCTGCAAATAGTGATATTTTGACTTCTTCCTTTCTGGTTTGCATCCCTTTGACCTCTTTTTCTTGTCTAATTGCTCTCGCTAGAACTTTAAGTATTATATTGAATGTATAGGACAAGAGTGGGCAGCCTTATCTAATCCCTGATTTTAGTGGGATTGCTTCACGGTTCTCTCCATTTAGTTTGATGTTGGCTACTGGTTTGGTGCATATTGATTTTACTATGTTTAGGTATGGGCCTTGAATTCCTGAACTTTCTGAGACTTTCACCATGAAAGGATGTTGAATTTTGTTAAATTTTCAGCATCTAATGAAATGATCATGTAGTTTTTGTCTTTGAGTCACGTTCATGGTGAATGGTTGTTTTGGTGTGCTCTTGGATTTAGTTTGCAAGAATTTATTCAATATTTTTGCACCAATATTCATAAGGGAAATTGATCTGAAGTTCTTTTTTTGTTGGGTCTTTCTGTGGTTTTGGTATTAGTGTAACTGCAACTTCATAGAATGAATTGAGTAGTGTTCCTTCTGTTTCTACTTTGGAATAGTTTGAAGAGTTTTGGTATTATGTCTTCTTTGAAGGTCTGATAAAATTCTGCACTACACTCATCTGGTCCTGGGCTTTCTTTTGGTTGGGAGACTTTTAGTGACTGCTTCTATTTCCTCAAGGGTTATAGGACTGTTTAGATGGTCCTTATTTAACTTTGGTATTTGGTATCTGTCTAGAAAATTGTCCATTTCATCCAGATTTTCCACTTTTGTTGAGTAGAGGCATTTGTAGTAGGATCTGATGATTCTTGGAATTTCCTCAGTTACTGTTATTATATCTCCCTTTTCATTTCTAATTTTGTTACTTTGGATTCTGTCTCTTTGCCCTCTGCTTAATCTGGCTAAGGGTTTATCTATCTTGTTGATTTTCTCAAAGAACCAACTCCTGGTTTTGTTGATTCTTTGTATAGTTCTTTTTGTTTTTTTGGTTGATTTCAGTCCTTAGTTTGATGATTTCCTGCTGTCTATTCCTCTTGGGTGTATTTGCTTCTTTTTGTTCTAGAACTTTCAGGTGCTCTGTTAAGCTGCTAGTGTATTCTCTCTCCAGCTTCTTTTTGGAGGCACTCAGAACTGTCGATCTTCCTCTTAGGACTGCTTTCACTTTGTCCCAAAAGTTTGGATATCTTATGCCTTCATTTTCATTAAATTATAAAAATGTCTTTAATTTATTTATTTCTTCCTTGACCAAGTTATCATTGAGTAGGGCATTGTTCATCTTCCATATGTATGTGGGCTTTCTGTTATTTTTGTTCTTATTGAAATCAGCTTTAGTCTGTGGTGATCTGATAGGATGCATGGGACTATTTCAATCTTCTCATTTCTGTTGAGGCCTGGTCAGTTTTGGAAAAGTTACCATGAGGTACTGAGAAGAAGATGTATTCTTTTGTTTTAGGATAAAATGTTCTATAGATATCTGTTAAATCCATTTGGTTCATAACTTCTGTTAGTTTCACTGTCTGTGTTTAGTTTGTGCTTCTATTATCTGTCCATTGATAAAGTGGGGTGTTGAAGTTTTCCATTATTATTTTGTGAGGTACAATGTATTCTTTGAGCTTTAATAAAGTTTCTTTTATGAATGCGGGTGCCCTTCCATTTGGAGCATAGATGTTGAGAATTGAGAATTCTTCTTGGTAGATTTTTTCCTTTGATGAGTAAAAGTGTACTTTTTCATCTTTTTTGATAACTTTTTTGTGGAAAGTTAATTTTATTTTATATTAGCTTGTTTCTTGAAACAATTTGCTTGGAAATTTTTTTCAGTCCTTTACTCTGAGGTAGTGTCTGTCTTCATCACTGAGGTGCATTTCCTGTATGTAGCAAAATTCTGGGTCCTGTTTACGTATCCAGTCTGTTGGTCTATGTCCTTTTATTGGGAAATTGAGTTCATTTATATTAAAAGATATTTAGGAATATTGATTGTTGCTTACTGTTATTTTTGTTGTTAGAGGTGGAATTAGGATTGTGTGGCTCTCTTCTTTAGGTTTGTTGTAAGAAGATTATTTTCTTGCTTTTTCTAGGGTGTAGTTTCCCTCCTTGTGTTGGATTTTCCATATATTATCCTTTGTAAGACTGAATTTGTGGAAAGATATTGTGTAAATTTGGTTTTGTCATGGAATACTTTGATTTCTCCATCTATAGTAATTGAGAGTTTTGCTGGGTATAATGGCCTGGGCCTGCATTTGTGTTTTCTTAGGGTCTGTATGACATCTGCTCAGGATATTCTAGCTTTCATAGTCTCTGGTGAGAAGCCTGGTGTAATTCTGATAGGTCTGCCTTTATATGTCACTTTCCCCCTTACTGCTTTTAATATTCTTTCCTTGTTTTGTGCATTTGGTGTTTTGAATATAATGTGATGGGAGGAATTTCTTTTCTTGTCCAATCCATTTGGAGTTCTGTAGGTTTCTTGTATGTCCATGACTATCTTTTTCTTTAGGTTAGGGAAATTTTCTTGTATAATTTTGTTGAATATATTTACTGTCCCTTTAAGTTGAAAATCTTTGCTCTCTTCTATACCTATTATCCTTAGGTTTGGCCTTATTACATCCTGGATTTCTTGGATATTTTGGGTTAAGAGCTTTTTTGCATTTTCTTTGACTGTTGTGTCAATGTTTTCTATGATATCTTCTGCACCTGAGATTTTCTCTTCTATATCTTGTATTCTGTTCATGATGCTTGCGTCTATGACTCCTGATGTCTTTCCTAGCTTTTCTATGTCCAGGGTTGTCTCCCTTCATGATTTCTTTATTGTTTCTACTTCCATTTTAAAATCCTGGATGGTTTTATTCAATTCCTTCACCTATTTGATTGTGTTTTCCTGTAATTCTTTAAGGGATTTTTGTGTTTCCTCTTTAAGGGCTCTACCCGTTTATCTGTGTTCTATATTTCTTTAAGGGAATTATTTATGTCCTTCTTTTTAAAATTTATTTCCTATATTCCTTGTTTACATTCCAAATGCTCTCCCCTTTCCCGGTTCCCCCCTCCCCATATGTCTCATAAGCCCTCTTCCCTCCGCCCATTCCCCAATCACCCAGTCCCATTTCTCTGTCCTGATATTCCCCTACAATGCTGGATCAAGCCTTTCCAGGACCAGGGACCTCTCCTTCCTTCTTCACAGGAATCATTTGATATGCAAATTGTGTCTTGGGTATTCAGAGCTTCTGGGCTAATATCCACTTATCAGTGACTGAATTCCATGTGTGTTCTTTTGTGATTGGGTTACAATCACTTAGGATGATATTTTCCAATTCCAACCATTTGCGTAAGAATTTCATGAATTTGTTGTTTTAATTGCTGAGTAATATTCCATTGTATAAATATACCAATTCTGTATCCGTCCTGTGTTGAGGGACATCTGGGTTCTTTCCAGCTTCTGGCTTTTATGACTAAGGGTGCTATGAACATAGTGGAGCATGTGTCCTTATTGCATACCGGGGAATCCTCTGGGTATATGCCCAGGAGTGGTATAGCAGGGTCCTCCAGAAGTGTCATGCCCAGTTTTCTGAGGAACCACCAGACTGATTTCCAGAGTGGTTGTACCAGCTTACAATCCCAGCAGCTGTGGAGGAGTGTTCCTCTTTCTCCACATCCTCGCCAACACCTGCTGTCTCCTGAGTTTTTAATCTTAGCCATTCTGGCTGGTGTGAGGTTAAATCTCAGGGTTGTTTTGATTTGCATTTACCTAATAACTAATGATGTTAAACATTTCTTAAGGTGCTTCTCAGTCATTTGAATTTCTTCAGGTGAAAAATTCTTTGTTTAACTCTGTACCCCACTTTTTAATAGGGTTATTTGGTTCTCTGGGGTCTAAGTTCTTGAGTTCTTTGTATATATCGGATGTTAACCCTCTGCCAGATGTAGGGTTGGTAAAGATCTTTTCCCAATTTGTTAGTTGCTGTTTTGTCCTTTTGACGGTGTCCTTTGCCTTACAGAAACTTTGTAATTTTATGAGGTCCCATTTGTCAATTATTTTTTTTGTTTCATTTTTTGATTTTGTTTGTTTGTTTGGTTGTTTTTTTGAGACAGGGTTTCTCTGTGTAGCCCTGGCTGTCCTGGAACTCACTCTGTAAACCAAGCTAGCCTGGAACTCAGAAATCCACCTGCTTCTGCCTCTACCAAGTGCTGGGATTAAAGGTGTGTGCCACCACCACTACCCGGCGTCAATTCTTGATCTTAGAAAATAAGTTATTGGTATTCTGTTCAGGAACTTTTCCCCTGTGCCCATATCCTCAAGGGTCTTCCCCAGTTCCCTTTCTATTAGTTTCAGTGTGTCTGGTTTTATGTGGAGGTCCTTGATCCACTTGGAGTTGAGCTTAGAACAAGGAGATAAGAATCGATGAATTCACATTCTTGTACATGCTGACCTCCAATTGAACCAGCACCATTTGTTGAAGTGGCTATTTTTTCCACTGGCTGTTTTTAGCTTGTTTGTCAAAGATCAAGTGATGATAGGTGTGTGGGTTCATTTCTGGGACTTCAATCTTATTCTGTTGATCCACTTGCCTGTCACTGTACCAATACCACACAGTTTTTAAACACTATTGCTCTGTAGTATTCCTTGAGGTCTGGTATACTGATTCCCCAAGAAGATCTTTTACTGTTGAGAATAGTTTTAGCTATCCTGTCATTTTTGTTATTCCAGATGAATTTGAGAATTGCCCGTTCTAACTCTATGAAGAAATGAGTTGGGATTTTGATGGGGATTGCATTGAATCTGGAGATTGCTTTTGGTAAGATGGCCAAATATTAACTATATTAATCCTGCCAAACCATGAGCATAGAAGATTTTTCCATTTTCTGAGGTCTTCTTTGATTTCCTTCTTCAGAGACCTGAAGTTCTTATCATACAGATCTTTCATTTGTTTGGTTAGAGTCACACCAAGATACTTTATATTATTTGTGGCTATTGTGAAGGGTGTCATTTCCCTAACTTCTTTCTCAGCCTGCTTATCCTTTGAGTATAGGAAGGCTACTGATTTGCTTGAGTTGATTTTATAACCAGCCACTTTGCTGAAGTTGTTTATCAGCTGTAGGAGTTCTCTGGTGGAGTTTCTTGGGTCACTTAAGTAAACTATCATATCATCTGCAAATAGTGATAGTTTGACTTCTTCCTTTCCAATTTGTATCCCCTTAACCTCCTTATTTTGTCTAATTGCTTTGCTAGAAATTCAAGTACAATATTGAAAAGATATGGAGAGAGGGGGCAGCCTTGTCTAGTCCCTGACTTTAGTGGGATTGCTTCAAGTTTATCTCCATTTAGTTTGATGTTGCCTACTGATTTGCTGTATATTGCTTTTACTATGTTTAGGTATGGGCCTTGAATTCCTGTTCTTTCCAAGACTTTTAACATGAAAGGATGCTAAATTTTGTCAAATGCTTTTTCAGCATCTAATTAAATGACCATGTGGTTTTTCTCTTTCAGTTTGTTTATGTAGTGGATTGCATTGATGGATTTCTGTATATTGAACCATCCCTGCATCTCTGGATGAAGCCTACTTGATCATGGTGGGTGATTGTTTTGATGTGTTCTTGGATTCGGTTGGGAAGAATCTTATTTAGTATTTTTGCATCGATATTCATAAGGGAAATTGTCCTGAAGTTCTCTTTCTTTGTTGGGTCTTTGTGTGGTTTTGGTATAAGTGTAATTGTGGCTTCATAGAACGAGTTGGGTAGTGTTCCTTTTGTTTCTATTTTATGGAATAGTTTGAAGAGTATTGGTGTTAGATCTTTGAAGATCTGATAGAATTCTGCACTAAAACCATCTGGTCCTGTGCTTTTTTGTTTTTGGTTGGAAGACTTTCTATGACCCTTTCTATTTCTTTAGTGGTTATGGGGTTTACTGTTTAGATAATCTATTTGATCCTGACTTAATTTTGGTATTTGATATCTGTCTAGGAAATTGTCCATTTCATCCAGATTTTCCAGTTGTGTTGAGTATAAGCTTTTGTAGTAGGATCTGATGATTATTTGAATTTCCTCAGTTTCTGTTGTTATATCTCCCTTTTCATTTCTAATTTCGTTAATTTGGATACTGTCTCTGTGCCCTTTGGTTAGTCTGGCTAAGGGTTTATCTATCTTGTTGATTTTCTCAAAGAACCAGCTCCTGGTTTTCGTGATTCTTTGTATGGTTCTCTTTGTTTCAGCTTGATTGATTTCAGTCCTGAGTTTGATGATTTCCTGTCTTTTACTCCTTCTGGGTGAATTAGCTTCTTTTTGTCCCAGGGCTTTCAGGTGTGCTGTTAAGCTGCTAGTGTATGCTCTCTCTAGTTTCTTTTTGGAGGCTCTCAGGACCATGAGTTTTCGTCTTAGCACTGCTTTCATTGTGTCCCATAGATTCTGGTATGTTGTGCCTTCATTTTCATTAAATTTTAAAAAGTCTTTGATTTCTTTTTTTATTTCTTCCTTGACCAAGGTATCATTGAGTAGAGTATTGTTAATTTTCCATGTGTATGTGGACTTTCTGTTGTTTTTGTTGCTATTGAAGACTACTTTTACTCCATGGTGATCTGATAGGAGGCATGGGATTAGTTTGATCTTGTTAAGGTCTGTCTTGTGACCAATTATATGATCAATTTTGGAGAAAGTACCATGAGATGCTGAGAAACAGGTATATTCTTTTGCTTTAGGATGAAATTATATATATATATATATATATATATTTATGTATATATCTATGTGTATATATATATACATAAACACACACACACACACACACACACACACACACACACACACATATAAAATCTGTTAAATCCAATTGGTCCAAAGCTTCAATTAGTTTCACTGTGTCCCTGTTTAGTTTCTGTTTTCCTGATCAGTCCATTGAGGAGAGTGGAGTGTTGAAGTCACCCACAATTATTGTGTTAGGTGCAATGTGTGCTTTGAGCTTTAGTAAAGTTTCTTTTACAAATGACGGTGCTCTTTCATTTGGAGCATAGATGTTCAGAATTGAGAGTTCTTTTCAGTGGATTTTTCCTTTGACCAGCAAGAAGTGTCCTTCTGTGTTTCTTTTTTTGTTTCTTTTTTTCTTTTTTTTTTGAGACAGGGTTTCTCTGTGTAGCCCTAGCTTTCCTGAACTCACTTTGTAGACCAGGCTGGCCTTGAACTCAGAAATCCGCCTGCCTCTGCCTCCCAAGTGCTGGGATTACAGGCGTGCGCCACCACCGCCTGGCTCTGTGTTTCTTTTGATGACTTTAGGTTGAAAGTCAATTTTATCTGATATTAGAGTGGCTACTCCAGCTTGTTTCCTGAGACCATTTGCTTGTAAAATTGTCTTCCAGCCTTTTATGCTATGGTAGTGTTTGCCTTTGACACTGAGGTATGTTTCCTGTATGGAGCAAAATGTAGGGTCCTGTTTACATATCCAGTCTGTTAGTCTATGTCTTTTTATTGGGAAATTGAGTCCATTGATATTAAGAGATATTAAGGAATAGTAATTATTACTTTCTGTCATGTTTGATTTTATTTTTTATATTTGATTGCTTATCTTCTTTTGGGTTTGATAAAAGAAGGTTACTATCTTGCTTTTTCCAGGGTGTAGTTTCCCTCCTTGTATTGGTGTTTTTCACCTATTATCCTTTGTAGGGCTGGGTTTGTGGAAAGATATTGTGTAAATTTGGCCTTGTCATGGAATATCTTGGTTTCTTCATCTATAGTGATCGAGAGTTTTACTGGGTATAATAGTTTTGGCTGGCATTTGTGTTCTCTTAGAATCTGCATGAGATCTGGCCAGGATCTTCTAGCTTTCATAGTCTCTGGTGAGAAGTCTGGTGTAATTCTGATAGGTCTTTCTTTATAAGTTGGCCTTCTTCTCTTACTGCCTTTAATATTCTTTCTTTGTTTAGTACATTTGGGGTTTTGATTATTATGTGATGGGAGGTATTTCTGTTCTGGTCCAGTCTGTTTGGAGTTCTGTAGGCTTCTTGTATATTCATGGACATCTCTCTCTTTAAGTTAGGGAAGTTTTCTTCCATAATTTTGTAGAAGATAATTGCTGGCGCTTTAAGTTGTAAATCTTCACTGTCATCTATACCTATAAGCCTTAGGTTTGTGTCCAGACCTGCAGGACAGTCAACAGGGTCCCTGGACCACCTAGGAGAGGATGAGAGACAAGTGATGCCAGAGTCAGACAGCAAGACAGAATTCTGGTCAAGCTGTCAAACTATTGTTTTACACACCACAATATAAAGGAAAGCAAGCAGGATGTAGAGAGGGGGTATGAGGGGGCAAACATTGTCTCTGGTGAACAAGCTCTCAGGGAGCAAGCATTGTCTCTCAAACATGGTCTCTAGGAAGTAGTCTCTCAGAATCTTTCTCTCAGCATCTCATGACAAAGCTGGCTTGGCTTCAAGGAAGCTGGCAAACTAAAATGATCACGAGGAGGTGAAGTGGAAAGAGATCGCTATAGTAACCTAACTGTAGGTGAGCTCTGTTTGTTCTAACCAACATGAGTTCTCTATGTGCTGACCAACTTGCTATTTGGGAAACCTGAAAGCTAATATTTTTCCTTCTAAAGGCAGGCTTGAGCATGTAAGATGGCTGAAAGGAGGACGCTCTGAGATGCAAGTGAGAATGGCTCACATCAGTTTTGGTCTTCTCATTGTGTCCTGGATATTTTGCGTTACAAGCTTTTTGCATTTTGCATTTTCTTTGACTGTTGAGTCCATGGTTTCTATGGTATCTTCAGCATTTGAGATTCTTTCTTCTATCTCTTGTATTCTGTTGTTGATATTTGCATCTATGGCTCTTGATTTCTTCCCAAGGTTTTCTATCTCCAAAGTTGTCTCCCTTTGTGATTTCTTAGTTGTTTCTACTTCTGTTTTTAGATCCTGGATGGTTTTGCTCAGTTCTTTCATTTGCTTGTTTGTGTTTTCCTGTAATTCTTTAAGAGGTTTTTGTGTTTCCTCTTTAATGACATCTGCCTGTTGACCCAAGTTCTCCTGAATTTCTTTAAGTGATTTTTGCATTTCCTCCTTATTGGCTTCTATCTTTTGACCCATAGTCTCCTGACTTTGTTTAAATGATTTTTGTGCTTCCCTTGTAAGGGCTTCTAACTTTTGACCCATTTTCTCCTGTATTTCTTTAAGAGATTTATTTATGTTCTTCTTGTGTTCCTCTAACAGCATCATGACCAGTGATTTTAAATCCAAATCTTGTTTTTTCTGGTGTGTTGGGGTATCCAAGACTTGCTGTTGTTGGAGAATTGAGTTCAGATGCTGCCATATTGCCTTGATTTCTGTTAGTAACATTCCTATGTTTGCCTTTTGCCATCTGGTTATCTCTGGCGTTAGTTGATCCTATTGTCCCTGGCTGGTGCTTGAACTTCCTGTGAGCCTGTAAAGCTATTTTCGCACTAGTGGATAACTGGGTTTCCCTTGGCACAGATTGCTGATGTGCTGCCCTTCTCTTGGGTGCTGTTGGAGCCCTGGTGTGTCTTGCCCCAAGTAATGTTATACTCGGCTTGTCTCTGTGAACCTGGTGCTGTCCATCTGTTCCATCAGGGAGCAAAGATGGTAGCAGGGAGTCCCTCCAAGTGCCGACTACCCTGCAGAGCACAGGACCCACGGCAGGCTGGCACACAGACAAACCGCCAATTTGCCCAGGTTCTGGGCTCAGGCAGCAGTACAGCCATCTGTGTTCCCAGAGATCTTAAGCTCGGGATATCTCAGTACCTGAAGCCACCTGTCATGTCTGACCTGGAATGAAGATGGAGGTGGGGAGCCTCTTCTGTGGCCCTGATCAGCTCTGGGTGCAGATGGAAACTGGAAGGATCCTGTACCCTGCTGTTCTTTGGTTTCTGTGTCCTGATGGCTCTGGGCAGTCCCTCTTGGACCAGGAATTTGATCAGAAGTAGTGGTCTTCCCGTGCTCACAGGTATGTCAGTACTGCTGGGAGATCAGCTCTCTCCTGGCAGTATTTGGTTATGGAGAGCCTGTGGCACAGAATCAGCTCCAGGAGCAGATGGAAACTGAAAGCAAAAGAGATTTTTTTTTAATTTACTGTCATGTGAATTGATTATATGCTTATCTGACTATCACTACTGAGGATTTGGCTCTACTGTTTAAGCTGCTTTCTGAAGCCTCTTGGTTAACTTCCGTAAGAAACGTAATACCTGAAGCAGAGTAGATTATTAGCTTATTCAATGATGCTGCTGCCAAAGTGATAGCTCATGGAATTAATCTATCATGGGCAAAGAGCCTACAGAAATAATTCTGCCACTAAATAAAATGCAGGTGGATTGTTCCACACTGAGAAAAATTAGCAGGTAGGGTTAGGATGTTACTCAAGATCTATGATTAATTGTTACCCTAAGGATACCCATTTAAAGATATTTTGGCAGATACTCCATAAGTATTTCCTAAATTATATAAAAAAATTCTATAGAGATTGCTTTTAATACTGTTACAAATGACTCTTCAAAGGGACAATAAGCATATGTCTTATATACAAGTTCCACATGCTCCACACAAAAAAGATTGTAAACCCCTCTGGTTGCACAGCTCAAAGGTCTAAACTCAATGTATTCAATCAGCTTTTTACTAGGTGTTTCTCAGCCATTGAATATTCTAACTGATCCTGGTATTTAAACTCAGATGACAGGTTCTATTTTGTTTTGTTTTTTGGTGGACTAAGGAAGAACCATAGTCTTCCAATCATGACAGATATCATTGGAGCCTCCCAGTTTTCCCAAACTCACCCAAAACGGGCTTTTGCAGAAGGACAGAGGCTCAACATTAACATTCTTCTATGAATTATCACATGAAGGATAGAGAGGCACTAAAAATGAAAACCAGTCTAATGAGAGAAAAGGATGTTATGGAAAGGCCTTGAATGTAGTCATAAAAGGACAGAGACATTTGGAAGGAGAAATCATGCAGCAAACTGAGAGGTAGAATGGATGGCCCCTGAGTAACAGGAGATGTCAGAAAGGGATGAAAAGCTTGGTGCAGTCTTTCAGCTCAGTTTGCTTCCTTTGAAACAAAAAGGCAAACAGAGGAATAAATGTAGTCCTGCTGAGTCATGACAGTGGCACTGAATCACTGGCAACTCTGCCTACAGAGACCTCTGGGGAGCAGGAAGGACCTGCCTAGGAGGGAGACCCAGAAAAGCTGCGGGAGGCCGCCCCATTGGGTTGGTTCAATGCACTGTCTGTCACTGAGACTATAAAAGTTTTCCCTGCTGGTGCCTGGTCAAATTATGCATCGTCCAATGATGCATTCTCAGTATTAGCAAAATAAGGAATCTTATCTTGTCCTTTTCATCAAAAGTGAAGATTTTTCTCATTTAAGTCACTGAAAAGCTGCCCAGAGTCCTTTGTGTTTATAGTTACCAAAACTTTATCTTTTATTATGTACAACATAAAAACATTAAAAATAATAATATTGTCTTAGGGTTTATAGCTGTGAAGGTACACTATTACCAATGCTACTCTTCTTTCTTTCTTTCTTTCTTTCTTTCTTTCTTTCTTTCTTCTTCTTCTTCTTTTTTTTGGGGGGGGTGGTCCTGGTGGTCCTTCCCGAGACTGTGTATGCTTTTTTTTTTATTATTGGATATTTTCATTATTTACATTTCAAATGTTATCCCCTTTCCTGGTTGCCCCCCTCTGAGAAATCTCCTATGCTATCCCCTCTCACTCTGCTTCTATGAGGGTGTTCCTCATCCAACCCACCCACTCCTGCCTCCCTGCCCTGGCATTCCCCTACACTGGGGAATCAAGCCTTCATGGGACTAAGGGTCTCTCCTCCCATTCAGGCCCAACAAGGCCATCATCCTCTGCTACTTATGTGGCTGGAGCCCTGGGTCCCTCCATGTTTACACTTTGGTTGGTGGTTTAGTCCCTGGGAGCTCTGGGGGTCCTCCCCACACATCTGGTTAGTTGATATTGTTGTTCTTCCTATGTGGTTATAAACCCCTTTAGCTCCTTCAGTCCTTTCTCTAACTCATCCATTAGGGACCCCATGCTTAGTCTAATGGTTGCCTGCAAGCATTTACCTCTATACTTGTTAGACTCTGGCAGATCCTCTCAGGAAACAACTATATCAAGCTCCAGACAGCAAGCACTTCTTGACATCCACAATAGTGTCTGGGTTTGGTAACTGTATATGGGATGGATCCCTAGGTGTGGGGGGGGCAGTCTCTGGATGGCCTTTGCTTCAGTCTCTACTCCACACTTTGTCTCTGAATTTTCTCCTGTGAGCATTTTGTTCCCATTCTAAGGAGCAATGAAGCATCCACATTTTGGTCTTCCTTCTTCTTAAGCTTCATGTGGACTGTGAATTGTATTGTGGATATACTGAGTTTTTGGGCTAATATCCACTTATCTGTGAGTATATATAATATGTTCTCTTTTGTGACTGGGTTATCGCACTAAGGATGATATTTTCTAGTTCCATCCATTTGCCTAAGAATTTCACGAAGTCGTTTTTAATAACTGAGTAGTATTCCACTGTGCAAAAGTACCACATTTTCTGTATCCATTCCTCTGTTGAAGTACATCTGAGTTCTTTCCAGCTTCTGGCTATTTTAAATAAGACTGCTATGAACATAGTAGAGCATGTGTCCTTGTTATATGTTAGAGCATATTTTGTGTATTTGACCAGAAGTAGTATAGTTGGGTCCTCAGGTTCAATTTTCTGAGGAACCACCAGACTAATTTCCAGAGTGGTTGTACCAGCTTACAATTCCACCAACAATGGAGGAGTGTTCCTCCTTTTCTACATTCTTGTCAGCATCTGCTGTCACCTGAGTTTTTGATCTTAGCCATTCTGACTGGTGAAATCTCAGGGTTGTTTTGATTTGTGTTTCCCTGACTACTAAGAATGTTGGACATTTCTTTAGGTGCTTCTAGGCCATTCAATATTCCTCAGTTGAGAATTCTCTGTTTAGCTATGTTCTCCATTTTTTAATAGGGTTATTTGATTCTCTGCAGTCTAACTTCTTAAGTTCTTTGTATATACTGGATATTAGCCCTCTATTGGATGTAGGATTGGTAAAGATCTTTTCACAGTCTGTTGGTTGCTGTTTTGTTCTTTTGATAGTATTCTTTGCCTTACAGAAGCTTTGCAATTTTATGAGGTCCCATTTGTTGATTCTTGATCTTAGAGCATAAACTATTGGTGTTCTGTTCAGGAAATGTTGCCCTTTGCCCATGTGCTCCAGGTTCTTCCCCACTTTCTCTTCTATTAGATTCAGTGTATCTGGTTTTATGTGGAGGTTCTTGATCCACTTGGACTTGAACTTTGTACAAGGAGATAAGAATGGATCAGTTTGCATTCTTCTACATGCTGACCGACTGTTGAATGATTTGTTGAAAATGTTCCCTTTTTTCCACCAAATGGAAAAAGCTCCTTTATCAAAGATCAAGTGACCATAGGTGTGGGGGTTCATTTCTGGGTCTTTGATTCTATTCCATTGATCTCCCTGCCTGTCACTGTACTAATACCAAGCAGTTTTTATCACTATTGCTCTGTAGTACAGCTTGAGGTCAGGGATGGTGATTTCCCCCAGAAGTTCTTTTATGGCTGAAAATAGTTTTTCACTGCCCTGGGTTTTTTGTTATTCCAGATGAATTTGTAAATTGCTCTTTCTAACTCTTTGAAGAATTGAGTTGAAATTTTGATGGGGATTACACTGAATCTGTAGATTGCTTTTGGCAAGATGGCCATTTTTACTATATTAATCAATCCAGGAACAATAAAGATCTTTCAATCTTCTGAGATATTCTTTGACTTTTTTCTTCAGTGATTGAAGTTCTTGTCATAGAGATCTTTCGTTTGCTTGGTTAGAGTCACATAAAGATATTTAATGTTATTTGTGATTTTTGTTTAGAGTGTCATTTCCTTAATTCCTTTCTCAGCCTGTTTATCCTTTTTGTAGAGTAAGTCTCCTGATTTGTTTGAGTTAATTTTGTATCTAGCCTCTTTGCTGAAATTGTTTATCAGCTGTAGGAGTTCTCCGATGAAATTTTTGCAGTCACTTATGCATACGATAACATCATCTGAAAATAGTGATATTTTGACTTCTTTCAGTAATCTTTTTTCAATAAACCCCAAAGAAGATAATCACACAAACATAATTCTACCTCTAACAACAAAATAACAGGAAGCAACAATCACTTTTCCTTAATATCTCTTAATTTCAATGGATTCAATTCCCCAATAAAAAGACATAGACTGATCTTGGAGCTGGTAGCCTAGCAAGGTACACAGTGGACACCAGAGTGAAGAATTTCCCAGGGCATAGCCTGCCTGGGTGCCTTCCACACCAGGGAGCCAGGCAGCTCTACAGCTGCCTGAGCACGCGGGGGAGCGTCTGACCTGCAGGAGGACCCGTAGAGAGACAGAGACCCACGGACCGAGATACACACCATCTTGGATCCCGCAGTTCACCAGGGAAGCTCCTGATCTACAGAGAGCCCCGCGGTTAGAGCCCCACAGTCCGACACTATCTTGGGGGAGAGCTGCTCAACCAGATGGAGCCCTGCAGACTGAGAGAACCACTGTCTAGGCTCCAGCAGTCCACCCAGGGAAGCTCCTGCAGGGAATCCCACCATTAGACAGAGCCCTGAGACCCGCCACCATCTTGGAGCTGGTAGACTAACCAGGCAAACTAGGAGGAGACTGCAGGAGGCCAGGTAAGTACCCAGCAGCAAGCGGGGGTGAGACTTGAGTCCGGCCCAGCAGAGCAGAGAAGGTAATTCGAAACCCAGTGGTGGAAACCTTCTGGTTTCCACCTCAGAAGCATGGACGCCCTCTGTGATAGCAATGCCAAACACCATGGTTACAGGAGCTTCAAACACCAACCAGTAACAACAAGACCAACTAACTCTAGAGATTAATAGATGGCAAAAGGCAAATGTAGGAATGTTACTAACAGAAATCAAGGCAATATGGCAGTATCTGAACCCAATTCTCCAAACACAGCAAGTCCTGGATACCCCAACACACCAGAAAAACAAGATTTAGATTTAAAAGCACGGTCATGATGCTGCTAGAGGAACACAAAAAAGACATAAACAAATCTCTTAAAGAAATGCAGGGGAACATTAATAGGTTAGAAGCCCTTACAATGCAAATACAAAAATCACTTAAAGAAATCAAGGAGAATATGGGTCAACAGACAGAAGCTAATATAGAGGAGTGAAATTAAAAAATCACTTAAAGAAATGCAGGAGAAACTGAGTCAACAGGAAGAAGTCATGAAAGAGGAAATACAAAAATCTCTTAAAGAATTGCAGGAAAACACAAACAAACAAGTGAAGGAACTGAGCAAAACCATCCAGGATCTAAATATAGAGGTAGAAACACCTAAGAAATCACAAAGGGAGACAACCTTGGAGATAAAAAACCGTGAGAAGAAATCAGGGGTCATAGATGCAAATATCAACAAAATACAAGAGATAGAAGTAAGAATCTCAGATGCTGAAGATACCATAGAAACCATTGACTCCACAGTCAAAGAAAATGCAAAATGCAAAAGGCTTGTAAGCCAAAACATCCAAGAAATCCAGGACACAATGAGAAGACCAAACCTAAAGATTATAGGTATAGATGAAAGTGAAGATCTACAACTGAAAGGGCCAGCAAATATCTTCAAATAGGAGGAAAATCCCAATACAAGGAGGGAAACTACAACCTGGAAAAAGCAAGAGAGTAACCTTCTTCCATCAAACTCAAAAGAAGATAAACACTCTAAAACAAAAATAACATCAAAAAAATGACAGGAAGAAATAATCACTATTCCTTAATATCTCTTAACACCAGTGGACTCAATTCCCCAATAAAAAAACATAGACTAACAGACTGGATATGGAAACAGGACCCTACATTTTGCTGCATACAGGAAACACACCTCAGGGTCAAAGACAAACACTACCTTAGAGTGAAAGGCTGGAAGACAATTTTACAAACAAATGG